>OY757920.1:72966178-73083678 GCA_963585895.1 Sepioteuthis lessoniana | reverse complement strand
TGGTCTTCGTGACGTCAGTATTGTTTCTGGTGGCTGTAATCAGTCTTCCTCTGCGCTTTTCAATGAAGTCTTCGAGTCGTTGTCTCGACGCGTCAACGCTGTTTTCAGTGCTGGTAAGTCCTCTTCCTCCCTACCTTTTTGACACATATTGTCTGTCAACACCAATCCTGGCGTACAATGGCTTATGCATGGTCATTAGTTTTCTTGTTCTCTGGTCCATTTGTTTAAGGTCTTCACCACCGGTCCACATCAAGAACGGTCCTGAATATCTTACGAGGGGCACAGCCCAGGTATTGATCTCTTTGATAAAGTTCCTGCTAAATAGTTTTATCTCAAATAGCTTTCTATTTCTCCTGAGATACTCTTTTTTAATTTTTTCTTTCATTTCCGTTTATTTGATGGTGTCAGCTTCCTATATTCCCAAGTATTGGTAGGTCTCTTTTTCACTGTGCGTTCTGATTATTTCTCGATTTGGCAATTCCATGTCATTTGTCGCTTCCTGCTTTTCATTACTAGCATGGCACATTTTTCTATGCCAAATTCCATTCCTATATCTTGACTGTATATTCTCACTGGCTGTATTAGAGTTTCCAATTCTCTGTCGTTTTTTGGAAACAGTTTGATGTCTTCCTGGTACATTAAGTTGTTGATCTTTTCTTGCGATTTACAGAGATTGTATCCGGCTGTGCATTTCCTGAGAATATGATTGAGTGGTATCATCGCTATTACAAACATTAATGGTTAGAGTGCATCTCTCTGGAATATTCCTCTCTGGATCTTTAACTCAGCTAAGCTTTTTCCTCCTGCAGTCAGTTCCACTCTTCTGGTTTCCATGTTTTTTATAATTATCATTTTACTCTTTTGAGAGTTTTTCCCCACCAGCATTAGCCGATGGTTTCCCACTGGAGTTTGCGTGAAAGCAAGTCTCCAGTCTTCTCGAGTCTCCTGAACTTTTCTCAGTATTTTGGCCAATCTTAATAATTCTGGGACTTATGTGGTCTCTACTCGTCATTTTATATCCTCCACTCCCTGTACCAATCATTTGCTGTCTGTACTGAGAGCACCTGTTTTAATTGGTGTTGCAATGACTTCTATGTTCCATAATTATTTTTGTTCTCTAAAAAGGTCTTGTTACTTACATCTCTTTACACTTTCTTTCAGTTTAACCCAGTGGTTAGTCGGAACAGCAAAGTCCCCTAATTGGAAGGTTTTCTTTTTTTTTTCTTTTTTTTTTTTTTGTCGACTATTACTTGGTCCGGTCGTCTGGCGGAGATTAGGGGATTCGTTTTTATTTCAAAATTACAGAAATGTTTGTGTGTCTCATTTTCCTGGACTGATTCCGGGTTGTGCATATACTATTTATCCTTATGGTCAAATTTAAACTAATTGCACTATGCCCAGTGGATCACCTTTCCCACCCAGTCGTGTCTAGTCATATACACATTTTGCGCTAATTTACTCTATTCGCTTATCATGTGATCGATTGTTTCGTCTCTATCCCCACATAATCTACATTAGCAATTTTGTTGCGTCTTGTCTATTCTTGCTTTGACAAATTCCTTATGAAGTTGTTTTGTGTTGCTATCAGAAAAGATCCAGTTTCTCTCTTAAGGTTTCCCTTTCGTAGTCATTTCCAAGTCTTCTCGTCTCCGATTTCGCTTGTTTATCGCTGGAAATGTCCATATACTTGTGTACCTTCCTGGTTATTTTTGTTCTGTTGATGTTTGTGCTACCTGTGTTGTTTCTAGTTACTTTTATCAGCCTTCTTCTCCGGTTTTTTTGTTTAGTCATCTGGTTGTTGTATCGACGCATTGGCGCTATCTTGAATGTTGGCAAGTCTACTTCCTCCCTCTTTTCTTAACACATAAAGACTGTCTCTATCATCTCTGGGATATAAGGCCATATACAGCGTCATAGGTTTTCTTGATCCTTGGTTTATTAGTTGAAGTTCTCTTGTCCACTTTAAGATTGTTCCCGAGTATCTTAGAAGGAGGACAGCTCTGGTGTTTATCCCTTTGATGAGAATTTGCTATATAGTTTGGGTTCAAGTAGTTTTCTAGTTCACCTGAGGTTGCCGAGAGCGACCCGAAGGCTCCATTTCAATAGCTACTACAGGAGAGAGTGCTACTCCTTCCCCCGGATTGCTCCACTTTACCCCTGATACGTACCTTATAATGCTGAGTGTTAAGAAAGGAGGTATCAAGTTCCATTTTTTAGTCTTTGGTATGACGCTACCTGGGACTGAACACTGGTCTCCCGGACCATTGGCGAACACTCTACCCACTAGGCCAATGAGTCGGTTACTAACCTGAAGTACTCTTTTTAATTTTTTTTTCTTTCATTTCTGCTTGTTTGATGGTGTCGTCTTTAAAATTCTCCAATATTTGTAAGTTTCCTTTATTCAGAGCGTTTTGAGTTTTTCTTGATTTGATAGAGCTATCCCTTCAATCATTGGTTTTTTCCCTTTTCACTATTTCCGGCATATTTTTCTATGTCAAATTCTATTCCTATATAGTCACAGTATAACCTTACTGCCTGTATAAGGGTTGTATTTGTCTCTGCTTCCCACCAGACAGTACTTGACACAAGGTCAGTGACTCGAAGGTCGGCATAAAACGGGGATTACGGGAGGGGAAAGTCGGGCACGAGCAGAGGCTCGAACCCTGCTGGACTTTGCTGGTTATCAGCTCACTTAATGCAATGTCAGCTTGATGAGCCTAGCTGGACATGGACCCAAACAAGGGTATCTAGGCACAGATTGTAGCTAAAACTAGACAGCAAGGTTCAGTGCTATACGAAGGTGAGAAAGGTGTCAATGATGCAGCTCGCCCATCTAAAGGTAGGCCAGCCAATGCTTCCGGCCTCGAGTCTGCCTTCGATGGACCATGCTCCGTCCAACACGGATGCCAGACGGCCAGCTAAAAAGCTGGAAGGGGCAAAGCCAGCAGCAAATTAATGGAGTCGGCCTTAGCCCCGGAGCTATATAAGGGTTTCTAATTGTTTTTAATTTTGGTAAACTTTTTGTTGTTCATGTACATTTGGTGGTTGAGTTTTTCTTGCGTTTTAATAAGTTTATATCTACCTGTGCATTTTCTAAGTATGTGACTCAGGGGCATCATCGCTACTACAAATAGAAATGTTGACAACGCATCTCCCTGGAAGATTCCTCTCTAGATTTTTTAACTCGGTTAAGCTTTTCCCTCCTACTGTTAATTCCATTCTCCAGTTTTCCATGGTATTTTCCATGGACTTTATGACTTTGCCTGATGTCTTGTACATTTTTAGACAGTCTATTATTCAGCTTTGCGGGACTAATCATATGCTTTTTGTAGACAATCCCCGCCAATATAAAAATGATAACTTTTTGCTAGTTTTTACACAAATTTTAATTGGTAGTTTGTCAAAAAAGGCTAAGTGACAGCAAGTCTACTCAGATCTGCAGAATCTTTTTTCAAGTCTTAACTGTTCTCAACAGTTCACTGTTCTCGATGGTACCAATTTTCCTCTGATTCCCAATCCCTCCAGTTTCTTTTCTGGGCCTTTGGTGAACGTTTAAGGACACCAACAACGATTGTTATCCCAATCGTTTGAATGATCCACAGAAGTTTCAGCTCTTCGGCAAGATCCTGGTATTTTTGTTGGATTAAAGTTGTGGTAGACTGAAACGGCAAAATCAACTCGATTATATGTTATTTAATTCTGGTTAATTGACACTAAGTCTTGTTTCAAAACATGAATTGGATGAGCCACTTGTATTTAAACTTTAAAAAGAATCTTAGCTCTTATTTTCTCGGGCACATTATGGTTTGTGCTTATACCATTTTTACTATTGCCAAGTTCCCTGAGGGTCACCATCATTTCAGTTCTTATATCCCTTTTATGCCAGATTGCTGAATTCACTTATAATTAAAAAAATAAAGCTGAGACTTTCCCCTCCAAAATAAAAGAAAAGGGAAAAGGGTTTTGAGAAACTTTCAATTAATCTCCATCGAAATATTTAAAGAAACGAATAAGAACAGAAATAAGGTATACAGAATATGAAACAAAAATCAAAGCTAAAACGAGAAAAAGACACAAGGAATTTTTGAATAAAAAAACTAAAATAAAGAAATTCGTAGAAAGGATTAAAAAAAACAGAAAAAGCATGTAAAATTGTAAAAAAAAGAATAGAATAAAATGAAAATAAAGACAAATGACAAAAAAAAAACTAAAAGAAAAAAATAATTGAGAAAAGATACATATAAGAAAGAAAGAAAGAAAGAAAGAAAGAATGAAAATGAAATGAAAAATAAAAAATGATTATCAAAAAGCGAGAAAAAAGAAAGGAAAAAAAGAAAAAAGTGAAAAATAAAAAAAGAAAAGAAAATTAATAATTTAAAAATATATAAAATAAGGAAAAGAAAAAGAGAGGACAAAATATAAAAGAAAAAAATGTGAAGGAAGAAAATAATCAAAAGAAAGAAAGAAAGAAAGAAAGAAAGAACCCTTCGAAAAAGAAATAAGTAAAATACTGAATATTTATAAAAAGTGCACATAAACGAAAGAAATTGAAAAGAAAAAGAAAGGAAAAGGAAGAAACGAAAAAAAAATGAAAGAAAAAAATATATTTTTTAAATCATCATCATCATGTCACGCCGCCAGCGCGGATATCCCTAACCTTCTCTCGCCATTCCTCCCTATCATTCATCGCCTCCGGCAGGTCTTCAGGGTTACATCCTCACATAGTTTCTGTATGTAAGTTCGTGCTGGTCGTCCTACTTTTGCACATCCATATGTGGGGGTCCACAGGAGTACATCGCTTATGAGCTCGTCCTTTCTTCTCCAGCAGTGTCTCGCGTGTCTGGTTCGTCTGACTTGTATAGTTTTCGTGATGGGGGGCAAGTGTCCATATAGTTGGAGTCTCGTGGGGTGTTGTCGCCAGGACTTGTTTAATACTGCTCTCAACATTCTTGTGTAATTTCCGTCTAGTTTCCTCTCCAGCCGCTTCGTTAGCGTCCATGTGGTACATCCATATAGCAGTATCGACACAACCGCTGCCTGGAAGAAACTGCGTTTCATTTTATCAGTTAGGTCCGACTTCCATATGATCGAGAGCCTATCGATAGCTGTCCATGCCTTCGTCAGTCGTGTGTCGATGTCTTTTTCGGTTGATGAGACGCTACTTCCTAGTAGAATTTGTCGACTAGTTTCAGAGAGGCTCCGTCTAGTGTGGCAATGTTGCCCGTTTGGTTGTAACACATATATTCAGTTTTGTTTGCATTGACATGGAGGCCAATGCCAGCTGCAGCTCGTTCCAGACTATGCAGTAGTGTCTCTGCTTGATTAGGCGTATTCGCTAGTAACGCCAAGTCATCAGCGTAGTCGGCGTCCGTGATTGTTTTTGCGGGGTACCTTTTGCTTCTTCTCTTAGTCAGCTCGAAGCCATTTTCTCTGATTTTGTCGATCGAAGTCCTAAGCACATAGTCTAGACAGATGATAAAGAGGTACGGGGCTAGTGTGTCTCCTTGTAGTACTCCTGCAACAATGTCGAAGTATTCCGTGTCTCCATCTGGTGAACGTACTTTCACTTTGGTGTTTCTGTAGAGAATCATTATCGCTGCTACCGTTTCTTTTGGTAGGCCGTATGCTAGTAGGATTCTCCATCTTCCCTCTCTGTATGGAATCGAAGGCCTTGGTAAAGTCGACAAATAGTAATGTCGCCTGTAAGTTTTTTGCCCAAACGCCTTCAAGGATTCTACGGATGGTCAGTATTTGTGAGGTTGTGGATCTATTTCTCTGGAAGCCGTTTTGGTTTTTCCTAAGGATGTTGTCTATTTTGGGTTCTATGCGGTTTCGTAGTAAGGCATTGTAGATCTTGGCTGCAATGGATGTAAGTGTTATCCCTCGGTAGTTCTTGGCTAGTCCGAGGTCGCCTTTTTTAGGGAATGGAAGGATGCATCCCTTCGTCCATCTTTCTATCCTATTTTGACTATAGACTGCGTTGCATTGCCGGTGCAGTATATCGTCGAATTGTCTTGTCTTCCACACTTCTGGGGGGATCTCGTCTAGCCCTGCTGCTTTCCTGCAAGACAGAAAGAATGAAAAGAAAGAAAAACGTAAAAAGAAATGAATTTTGGAAAAAACATTTGAAAAAGAAACATAGAAACAACGTGCAATTTAGGAAGAAAAACATACAAAGAACAAATAGAAATTAATAAAAAAAGTTTTTAATTAATACAATTCATATCATCCACCAACAACACATCTGCAGTGGGATAAGACCCTTACACACACCCACACACACGCACCTAGTGTTTAGAGTATAAGTCCAAACTATCTGAGGGAGAGGATCCAGTCGTAGAGGGGTGCAGAAAGTAGAGTGCCCCTTCACAGCCATTAATCCCAGGTCAACTCTAGTCCAGATCAGCAATTTCGGGTTTGGTTTAGTTGCTTTTATTGTATATCAACCATTGTAAATTATTTAATAACAAATCTGGATCATACACATATATTAGAATTATGCTTTGGAAACGAAAGTCAACAAAGTTAGATGGCTCCCAGTATTGCTATGCATTACTAAAAATTCAATTAAACATCAGCCAAATGATCAAACAGTTCTTTTTCAAATACGTTCTACATTCAAAAAGTTTCCAGACTTTTTTCTACAGGGATTTAGAATTGTCGTAGACTGTTGAAAATTCAATATTTTATTGCTATATATCTTATGAGATGACTGACCAATTTTTATAATTTCAGATTCAAATGAACAGCTACAGAAGGAATTGGAATACACCCTACTAAAGCCTGATTGTCACAGCTGGTGAATTTCAAAAATGCAATCTGGAAATGAGGACACTTTAGAAGAACGATATGCAATAAAATTCAATTTTAAACTTGAAAAAAAAAATGCCACAGAAACGTATGGAATGCTTCAGACTGTTTTCGACCATCTTGCATGAATCAAGCATCAGTTTTTGAGTGGCATAAGAGATCCAAGGAAGGCAGGGAGTCTGTGGTGTGGGAGGAGTAAGGAAGTCAATATACCAGAGTTGATTGGCCAAAGGGTTAGGGTTACAGTTACTATGTTGAGGTTTTAAAGGAGTTCTGGAAGAGATTCCTTCGGAAGAGGCCAGCACTCTTCAAATCGGGTCAGTGGCATTTCCACCAGGACAGTACACCAGTCCACAACTCCATCCTTGTCATAGACTATTTGAGCCACATGGGCATCAAGACAGTTCCTCAGCCTCCCTACAGTCCAGACCTTGCTCCTTGTGACTTTTGGTTATTCCTTAAGTTCAGAAGCTGTCGTTATGAGACAATTGAGGAGATGAAAGAGGCTGTGATGAAGGTCATTGACACGCTCACAGAAGAGGACTTCTATGGGGCCTTCCGGAAGTTGTTGGAACAGTTCAACAAGTGGATTGCAGCCGGAGGAGAATACTTCGAAGGGGACTAGAGTTTCATGTGTGTACTATCAATAAAAGTGCCCATACGAAAAAAAGACTGGAAACCTATTTAATGATCCTCGTAATTCAATTTAGGATTAAGTCATTTATTTGTACTCACTTTAAATGTCAAACAGTTATATTTGGCCCATCCATAGGAGCCTATCAGGTCCTTCCACTCAAGGCTAGAAAAAAACAGGCATTGCTGGCAATAAAGGGATACTCCGCTTTCCCCAAATCTCGTGCATTTCGGAAGCCTCACCATCAGATTGCTTAATATCATATCCAGGACACTCGTTTGGTGGGTGGCTTACTCCTCTGCTGAGATGCAGTCGGTGTATTCTACAGCCACAACTGAATGAGGTCCCTAGATCAATAATACAGGTTCGGATCTCGACTGTGAGTCAAATAAAACTATTAAATCCCTCATTACCGATTATTATTCGCTTCTTGAAACAAAACTGCCGAGTGTGTTTGTTTTATATAAAATAGGAATACTTGATAAATAAAATTATTATGTTAAATTGTAACACTTGAAACTGCGTAGATAAATGAACTCAAATAGCTCGTTTGAAAATAAAGCCACCAACAAATTTGCTTAGAAATTCCGTGCCTAACGTAAAGTTGGACGGGTTTCGATCCTAGCTTCAAGCGTCCTATGTGTCTAGCCACACTAAAGAGTTGTGATAGAACGAAACAGTCTGTCTATGGATGATAATATATATATATATATTCACACACGCACACTTATATATAGATTTATATTCATCATCATCATATCGCGCTGGTAGCACGGATATCCCTGACCCTCTCTCGCCACACCTCCCTATCGTTCATCGCCCTAGGTAGGTCTTCAGGACAACATCCCGTATCCTCACATAGCTGCTGAATGTATGTTCGTGCTGATCGTCCTGCTTTTGCACGGCCATGTGTGGGGGTCCATAAGAGTACATCACTTATGAGTTCGTCCCTGCTTCTCCAGCAGTGTCCCGCATGTCTGGCTCGTCTTACTTGAATAGTTTTCGGGATAGGGGGTAGGTGGCTGTACAGTTGGTGTCTTGTGGGGTGTTGCCGCCAGGACTGCAATCTTAAACAAGATTTATATTGGGTGTATAAAAATAGATGCAACCCATTGATATGGTAATGATTTTTTCAGGAGACAAGGGTGATGGTGGTCAATTAGAACACGTACTGTAAAAAATGCATCCATTGAGCTTCAGACATCAAATCAATATATTTTTAATAGTTATATTACAAGCTTCCTGAACATGCAATCTTTTTTGGAGTTTGTTTTCTCTGAAATAAATCATTATCATATTAATGTGTTGCATCGATATTGAGAAAGTTTTGAATAATTTTGTCCCCAAAAAAGTAGTGACATAAAATATTTTCCTCTCTTATCCAAGACATTGTAGTCTAGGATTAATAGTTGCTATAGTATACTATTTTCAAATCTGAACCAAAAGAGAACACCACTTTATTAGTAGTACAGGGTGGAACGATAAAATTGCCGTTCTAAAGAAAACAACACTACAGCTTTATTTTAAAACTTTTATTGAAAAAATCAATTCAGGTAACTTGATTATGAAGAGCTGACATCTATTCAATGTAGCTGCCTTCAGCCTCAATCACCGCCTCGATACGGATCCGAAACTGGGAGCATGCCTTTTCCACAAGCGCCGGCGGGAGCTCGGCGAATACTCGACGGATGGCGCCTCCAGGCTGGTTTTGGTGTTGTATGAGGTCATGTTGAGGATGTTCTCGACGTATGACCAAACGAAGTAGTCCAGCGGGTTCAGGTCGTGGGAAGGAGGGGGCCAGTGAGAGAAGGGTACAAAGTCGTAGCACTCCTTCTGAAGCCAAGCCTGGGTCTCTTTGGACTTGAGGGCCGGCACCGAGTCCTGCTGCCACACCCAGGGTCTGCCACCGGCCACCTGATTGCACCAGGGGATGAGCACACTCTTCAGCACATCCAGGTGTTGACTTTGGTGTTGACTTTCAAGCCGACTTCGAAGATGTGAGGTGGCATGATGTGGCCCTCACTTGAAACCACACCAAAGACCATAACCGTAGCCGGAAACTTTGTTTTAATCACCCTAGGCACGTCCCTGTTATTCGTGGCAATCTAGATTTGCATTTTGAGCGTGCTGGCAATGGTTTTGTTGTCATAACTTGGATCGGTAGAGAGAGGAGATGCGCCGCTGTCCATGCCGTACAGTGGCGCATCTCCGATCTCGCTCGTTGAACACTGTGTAACTTTCAGACATGATAGAAGGCTCCTATCGCTCTTGGGATTTGTACACAACTGACCAACTAGTAGATAGTCTGTAACAAAAAAAAGAAAACCGGTTTTCATTAAATGGAAATGGAATCATGTCGTCTTTGCTAGAGCGACAATTTTATCGTTCCACCCTGTAGAGTTATAAGCAGTCACACGGGTTCTATCTATATTGAGACATCCAATATATAAAAATAGGATATAGTATTAAATAACCCGCAAGAGTTGATATACCTTAAAACACCAATAGCCAGCCAGCCAATAACTGTAACATTCGATGATTAGACAGAATTTTAAAAGAGGAGAAATATGAGGAAGGTAAATAATACATATGATTTGACATAGTTTTGTGTCGAGTGTAAGTCACTTCATACTTTTCATTTCTAGTCATTTTCCTTTAATATTTTTTAAGAACGGGAAAAGATGATATAAAAAAACACATTTATGTAAAAACTTCCCTCGAGATGAAAGCCATTTTCTTGAAATGTCCGGCATACTAAAGATACAAATATCCACAATCTGAATGACTGTATAAGGCCAAATATGCAAGGTTAAATGTTTCATGGTAGCAAAAGAACAAGCATTTTGGCTACCTTTGTGACTTTCTGAACTTCAAAAACACTAGTCATAGTTGAAAGGCTCGGAACAATTCCTAAGATCTTAGAAAAGAGATTGCAGCAACAAGAAATCTGTAGTAGTGGGACTATCTACGACACATTACTGCAATGATTGGCAAGAATATTAAGAAAAGTCCTGAAGAGACAAGACTATTTGCTATCAGTCAAGAAACCTACTAGTTAAAACTAGTGCGATCACATAATGACCAAATCCGGCAAATTAGTGCAAAAAGAATAGAAGACTAAACACTTATGTGTGGGAAAGGTGATTCACTGATAATCGTGTAAGAAATTGAAATTTTACCATTCTACAAAAAAACAGAACCTCTCCTGGAGGATGAGACACACAAAATTCTCGGGGATTTTGAAATACAAATAGATCACATCCTGGGCAGAACACTACGCCTAGTGATATTTAAAAAAGAAAAGAACCTGTCGAATTGTAGATTTTGCCGTTTCGACGGACGACAGACCGAAAATCAAAGAAAATGAAGAGAGAAACAAATACTTAGACCTTGCCAGAAAACCGAAAAAGCTGCGGAACACGAGAGTGACGTTTGATACTACTTATAATTGGTGCGCTCTGAACGATCGACAAAACCTTGATTAGGGGGCTGGAAGAGTTGGAAATTGGACGATGCGCAGAGACCATCCAAACTACAATATTACTGAGATAGACCAGAATATTGTAAAGAGTGCTAGAAACTAATGTGAGAAACTCACAAATAATGATCAAATAAAAGCTAGAATAGACCAGACGCAACAAAATAGCAAATGTATGGTTATATGGTGAAAGAGACGAAACCATCAATCACAAAATAAGTGAATGCAGCAAATTAGCACAGAAGAAGCATAAGACTAGACACGACTGGGGGAATAAGGTGATCCACTGGGAGACGTGCAAGAAATTGAAGTTTGACCATACGAACAAATGGTATATGCACAACCCAGCACCTATCTTAGAGAATGACACACATAAACTCCCATGGGACTTTGATATACAGATGGATCATCTAATCTCAACCAGAAAACCAGACCTAATAATAATCAACAAAAAGAAGAGAACTTGCAAAATTGTCAACTTTGCTATCCTGGCTGACCACAGAATAAAACTGAAAGAATATGAAAAGAAGGATAAGTACCTCGACCTTGCAAGGGAATTGAAAACACTACATAATATGAAGGTGACAATTATACCAATTGTGATATGTGATTTTGGTACAGTCGCCAAAGGATTATTAAATGGACGGGAGGACTTTGGAGTTGGATGACGAGTGGAGACCACCCAAATTACAGCATTATTGAAAACGGTCAGAATACTGAGAAGAGTCCTGGAGACTTGAGGAGACTTGCTGTCAATCAAACTCCAGTGAAGGACCATCAGGTAATGCTGATGTGAAAATATTTCTTACAAGAAGAAGAAGAAGAAGAAGAATCTTTCTTGGATCTTTTTAGTCTATTCAAGAGCAAACATTAAAAAGAGTAAAGGGAGACGAATTACAGTAGCCAAGGAGAAAAAGCAATAAAACAACAAAATGTATGAAACAAAAATGGAACGAAAAAAGACTTTATGAATACTTTAAGCGACCACCTGACAAGATTGCTCAAGAGAAGACCCGGACAGGGCTAAGAAGGAGAAATCTCAAAAAAAGAACTGAATCTATTTTAGTCGCAGCACAAAATTTTGCAATTAGGGCAGATTATTGCAAAGCATAAACTATAATATGCAACAGGATTGCAAGCGTGTTTTATATGGAAACAGAGATGAATCAGTTAATCACATAATATGCTAAATGTGCAAACTAGCACAAAAGAAATACAAGACTAGCTATGACTGGGTGGATAGGTGATCCCCTGGGAATTGTGCAAGAGATTGAAATTTGACCATGCTTACAAACGGTATATGCCCGAACCAGAATTTCTTTCGGAAAATGGGATGAATAAAAATTCTTTGCGACTTTGAGATACAAAATGAAAACCGTTTTAAGATTATAAGGGTAGATCTAATTTTAATTAACAGAAAAGAACTATTGGAATTTGCCGTTCTAGTGAACTGCAAGGTGAAAATAAAAAGAAAGTTACATATTGTGTTACGTAGCGACACATATAATACATATTGATTGAAATATCGATCTGAACAAAAATATTCTAAACAACAATCTAGACGAACCCTGATCCATGAAGAGTGACGAGACACATTCAACAAAGCTGTCAGTTTGTTACAGTATCGATCCACAGCCCGTCCATTCTTCCCGACGAAACGATCTCCTCGCTCCCGCATTGTGTTTATTATGAAAACGTCGGACACTAGTTTTAGTTGAAACATCAAAACCCACGGATTATTATCAGAAAGAAAGAAAGAAGAAACAAAACGCAATCAAGAATTGCAACCTTGCATGTTTGTCAGTATTGATGACTGATAAAACTTCTCTCATATCAGTCCTGGAGCAGCATATAAATCATTTAGCTTTCAGCTTTAAAAGACGCTGGGTAGGAAGGACCAACAGCTAATTACTTCTAGCACGTACTTACATTCGAACTATTAGACTGCCTAAGACGCACTTTTTCTTGTGAATACATAGGGTTCGGTTCTGGGTAAAAAACTACACTTATAGTACTTCGGTAACCTAAGTACTAAAGACATTGTTTTCAATTCCTGTCTGATGATCTCTGATCGTAAAGACGTTGAAGATTTCAGTTTATAACAGACATGAAAATAATTATTTCAGTTCCATTTTATTATTATCGGCAAATCATTTTCAACGCACTTCTAAGGAATTATTTTTCTATCAATTTTACCACATCTTTTTGGGGAGAGTTCCCATGATGTCGTAGTTAAAATACTGGATTGCGATCATGATAAGAGAGTTCAAAGGCAAGGCGTGCTATTACATTGATTTTTGAACTATTACACTTGGGAAAGGCATGAAACCCCTAATTTCCCACAGCTATGAATTAATATTACCACTAATGTCCTTCTACAGGAAAGGCTTTGGTCTATTTTGGTTTGGTTTTATTACATATCAACCATAGTAGATTATTCAACGTCAAATCCTTTATATATATATATATATATATATATTAAATATGTGTGACTTGTAATAACATTGATAATAACATTCTTAAACGATTCTGAGCTATTTCTGACACATACTTCAATGGTTTCAAATATTACTATAAAGCATTCACGTTTTAACATCAGTCATTTGTTTGCACACATAATTCGCAAATAGAACCATATCAGGTGGTACCGCTCCGGGTCAGAGTAGATCAGAAAGCAAAAGCAATTAAATAGTAATTCGCAATCCCCAAAGCTTCGAGGCTGGAGCCTCGTCATTAGATTGTTTCATGTCATATCTAGAATATTCAGTCTTACCCGTCTGCAGATATGCAGTCGGTGTATTTTACAGCTCCAGGTGATGGGTTAAAGAATGGCGTAGGCAATGAATAACCCACGGAGATTAATATGCCATTAAACGAAGAAACCAAACCAAACTTTATTTAAAATATGCTGAACTCCCATCTTTAGTTACCTTTATATATATGCGTATAGATATATATAATTTTCAACTACGTCGATATATATACCTTACATTAAACTGTAACCGGTTGTGTGGCACCAATTTTCGTAGTGTGTACCCCCATTATATCCGTTTACTCTCATGTCCACTCTTGCCCGGGAAAACTCAATCGACTGGGACAGTAGAATACACAGACTTCCTATCTGCAGATTGGTGAGACCCCCACCAACAAGCGTCCCGTATATGACATAAAACAATTTGATGTTAAGGTTCCTGTATTAGGGCTTTGGAGAATTTAAAGTACCCCTTTGTAACTATTGCGCCTAGGTCCACTCTTACCCAGAGCGGTAGCATTTGATTTGGTCTTATGTATGGGTGAAATAAAAAAGTTAAACTGTGCGCAAACAAATGACTTATGCTAAAATGAATTGCTAGAAATAGACTTGATTGATCATTAAAATATGTGAAAAACCATTCAACTGTGAGCCAAAAAATGAGCTCAGGTTCGTTTAAGAATGATATCAACAAAATGTATTGAGAAATCGTATATTCTATATATATCTATAAATAGGATTTGGCATTGAATAACCTATAATGGTTGATATACCTTAAAACCCAACCCAATCAAACCAAACCTTGCACTGGATTAGGGCCCCATTCATGATTCAAATAGATGATTTCGGAAATTATTTGTATTGGATAAGAATACATGAAACTATGTGGCTGTGTGCATACAATCCATTATTAAAGACAAAGTGCGATTAAGAAAGGATTGCAATAAAATTTTGAAAATATAAATAACTGTAATTACAAGAAAATGTTTACAAAACGTTTTCGGCATTAAATAATCCACATGGATTTTGTAATATGATTTGGGATCTTAATTTATGTTAGTTAATTATTTCATTTTCTTGATAAGTGTGCTAGGTAAAAATTTGAGCTTGTAGTTGCAGACTTCGACTTCTAAAATCAAGAATTGCATTGACTTTCAAAATTGCTGGGTATCACCTAGCTTTTTCCACACAATGAACTAGTCCATCTGCCATATATAGCAGTAGCTACTGATACCAAGGCAGACTAGAATGTGAAGAATAGCTTCTTATAGGAATAGTATTAGAGCGTTGGAGACTGGAACGCACTAAATCACCTTACTTACTACCGTAATAACGGAAGCCAATATTATCGTTGGACTATATCTTTATTCTGTATTCACTAATCCTATGTTCTTGTCTACTAATAGTCTCTCTATTGTATATACTTTTTCCTGAAAATAAATCTCTATTTCTTCTCATATCGTGGTTTGTCCTTTATTTAATATTACAAGCGTTTACTAACCAGAACGCAACAGTTGGCGACGAGGATGAGATTCGAACTCACGCGGGGAAACCCCACAAATCGAGGAGAACGATTTACAAGATCTCTATGATACCTTCGACCTCCAAATACCTTAAGGTGAACAAGAAGAACCTAGATTGAAAAGAAAGCGTAAAGCTCCCCTACAATTCATAATTGACCCAAAAAGAAAAAAATACTAAAATTCACAAAAAAGAAAAAGCTGGTCAAGAATATTGAAAAACAATTTTAGTGGGGTGTTGGGTATCGCCCACCTTTTTCCACACAATGAACTAGTCCATCTGCCATAAATAGCAGTTGCTACTAATACCAGGGCAGACAAGAAGGTGAAGAGCAGCTTCTTATAGGAATAGTATTAGAGCGTTGGAGACTGGAGATCCCACTAGATCACCTTACTTGCTACCGTAATAACGGAAGCCAATATTATCGTTAGACTATATCTTTATTCTGTATTCACTAATCCTATGTTCTTGTCTACTAATAGTCTCTCTATTGTATATACCTTTTCCTGAGAATATATCTCTATTTCCTTTCATATCGTGGCTTGTTCTTTATTTGATATTACAAGCGTTCACTAACCAGAACGCAATAAAAATAAACCGTGAAATGTTTAGTATCAGCAACAAACAATATATATATTAAAAATAAAATTTAGATATCTATATAAGTTGATATTTAGAGTGATGTGGCACTAAAAAGTTATAGTGATTACGTGTTATTAAGGAATTAGCAGAGAAAATAATTTCAAGAAATATATATGAAGATTTTAAAGAGGCAAAGTCAGTTGGAGGCGGCTACTTGGAGAAGTCAGAAGTCAGAAGTCGGAATCAGTCAGTCGAAGACGGAGCAAAGAAACCCGGATGTGAGGAGGGTTGACCGGTGGTGAGTTCGCACGCACTCAGGTGACGTGCGGAAAAATAAATAAAATAACTAAGTGAATGACTTTTGTCGGATTGTTAATATGTCTCTGTGTGAATTTTCGCGTCCCACTTTTTGTTCTATCTGTCGATTTAATGGGCTTAAGTAAATTTCTTAAATTTATCTCTTTAGTTTTGTGGCAACTACGAAAAGGAGTTAGTAGAAGTAAAATTTTGTATCATGATTCATTTTGTATTGCGTTCGTGACAACTTTCAACATTATATCATCATCATCATTATCATCATGTCGTGCGGCTAGCACGGATATCCCTGACCCTCTCTCTCCACGTCTCCCTATCATTAGTCACCTCCGGCAGGTCTTCAGGATTACATCCCGTATCATCACATAGTTGCTGTATGAATGTTCGAGCTGGTCGTCCTGCTTTTGATTGGCCATATGTTGGGGTCCACAGGAGTACATCACTTACGATCTCGTCCTTGCTTCTCCAGCAGTGTCCGGCGTGTCTGGTTCGTCTAGCTTGTATAGTTTTCGTGATAGGTGGTAGGTGACCGTATAGTTGGCGCCTTGTGGGGTGTTGTTGCCAGGACTTGTTCAATATTGCTCGCAGCATTCTTGTATAATTGCCGTCTAGCTTCTTCTCCAACCGTTTAGTCAGCGTTCAAGTAGTGCTTCCATATAGCAGTATCGACACGACCGCAGCCTGGAAGAAACTGCGTTTTATTTTATCGGTCAGGTTTGATTTCCTCTCTCAACATTATATAACGTCACAATTTGGCATTGTATAACGTTACAATTTGGCATACGGTTAAATAAGTAACTCAATCTATATGTGTATTCTGCAACCACTCTGCTCGTGCAGGGTGCAACATAAGGTAATTCTTTAAGCGAAGATCTGAATTAAGAGTTTTCCTTCGCTTAGACGGGTTGCCATATTAAGGCTAAAAATCCCAATGTGTTTTATTATTTCAACAATAGCTGGACTCATACTTTTTCAGGGGTGTTTGTATTATGTAAAATGCAGACAATCTCGTCCCAGATTTGAACTTGGGTTGCCATGTCCATTTCCTACGTCGATATCCGTTACACCAAGAATGTTTACACGTCAAAACTATGCACAACCTCATTCATATATATTCGCTACGACTGTCGATGCACATTCTTACAAATATGCTCTCACTTACACGCATATGTACTATTACACCTTGGCCTCGTCGGCTGAGACTGTAGAATACACCAACTGCATCTCTGCAGAGAGGTAAAACTACCCCAACGCGTGTCCTGGTGGCCCAATAGGTTGAGACTAGAATACACCGACTGCATCTCTGCAGAGAGGTAAGACTACCCCAACGCGTGTCCTGGTGGCCCAATAGGTTGAGACTAGAATACACCGACTGCATCTCTGCAGAGAGGTAAGACTACCCCAACGCGTGTCCTGGTGGCCCAATAGGTTGAGACTAGAATACACCAACTGCATCTCTGCAGAGAGGTAAGACTCCCCCAACGTGTGTCCTGGTGGCCCAATAGGTTGAGACTAGAATACACCGACTGCATCTCTGCAGAGAGGTAAGAATACCCCAACGCGAGTTCTGGTGGCCCAATAGGTTGAGACTAGAATACACCGACTGCATCTCTGCAGAGAGGTAAGACTCCCCCAACGCATGTCCTGGTCATCCAGTGGGCTGAGACTGTAGAATACACTGACTGCATCTCGGCAGAGTGGTAAGACTCTCCCAACGCGTGTCCTGGATATAACACAAAACAATTTGATGGTGAGGCTCGAGTAATGCTGGAACTTTGGAGAATGCAGAGTACCCCTTTATTGCCATCGCTCCCTAGTCTACTTTGACCCAGTATAGTAGCACCTGATAGGGTCCTATCTATTGATCAAATAGAACTAAATTGTGTGCTTATGAAAAACTGAATTGTTTTAAATAGAACTGTTTTTACATTCAACTGTGTGTAAATAAATGAATGATGTTTAATCGAATTATTAGTGATGCATAGTAATACTTGGACCCATCTATCTTTGTTGGCTAAATTAAATCGTTTGAAATAGAAATGGTTTTACATTTCGCAACACGTAAAAAAACTGTACTTATGCTAAAATGAATTGTTTAAAATAGAACTGTTTATATGTATAAAAATAGATTTGGGATTAAATAACCTACTATGGTTGATATGCCATAAAATAAAACCAAACCAAACCCTATTACACATAAGTATATGCATTCAAGGACAGAAAAACTTACTATCACAAAGACACAAAAAAACAACCTCCTCTGTTAGATCATCAGCGGGAATTGGTTGGTTAGTTAGTTTTTTGGGTTTATAGCATATCAACCTTTGTAGGTTATATACAGTTTATCTGTCAAAAACGTTTCTATTTCAAGCTCTTCAGTTGAGTCAAACAGTTTTAATTCAGCTAATCCAGTTTAGTATAAGAACAGATTTTTTTACACACAGTTAAATATCGAAACACTTCTATATTAAACAATTCTGCTTAGTGTAAATCGAGTTTCAATGTCAAAAACAGTTCTATTTCAAACAATTCAGTTTAGCTTAGGCACGCCGTTTAAATGTAAGTACACTGTTTAATTGTCAAAAACATTTCTATTTCAAGCTATTCAGTTTAGTCCAACAGTTCTAATTCAAACAATTTAGTTTAGCAGTTAGTTCTATTTAACCCATAGATAGGACCCTTATCAGGTTCTACCACTCCGGGCCAGAATGGACCTGGGAGCGATGATAATGAAGGAGTACTCCACATTCCCTAAAGTTCCAGCATCACTGGAATCTCACCACCAGATTGTTTAGTGTCATATCTAGGACACTCTTTGGTGGTGGTGGGGGTCTTATCCCTCTGCAGAGAAGCATTCGGTGTATTCAACAGCCCCAGCTGACTGGTCAAAGAGGGAATAGGTCGATATATGATAGACAACACATATCTTTTCCTATTTTTCTAACAATGACACTATCAATGCTATTGTATATTTTTATACAAATTCTTATTATTGCCGGCGAAAATGTTTAGTCAACGTTGGCAGTAGTGAGTAATACAAGCTTCACGTTGCTGAAGTTTTCTTCAAACCAACGGTGTTAGTGGGCTCTCAGTTAGCATGGAAAGAAAAGAAGAAGAAACGTCTTTATTTACCATATAAAAAGGAGATACACATTTTAAGAACCATGAACGGAGCGTTATTTTACTATAAAAGGTAAACTTCTTCATAACTTCCCGAAAACCGAGAAAATGAAAGGTATCAAAACCTTCTTCTTCTTCTTCTTCTTCTTCTTCTTCTTCTTCTTCTTCTTCTTCTTCTTCTTCTCCTCCTCCTTCTTCTTCTTCTTCTCCTCCTCCTCCTTCTTCTTCTTCTTCTTCTTCTTCTTCTTCTTCTTCTTCTTCTTCCATCAAGTCTTCTGCAGTTCCTGTCAAGTCATCTTGGGGTGTCCACGTGGTGTAATAGCTAAAGTGTAGGACTGCAGAATCATAGTAAGCGAGTTCGAACTCCAGTCGTTCTTTTACGTTCACTTTCGGACAAATACCCTTGGAAAAGGTAAAAAAAACCCTTATCCTCCTTGCTGTAGGTTAAATAGTTCTACCACAACTGTAAAGATGGATTTGGCATTAAATCCCCAAAAAGGTTGATATGCCATTAAAAAAAAATGAATAATTCATCTTCTTCCATCCCCGTCAAGTTCTCTATTCTCATCAAGTCTTATATCTCCGTCAAGTCTTCTTCTTCTATTCCCAAGAAGTCTTCTTTCATCCCCGTCAAGACGTCTTCTTCTTTCAGTATTTTCTTTTTCAAAAATTGTTAGGGATGAACGTCATTATTTAGACTCCATGCTTTTAGCATTCAGCCGCAGTCTAGACTGAAATTCTCCAAGTTAAAACATCTAAAGTGTATTGCTCTAATAAGAATGTCGCTATGATGTGCCCAATTCAGTGGGTTACGGTTACATACAAATACAATGATAATTTTAGAGATTCGTAGTCACAGTTTAAAGCATAAAAGAATCTGCTTTTAGCTTCAATCAAGTCTTCAGTTTCTTAGCTTGAGTGGTGTCTATATTTTTGCCGAATCGATTCTTTTTCGTTTTCCATTTCCAAATCTCCCGCCAGACTCTCCCAGTTTTTCCAGCCAATAATCCTAATGAACTTCCAAAGGCAGCTTCAAATGTCATTGCGGAAAGAGAGAGTAGCACGGACAGAGACAGAGCCATGAAAAAGAGAGTGAGAGAGAGAGAGAGAGAGAGAGAGAGAGTGTGTGTGTGTATATGTGTGTGTTAGTAAGTGAGAGAGAGAGAGAGAGAGAGAGAGAGAGAGAGATGAACTGACGTGAGGCGAAAAATGGCGCACGTCTTGACAGTTGGTCTAGTGCATAGCTTGTCATACCGAGAGGTAAAGAGGTGGACTAGACGAACGATGGTAGAAGGAAAGGGTTAAAACGAGTGAGGTGTAAGGTGTGACGGTTTGGAGAAGTGGGTTGAGGGTGGGAGTGGAGAGTTTAAGGGGCCAAGGCACTCGAGAGGGTAAAGGTAGGGAGTGACATGTTGCCTCTTTCATATGCTTGAAGACAAATTTTCACAATCGAAACGAACAGACAGCAATAGTGAAGTTGATGATGATGCAATGGAGTTGGTGTATAAGAAGATGTTTTCTGCTTGATAAACATAGTGACATGAAGGCACGAACGGCTTCTTTCACGTCTCTGTTTCGGCCTCTGTCTGTCTGTGTTTCTCTCTCTTTCTCTCTCCCTCTCTCTCTCTCTAACACACACACACACACACACACATACACACACGTGCTTCCTTTTTCTATCTCATCTTTCTTTCTTCACAGCATTTTCCTTTTAATCTCTCTCTCTCTCTAACTCTCTCTCACTCTTTAACTTTCTCTCTCTCTCTATATATATATATATATATATATATATCTTCCTCCCACCCTCCGATGCTTTCTTTTACTTTCTCATCGGTTCTTCTACATTCTTTCTACTTTCTTTCTTCATAGCAACTGCTTTCTCAATCTCTCTCTCTCTCTCTCTCTCTCTCTCTCTCTCTCTCTCTCTCTCTCGTTCTGTTTCTCACTTTCTCCTATATATATATATATATATATATATATATATATATATATATTCTACTTTTCATCTTTTGTTTAACAATCTTTCTCGAATTGGTTCCCTCGTTGTTTTCATATCTCGCGGTTTAGCAATTACATCTTTTATCTTAGTTCTCTCTCTCTCTCTCTCTCTCTCTGTATATATATATATATATATATGTGTGTGTGTATATATAACTTACTAACTAACTAACTAACTATATATATATATATATATATATATATTTGAAAATGAGTAGGTCTATTGAGAGCTTTGTATTTTTTAAGAACTATTTATTTCGTTCTTGCGCTCATGTATGTTTCCAGCTTGTTGCTCTCCAGTCTCTTTAGGTGCCCTTTTAATATTGCCTTATGCCACATAGGTTCTCTGACGATAAATATGCATGGGTGTAAGAACGAAAATATTTCTTTAAAGAATACAAATTTCTTAGTGGACCTATTCATTTTCAAATCTTTGCTTTTTTTCTTTTTTAAACCAACAACAAAAAAGAAACACACACACACACACACACACACACACACACACATATATATATATATATTTATGTATGTTTACTATATTTATCTTAGTTTTATAGGATTCTGATGATGTAAAAAAAAAAACTGATGACACAAATTTGTAAATAAAAAAAAATATACAAATTGATATTTGGGGAAAATTCCATTAAAAAGAAAAGACATAGAACATTCGTACTCCTAGAAAATAATTAACCAATACCAATGTCAAGTCAAAAGAAAAAACACTGATCAAATACCTTAAGTTAAACAACGTAAGAGTGCTCAATATACTAAGTAGAAATACGAATACCTTCTGAGTCAGAAGTAATCTACCAAGGTTTAACTTAAACGGATCTTCAGGATAAATTCCGCTTATTTTTCGAGCTCCCCACGTACGCGTGAGTGTAGCACAAGGCCTTTTTAGTGTAGGAACCAGGCGCAGGACCATAGTTCACAAAAGCACGATGGTTCTAAAAAAGACTTGAACCCTGTCGACATTCATCTAAAAAGAGACACCTTAGGAACCGGGCAATAAACATAGCCTCTCCGTAGAGGGTTAAAACATCGGAGGACGGCCTCTTGAGGTTCAAGTTGTTATCAACCAAATCAAAACCCAACCGACCTGATCCGTGCACCAGAAAGAGATATACACTGACTAGAGACGGTTGGATCAATTGCATTTGATTAAGAGGTCACCCGAAAGTATAAAAAATTGCATAAAAAACGATTATAGTGCGATGTTAATGTCTCAGAAATTTTCGTAATTTTGGAGGTAAGAAGATATATATATATATATATATATATATATATATATATATATATATCTTCTTACCTCCAAAATTACGAAAAAATATGTATATACTTCTTTGAGGATTTCGTTGTGATATGGTTAACTGTTGAAGGAAATTAAGAGATTGTTTGCATTTTAGATAGCATTAATAACCTCGATAAAGGTATCTATCCAATTTTACCCCCACCCACTCAGCTATAAGTAAACAGGAGGGCAGACTGGGCTCTTCAAACTTGGTATAAGAAAAGGAAAACTGAATTCAAACCTTTTTAAGTCCTCTTGGAATTAACATTGGGTTGCATTCTGCTCACAAGGAGTGGATATATCTATATATATATATATACATATATATATACATGAATTGAACTCATTTCTTCCAACATATATATATATATATATATATATATATACGAGGTACATTAAATAGGTTTCCAGATCTTTTTCGTACGGGTACTTTTATTGATAGTACACACATAAAATTCGAGTCCCCTTCGAAGTAATCTTCTTCGGCTGCAATCCACTTGTTGTACCGTTCCAACAATTTCTGGAAGGCTCCATAGAAGTCCTCTTGTGTGAGCGTGTCAGTCACCTTCGTCACAGCCTCTTGCATCTCCTCAATTTTCTCATAACGACAGCCTCTCAGCTTAGGGAATAACCAAAAGTCACAGGGAGCAAGGTTTGGAATATAGGGAGGCTGAGAAAATGTCTTGATGCCCGTCTTGGTCAAATAGTCTGTGACAAGGATAGAGTTGTGGACTGGTGTATTGTCCTGGTGGAAATGCCACTGACCCGATTTGAAGAGTGCTGGCCTCTTCCGAAGGAATCTCTTTCTGAAATCCCTTAAAACCTCAACATAGTAACCCTAACCCTAAACCTTTGGCTAGTCAACTCTCGTCTATTGACTTCTTTACTACTCCCACACCTCTCATCATCCCTCACAGACTCCCTGCCTTCCTTAAATCTCTGAAGCCACTCAAAAACTGATGCTTGACTCATGCTAGATGGTCGAAAAGCAGTCTGAAGCATTCCATACCTTTCTGTGGCATTTTTTCCAAGTTTAGAACATAATTTTATTGCATATCGTTCTTCTAAAGTGTTCTCACGTTCAGATTGCATTTTTGAAATTCACCAGCTGTGACAATCAGGCTTCAGTAGGGTGTATTCCAATTCCTTCTTTAGCAGTTCATTTGAACCTGAAATCATAAAAATTGGTCGGTCGTTTCATAAGATGTATAGCAATAACATACTGAATTTTCAAGAGTCTACGACAATTTTAAATGCTTGTACAAAAAATGGCTGGAAACTTATTGTGTGCACCACGTATACATATATATATATATATATATATATACATATATATATATAGAGAGAGAGTGTATGTGTGTGTGTGTGAGAGAGAGAGAGGGGGGGGGCTAAATATTAAGTCACACACAATCGTATCTATTGATAAGAGTGAACTGGTATTTGTGGAACAGCATTTCAGCTGAAATGGTCATAATTCTAACAGACATGCAGAGTTCACGATAATAGAATTAACTGAAAAATACAGATGACATGACAACAGTCATAGAAACACACAAAAATAAATAGATAAATTGACTACAAATAATGTTACCTAATGTATTTAACATGAAAATTATTTACCACGCTTTGAATTAAACTTGGTCGACTTGATTGGGACACATGGATAAGTAAATAAGCCGGCCGAACTGTTATGGTTAAAATAAAACGCAATCTCGCTGAGCTAAAACTGTATTTTCCACATGAAAAAAAAAAATTGGCAGGAGCCTTTACTGCCAGTATATTATCACTTGAATACACTTGGGCACCGGAAAACTCTTTTAATTCTAAAAATAAATATACTAGATCTTTGTCACATATCAACCCCTTAAAAAAATTAAATCTTTCCAGAAAAACAAGTTTTTCCCACAAAGAATTTTTGACTTTAGATGGAATTTAGAAGTGAACAATCAAACGGCCAATTACATGGCATTGGTCTTTTGATTTCTAAGAAATATTCCCATTCCTGATATCACCATATATATATATATATATATATATATATATATATATATATATATATATATATATATATATATATGGGCAGTTTTATTAGAGATGATGGAGTACTGTTTATTATTTTTAATTGGGATTTTTCAAGTCTTCTTGTTATTTTTCTTGTATCGGGATTTACGTGTTAAAGAAATTGTCCCATAACTTTAGTCTAAGCGCTTTCAACCATACAGTTTAGTTTGAGTTTTATCGTTTTAATTATTTGTAGCGTTTTTATTTTTAAGTGGTCATTTGGAACGTTTTCAACGTTTTGTTTTAAAGCGTTTTGTTGGAAAGATTCTAATATTATTTTCATTTTCGGGAGGCACTTTCGATATGGACATATAAATTTATAAATTGCATTAGTTTGGTTTCGGAGTATTTTAGCAGAATTGGTGTTATCTTTAACTCTAAGGTTAGATGTTTTAAATTTAGTGTAGTAAATGATAAGTTTTATTTGTTTTTGTTTTTCGATAGGTTTTTAATGTATCTTATTATAATGTTGCTTATTGCTAGTTCGTTAAATTTTTAGTTAAAGAGCATTTGATTTCTGTAATAGAAATTAGTTCTGTTTGTGTTGTTATTTTTGTGAGTTTTATGAGGGTATTGTTTTATTTTGTTAATTGACTAGTTTATTAGGGGATCTTTTATTGATAAGTGTTTATTTTGTGTTGTTAACTTCTCTGTAAAACCTACCAACTGACCACTTTAAAATAAAAACGCTACAAATAATCGAAACTATAAAACTCAAACAAAACTGTCGACTCAAACTACACGAACCATGATGACGACCAAAAGTATGGTCGAAAGCGCTTAGGCAGAAGATATGGGACGATTTTTTACTACCTGGATCTCGACCCCAAAAAAATACCTTGAACACTTGAAAAATTACATTAAAAATAATAGACAGTGTTCCATCGTCTTTGATAAAACTATACTTAAAAACACTTTGCTGACTAAATATATGCTATTCAATATATATATATATATATATATATATATATATATATATATATATATATATATAACGGCACAGATAGAAAAAAATGCCTTTTGAAAGGTAATTACTTGATTAACCATGGGATATAAAGGTTTGGTTTGGTTTGGTTTGGTTTGGTCTTATGGCATATAAATTTAAATCAAAGATAATCTTACCCCTATCAAAACAAGATCATTATTAGTCTCTTGAAAAGGGCTTCAAAGTTCAAAACAAGTGTGGAGCATACTTATATAAAAAATAAAGAAGTGCATTTAAATTCTTCAGCAGGCCTGTTCATTTTAATATATATATATATATATATATATATTTAGAGAGAGAGAGAGAGAGAGAGAGAGAGAGAGAGATGAAAAAGCGATAAGACAAATAGGGATATTTCTTTGAAATTGTTTACTAACTCGTTTTCAACTGCTTTCAACAAGTTTTGATCTTGGATCATTGTCAAAGGAGAAATAGTCAATCAATGTTAGTGTGTCTATTTGTAGGAGTCCATTGGGGAAATGTTACTTATGGATTTGTCCTTACTTTACCAGCAGTGCCCAACATATCTTGTTCGTCTTACTCGGATGATTTGCAAGATGGGCAGTAAGTGGCCGCTCAGCAACTGGTTTATTGGAAGCTGATTCCTGGATTTATTGAAACAGCATGCAGCATCTTTGTATAGTTCCTTCAAAACCCTTATTTTGATCAAATATTGTTTAAAAATCCATTAAAAAATCCTATAGATATAAATATTGCATAATTTTCATTTTCCGGGATAACAAAAAATGAAGCTGATTTCTTTCTTGGCTCTTTACAAGATGTACAAACCTTTTATACTGTATTTATGTTCCCAGGGAGAAGTGTGTTTATGTATGAAAATTTTTAAAAAAATGATAGGAAGAAGGATGGACTCTTTACAATACTGAATTTAGAGAGCTACTGACTGGATATAAACTGTAGCTACTGGATACTTTCATCAGACCATATGATTAATTTGATCAAATGAAGTCAAAGAGGAATAAATGAGAGTTGTCAAGCAACGTTGGTTATATATCTTAGCTATCCTTAAATAAATACGATCCATCAATGATATCGAACACTTTATTCATAAGTATAGCAAACTATATAATCATAATCTAATATCGCTGTCAGTACGGATTGCTCAATTTATTTGTCGCTGCCTCCCACCAGACACGACTTGACACAAGGTCAAAAGCCCGAAGGCCGATTAAAGTGGGGATAAAGGGGAGGGGAAGGTCGGGAACGAGCCGAGACTCGAACCCTGCCGGTCTATGCAGCTCATCGGCTCACTTGGTGCAATGTGAGCCTGATGAGATAAGCAGTTTCACGAACCAAAATGTGGGTCCGGGCACATATGCCGGGTTATGGCTTGAACTAGACCGCAAGGTCAAGTGCCATACATAGGTTTTGAGAAAGTCCGCGGGAACCTCTCCAGTACGGATTGCTCTGACTCTCTTTCGCTAACCGTCCCTATCATCCATCTCTCTTGACAGGTCATCTACGTTACACCCACAGTCTGCACAGTCTTTGCTTGATCCAGTCTGCAGGGATTGCAAAATACACCGACTGCATTTCTGCAGAGAGTAAGACTTCCCGATCGAGTGTCCTAGATATGACACTAAACAACCTGATAATATTGGAACTTTGAGGAATGCGGAGTACCCCTTCATCGCTATCGCTGCCACGTCCACTCTGCACCGCAGTTGTAGCACCTGATAGGGTCTAATTTGTGGGTCAAATAGAACTAAACTGTATAATCAACGAATTGTTTGAAATATAACTGTTTGACATTTAAACTGCGTATTGATGCTTCACTGAATTGTTTGAAATAGAACTGTTTTATGTATAAAAATGGATTTGGCATTAAATAACCTACCATGGTTGATATGCCATAAAACCAAACCAAACTACACATTCTTTGCTGGTGGGCTAAAATCACGCGTCCATGTTCAGGATTCCATAAGAGAATGTTACTCATGAGTTCGTCCTTGCTTTTCTGGCAGTTTGCAGTATGTTTTGTTTGTCTAACTTGAAGATTTTGTGAGGTAGGAGGTAAGTGGCCGTACAGCTGCAGTTTTTTGTGGTGTTGCTTTGTGGTGTTGTTCAAGACAGCACGTATTCTGGTGTAGTTCCCTTCTAACTTTTTCTCAATGTGTTTTAGTCACGTCTAAGCGGGGCATCCATATAGTAGTGTGGACACAACTACAGCTTGAACGAAATCACGTTTTATTATATCAGCTATGATCGATTACCTATCAATAGCCAGGCGTATGGTGAAATCACTTTCAGTTGATGAGATATTGCTGCCGATGTATATGAACTGGTCAACTAATTTTGAAGGTTTGCTACAATGAATGGAGATGGCTCGTTTTTGTTTAAAATACATGTGCTCTGTTTTATTTACGTTCTCAAAGAAGCCAAAACGTGCTTTAGACAAGGCAGTTAGGATTCCTTTTGGGTTGGTGTATTAGCGAGAAGTGCTTGGTCATCTGCGTAGTCTGTGTCTGTCATAGTTTTTGCGGGATATCGTTTGCTTCTTGTCTTTTTTAATGCGAAAATATCCATAGATCTATGCACAATATATTTAGTTTTTTTTTCTAAAAACAGGATAAAAATGACTTTTTTTCAGACTACCTACGTAATTCAACAATATTTGCACACTCTACAGCGCTAAGAATTTGACTTTCGTGGCGCAAAAAAATCGACTATAGTCACATACGGCAGTGGAAGCATTAACGAGACTTTTTCATTTTTTTATTTCTATTTATCAATATTCTTCTGTGTCTTTTACTTTATCTCCTTCTGTCACGTTTTTCCTAAAAGCTATCTTCTGTTTTCTCCAAGTTTTCACTTTTCATTCTTTTTACGAAATCCCCACCCACCTCTCTCTCTCTCTCTCTCTCTCTCTCTCTCTCTCTCTCTTCAATTATTCCCCTCATCTTTATTCTAACGCTTATACCTAAGGTAGCTACATGGTACCGCCACTTTTAATGCTAAACTATGATGCCTTTTATCGAAAATTTCCTTGTCAAAAGCACTGTGAAAAGGATTTTCCTTCCGCTGGATTAGCGTTGCTGTTGGAGGGACATTTTTCAGCGGCGCGAATTTTCGCGCCTGTGAATCGTAGCGTCTCATTGTAAATTCAGAAATTTCTTGGTGTCACATCGACACAAAAGAAAGCGATAGAACCCTTTGCAATGGAAGGCCTTCACACTTTTCAAAAATTACCACGGCCGATTGGCTTTGGAACTAAACAGCGGAATAGGCTTTGACAAGATGAGTGCTTCCAGAGATCTTCGGACGCCTACATCCTCCAAAAAGCCCCTCCTCTCTACTTCTTTTTCTATTTCGACTCTCTCACCCCGATTCACTGTTTCTGTCTCTTTCTCTGTATTTTTCCTTTTTGATTACTTTCTTTGTGTTGAAGGACAGAAAGAATTATTTTCTGCTATTGCCATCCCTCTTATTGTGAGCATTGTTTTCAAGTTCTGGCCTTTATTTCACTCAGAGGATAAAAATCGGAAGCAACTAGGTACCGTAGAAGAAGAGGAGGTAAAAAACATACACTTCAATCTGATGTCACGGAAATGAGAAAAGAAGCAAAATAAGACAGCCTGACAAATATTTTTAACAAATAAATGAAGGAAAATACTCTTTATGCTTCAAGAGTAATAAAGATTTTCTAAGGATATACAACACACACCACTTAAACCATTGTCCTGTTGTCCAATATAGATAGATAGATAGATTCAGAGTTTTTCCACATCCAAGATCGGTTGCAGCCCCTATGTTAAAGAGCGCAGTCTATCCTACTGTTTACCTGTAACTGGAGAGAAAATAGTTGGATTCACATCTTTGCCAAGGGTATTAGCGCTTTTGGAAAATAAAACAGCCTAGTCTTCGACTTGAACACAGTTCACCATGTCCATTCTCTACGATGTTAAATATAACACCACGATCCCCTTCTATATATATATATATATATATAGACAATTTTGGTAAATTCATCCTCCAATTTCAACCACAAGCCAAGACACTTATCAGGAAACTTGAAAGGATCTTAATTAAATTATATAGCCAAAATTATTTAATCAAACAGGCTTAAATGAAAAACTGCTACCTAACTATACACACACACACACATATATATATATATCCTCAGACTGTTTCGTTGTATCACAACTCATCAGTGTGGCTAGACACTCGAGATGTTCGACACTAGGATCAAAACCTGGCTGACGTATGCTAGACAGATATTCTACCGCACAGCCACCAACATACTCAGTGTAAGCGAATAGATTTTAATGTATATTTATCACTATTCTTTGTTTACATGAATACGCTTACGAGTTTGGTTTGAAAAGAGAGAAAAATTAGTGCTTTGTAGCTGAAAACTTATCCTATCCAACGGTATTATCATGCTGCTTGTATTTTTTAGAACACTCGAAATAAGTCGGATGCATAACTTTTTCAGTATAACATGTACGATGTTGAGCTGAAAAGTTGGTAGCTCAAATACAATCCTCCTCCTCTTCATCATCATCATCATCATCATCCTCATGTCACGATCATAGCCCTGATATTCCTGACCCTCTCTCACCACACCTCCCTAACGTCCATTGTTTTCGGCTGAACCTCAAGGCTACATTCTGTCTAGGCACAGATCTGCTGTACGTAGGTTCAAGCTGGACGTCCTGGCTTTGCTCGTGCATGTACAGGGTTCCACAGAAGTACATCACTCACGATCTCGTCCCTACTTCTCCAGCAGTGTCCCGCGTGTCTGGTTCGTCTAATTTGGATAGTTTTCGTGATGGGTGGTAGGTGGCCATATAGCTGCTGCTTTGTCGGGTGCTGTCTCCTGAACTTGTTCAATATTGCTCACAGCATTCTTGTGAAATTGCCGTCAAGCCTTTTCTCCATCCATTTAGTCAGCGCCAATGTGGTGCATCCATATTGCAGTATCGACACGATCGCTGATTGGAATAAACACGCTTCATTTTATCGGTCAGGTCTTACTTCCATATGACCGAAATACTATGGTTAGCTGTCCATGCCTTTGTTAGGCCCGTGCTGATGTGTCTCGGTTGATGAGACACGGCTCTCTACATAGGTGAACTTGTCAAGTACTTTCAGGGTGCTACTGTTTAGTGTGGAGATGTCGCCTGTTTGATTAAACATCAACTAAAATAGTAACCCTTAAAACATCAGCCCATGCGACAGGGACGCTAGAATAAGCCGATTGCATCTCTGCAGAGAGGTAAGTCTCCCCACGACAAGTATCTTAGATATGACACTAAACAACCTGATGGCAAGACTACAGTCATATTCGAGCTTTTGGGAATGCGGCGTACTCCTTCATTGCTATTCCTCTCTGGTCCACTCTGGTCTTGAGTTGTAGCACAAGATAGGGCCATATCTATGGGTCAAGTAGAACTGTTTGACATTTAAACTGAGTGCAAAGCAAATGAATAATACTTAATTGAATTGCTAGAAATACAACTGTTTGATCATTTAGATGTGTTTATTTACAAAATGTGTTTACAAAATATGTATTTATATGAAAAAACGGGATTTCACTTTGAATAACCAACAAAGATTGATGAGCCGTAAAACCCAACCGAACCATAATACGTGAAGAAGTTCATTGGCCGAAAAGTTCAAATTAGGACATTATATCTGCTGCTGACGAATTTTTTATCCATGAGTTCCAAGCACTGCAACACCGATGGAATATATATTACCGCGACGGGGACTATGTTAAAAAAATAAACACCATTTTATCGCATTTCATGAGAGTATCTTGGTTGATTATAGTCGTTTACGTTATACGGCATATCAGCCCGCTTTGGTTATTTAATGCCAAATCCAGTTTATACATATATATATATTAGATATATATGATTTGTGTCTGCATAGTTTGTAGATAACATTTTTTGCCCACAGTTAAATGGTTTTAAGAAATTTTTCTAACCATAATATTTCTTATAGTAATCCTTTTTCCTCAGTTTTAAAGTGTTGTATAGTCATATGCAGATTCATGCAGAACATAACAACCCAATGATAAAGACGAGCGAAGACTTCTTTAAAAAAATATACCTCTCACTTTATTTGAAAGGGTTGTGTGTGAGATAGGGAGTTGGAGACCGAACAGAACTGCAACATATTGACCTCCGCTCTTATGGCCATCAGCGTTGTGTCTTTCATGTTCTCCTGATGCTCAACCGGAGGGCTTGGGACCCTCTCCACTGGGTGCAGGCTTCCTCTACCGCATCTTGTCACCAACAGGTCTAATCTTCAAACTCACTGACTTCCTGTCTTCACCGAGTTATATAATAGTTCAATCGCCCATTCAATATCTCCACATAACTGGCCATCAGAATGTGTCACTTCCGCTGTCCTTGGAATGGCATGTTTGATTATCATCGACCGGAAATAAATGTCATGCAGTTCACAGGTCACCCTCTTCTGGTGTATCAGTCTATGACTGTACCATGGGATTTTACCTTGTCCCATATTGTCAGTCAAGTCCGCCTAAGCGATTTCTTCCCCTAACTGCCATTGGAATGTGTCACTTTCTTCCGGTATATCACTTTGTAACGGTATGTTTGGCCGCGTCGAAGGTCAATATACAACAAAAGCATTGTTATTTAACAATAACAATTTAATTCAATATCAGTCATTTGTATTTTCAAATGGATATACAAATGATCTGTATATGTATAGTGTGTACGTAATTCTATTTTTAAAAAGTTTGACCAAATTTGTTTCCACACGATTAAGTATTGCCATACTTTTGACATGGTTGCATAATTTCAAGTATTGCCAATACAATTGTACCATAACCAAGATATGGCTATGTGTGAAACGTACATCGAATGTCCATAAAGATAGAACATAGGAATCTGAAAATTCGAAAAACACGTAACGACTTCTTTGTTCAGGTACGAAACTTTTTATTACCTTTGAGTTTAAAGGTTCTTCGATATAAGGAGAGAGAGGCACAATCTTTCTATTATGGCTTTTTCATCTAGCCCAAAATTTCAAATTCTCCCAAAATCCTCTGCACGCTTCCAGTGCGTGACTTCATTCTCACTCGCTAGCCTCCGTTTCCCATCTGGGCTATTGTGACATCTCTAAGTGACACGTACGCTCTGCGCGCGCGTGCATGAACACCTGTCTTAATGTTGCACCTAACAAACCCATGTGCTGAGCCGAAAGGTTCTCTGCCTAACTAAACCTAAAGGCATAAACCGAAACCCCTCGGCCATTATATTACACAATTGATTCTACCTAATGTTAATCACTGCTGTGCATACTGAAAAGTGCTTGCAAATATTGCTATTTAACACTAAGAATTCTGTTTAAGCCCATTCATTCATTTGCTCACATTCAAATCGTTCCAAGTATTGTTATATTATACTAATAATTCAGTTTTTGTATACAATTAAACGGTTTCAATAAGTCCATACAAATTATTTTAAGGCATGAACCGCTATCGATAGACTATCGGTCAGATAGAAGTTATAAGTTTCTTTCTATCTCTTCGTAAATCTATCTATCTATCTGTGTGTGTGTGTGTGTGTGTGTATTTTACAAACACAAAAACTGATGCAGTCGGAAAATTAAAGCTGTGTTTGTATTTCTGTCTGTCTGTCAATTTCTTCTATCCTCTTATATATATATATATATATATATATATATATTGTCGGAAGCAAAGTCACATCAACTGAGACAGACATCAACACGCGACTAGCAAAGGCATGGACTGCTGTAGATAGGTTATCGATCATATGGAAGTAAGACCTGACCGATAAAATAAAACACAGTTTTTTCCAAGCAGCCGTCGTGTCGATACTGCTATGTGGAGGCACCACATGGACGCTGACAAAACGTACGGAGAAAAAGCTTGATGGCAATTAGACAAGAATGCTGCGAGCCATATTGCACAAGTCCTGGAGGCAACACCCGACAAAAGAGCAGCTGTACGGCCACCTACCACTCATCACGAAAACTATCCAAATTAGACGAACCAGACATTTGGGACACTGCTGGTGAAGTAAGGACGAAGTCATCAGTGATGTACTCCAGTGGACCACTCTACATGGATGAGCATAGGTTGGATGACCAGCTAGAACGTATATACAACAGCTCTGTGCCAATACAGGATATAGCCTGGAAACCATCCCCGGGAGTGATGGACGATAGAGATGGGTGGCAGGAGAGGATCAGAGAAATCTGTGTTAGCAGCGCGACATGATGATGGTTTTAATGATAACTATGTAACACTAAAGTTTCGATTTAAGATCAGCCTTTTGTTTTTACTTTAGGTCTAGTGGTCTGAGTTTTCCTTCATTGCCATTACATTCAGGTCCACTTTGACTTGGAGTGATAGTACTTGTTATGGCCCTGTCTGTGGTTCAAATAGATCTGTTTAAGAATTCACATTCGATAGGACCATGGGCAAAAACGGCTCTAAAGAAACAGCTACACAAAAAATCTAAATATGAATTTATATTAAACATGATTCCTATATTCCAACGCTGAAAATAACCCCAGACGGGTTGACATGCCGTCAATCAATAACTCAATATGTTTATATAGAGAGAGAGCTCAATATCGGTGATAGTGCATATGTAGATCTACATTAAGATAGCGTACACACCGACGCTTGGTGATTGTCAGTTTGTCACCTATGCGATCATCAGACCATATACATTTTCTTCGAAGTCAAAGATACCAGAATAATCCTTTCTAATGGTACGATATACAAAAAAAAAAAAAAAAACAAAAAACAAAACGGATATCATAAGGTAATATTTATCAGCAGCCACTAAAGTATTGAAGCTCTGGAATTAACAATCACTTTATATGAATATATATGAAAGTTGTTAATTTTAGTCTGATTGGCATAAAGGTTAGAGTGCTCGCCAATGGCTCAGCAGACCCAAGTCAAGTGATGCCAAAGACTTAATAATGGTAGTTGATGCCTCCTTGTCTAACACTCTGCATTATAAGATACGGATCAAGGGTAAGTGGAGCAATTCAGGGAAAGTAATTATAGCTTCCCTTACACCTTAGTGGAGTAGCTATTGAAAAGTGAGCATTCGGGTCGCCCTTGACTACGGTCGGCCAACTAAGAGATTGTATACCACAGAGTTTGACCATAAATAATACATAATAACATCCGTTTTGATTGTTTAATGTTCAAATAAAAAAATCCTGGTACGTTTGCTTTCGAAGAAAGTTAACCTTTTATTTAAAAATGATTCTGCTAGTGGTGGGATTATTTAATTTCGATACTCTTCTGCTCTGAGTAGAAATTAAAAAAAGAAAAAAGACAAAAAAAGAAATATGGACGAATACTTTAATATTACCAGAGAGGTGAAAAAGCTGTGTAACATGAAGGAGATGGTGAAACCAATTGTAGTTGGAGCACGTGGAACTGCCCTCAAAAGTCACTAAAAGGGAGTAAATGAACTGAAGATCAGAGGAAGAAAGGAGATTATCCAGACCAGCACAGTTTAAAACCAGCTCGAATACTTTGAAGAATTCTTGATATCTGAGGACACTTACGGTCATTGGAATTTTCGGTAAAAAGAGCAATAAGAGACAGTGCAAAAAACTAGCAAAATATAACAACAACAACAATAATATTAATAATCATAACAATCACATAATAAGCGAATGCAGCAAATTAACTCAGAAAGAGTATAAGACTAAAGACGACAGGGTTGGCAAGGTAACCCATGGAGAATTGTGCAAGAAATTGACATTTAACCATACAAACAAATGGTGTATACACAACCCAGCATATATCCTGGAAAATGCGATCTCTGGGATTTTGACATACAAACGGATCATCTAATCTCGGCTAGACAATCAGACCTAGTTATAATCAGCAAAAAAAAAAAAAAAAAAAAGAGAGAGAACTCGCAGAATTGTAGACTTTGCTCTCCCAGCTGACCACAGAGTAAAATTGAAAGAAAATGTAAAGAAGGATAAGTACCTGAACCTTACTAGAGAAATGAAAAAGTGTGGAACATGAGAGTGACGATTACACCAATTGTAATTTGTGCTCTTGCTACAGTCACCAAAGGTTTGATAAAAGAAATGGAAGACTTGGAAATGACAGGACGAGTGGAGACAATCCAAACTACCTCATTATTGATATCGGTTAGACAATAATAATAATAATAATCGTTTCTTGATGCATAATTATATATCAAGTATTCCTATCTAATACACATAATTTGTTCACAATTTTATGATTTCCAGTAGTGTTACTCGAACTAAAAAGATATGTGGTTTCAAATAATTATTTCTATTATATGAAAGTAATTTGTTTGCACACAAGGTTTTATATGGTTTCAAGTCACTAAAGATAATCTTTCGTAAACAATTATAGCTTCAAGTAACTATTCTTAACTCAAATAATTTGTATGCAGTTATATGATATCAAGTATTTCAACCTAATACAAATAACTTTCATAAAGATGTATTTGGCCAGTTGATGGGACCATAATACTACGATCATTAAATAAGTTCCAAGACTTTTTCCGTATGGGCACTTTTATTGATAGTACACACATAAAACTCTTGTCCACTTCGAAGAAATCTCCTCCAGCTAAAATGCACTTGCTGTACAGTTCCAACAACTTCTGGAATGCCCCATAGAAGTCCTCTTCTGTGAGTGTGTCAATGACCTTCGTCACAGTCTTTTCATCTCCTTAATTGTCTCACAACAACAGCTTCCGAGCTTAGGGAATAACCAAAAGTCACAGGGAGCAAGGTCTGGACTTTGGGGAGGCTGAAGAACTGTCTTGATGCCCATTTTGGTCAAATAGTCTGTGAAAAGGATGGAGTTGTAGACTGGTGCATAGTCCTGGTGGAAATGCCACTGACCCGATTTGAAGAGTGCTGGTCTCTTCCGACGGAATCTTTTCCTGAACTCCCTTAAAATTTCAACATGGTAACCTCAACCCTAATCCTAACCATTTGACCAATCAACTGTGGTGTTCTGACTTCCTAACTCATCTCACACCTCTCATCATCCCTCACAGACTCCCTGCCTTCCTTGAATCTCTTATGCAACTTAAAAACTGATGCTTGAGGGTTGAAAAGCTGTCTGAAGCATTCCATACGTTTCTGTGGCATTTTTTCCAAGTTTAAAACAGAATTTTATTGTATATCGTTCTTCTAAAGTGTCCTCCCTTCCAGATTGCATTTTTGAAATTCACCAGCTGTGACAATCAGGCTTTAGTAGGGTGCATTCCAATTCCTGCTGTAGCTGTTTATTTCAACCTGAAATCAAAAAAATTGGTCAGTCATCTCATAAGATATATAGCAATAACATAGTGAATTTTCAAGAGTCTGCGATAATTTTAAATATCTGTACAGAAAAGTCTGGAAACTTATTGAAGGCACCACGCAAGTACATGCTGGCTTGGTCAGAGTGGACCATGGAGTAATGGCAATGAACAAGTGACTCTGTACTCACCGAAGCTCCAGAATTTCAACCTTACCACCAGATCTAGCTTAGCGTCAAATACCTTTTGAAGGATGTTACCCCTCTGCAGAAGATTAAGGCACGGTTTTTGAAACCCCACCGTCAGCTCTATTGATATTTATTGTAACGTTTGCAATAACATCGGAATCATAAATAAGAATATCACAAATAAAAGTAAAAATAGAGGTAACGACATTAATAGCAATTATTTTCATTAATAGTTTTAATTAAAGTAAATAGCAATGATAGTCATAAATAGCAACAATAACTTTGTAACTGTTTTATTCATGCGTAGAACAAAATCAGACGTGTCTGTTCGCAACAGCAATAACAACAGCAATATTAATACCAAAGCTGAGGGTGACTAGAAGGCTCCCTTTTCAATAGCTTCTACACCGAGGTGTAGGGAAGGGCACCACTCCTTTCCCTGGAATATAATAATATTAATATTATTAAGCAAATTCTATTAATAGTCATAAAATGAATTATAATAAATCATGATATTTTCTAGGGTATTTTTGTTTTGTTCAATTGATACAGGAATAATTTGGACTTCGTTTCTTTGTTTAATGACATATCAAATTTCGTGGGTTATTTGACGCTAAATCAATCATTGTAGAAGAAAAAAACTGGTATTATTTAACCTATATTAGGTAGACTAGGGTTTGGTTTGGTTTGATTTCATGGCATATCAACCATTGAAGGTTATTTAAGGTCGATTCCGTTTTTATACATATAAGCAGTTATATTTCAAATAATTCAGTTTAGTATAAGTATAGTGTTTTGTTTACACTCAGTTAAATGTCAAAAGAGTTCAATTCCAAACACTTCCATTTAGCATACAAAAACAGTTTCATTTCATACAATACAGTTTATCATAACTACACAGTTTAGGTCTATTTGCCCCATAGATAGATTGTTTAGTGTCATATTCTGAACTTTCGTTAGGGGATCTTATCTCTCTGTAGAGAAGCAGTCGGTGTATTCTACATCCCCCGACGACTGGGACTGAGAGAGTACGGGTTCATACCTTTCCAATGAGTATTAATCCAAAAGTAAATACAATAGCACAGCTGGAGTTCGAACTCGCTAACTACGACATCACAGGACTGCTTGTTAGCCACCATACCATGCGGATTTCCTCAGAATCAATCACATCGAGTTTTTTCGTTACAAAAATATTATCATTAAGAATAAGAATATGATTAATAGCAACATTAATAGTAATACTGTGACAATAATAGCAAGAATAATGACATTTGACTTGAGATTTTTATTATGGTATTAATGATAGAAAATAAAATTGGGTAACACTCTTCACAACTACCACAAAAGCAGCAGCAGCAGCAATAATAATATTTAGAGTAATAATAATAATAATATGTGCCTTGATAATATAAAGAATAACAACAACAGCAGTATGAAATAGCAATCTAATTCATGGTGATAAATAGCAACAACAATGATATTAAAAGCAACAATGATATTAATAATTATATTGATGCAGAAAACAAAATTGGTCTCGTCAGTTTGCAACAACAAAAACAAAATGATAATAATTATAATAAGCGAATGCAGCAAATTAGCACAGAAAGAGTACAAGACGAGACACAACTGGGTAGGCAAGGTTATCTACTGGGAAATGTGCAAGAAATTTAAATATTACCATACCAACAAATGGTATATACACAACCCAGCACCTGTCCTAGAGAATGACACGCATAAACACCTATGGGACTTTGACATACAGACAGATCACCTAATCACGGCCAGAGGACCAGACCTTAAAATAATAAACAAAAAAAAAGAGAACTTTCAAAATTGTCGACTTTGCTGTCCCGGCTGACCACAGAATGAAACTGAAAGAATGTAAAAAGAAGGATAAGTCCCTCGACCTTGCTAGAGAATTGAAAACACTATGGAACATGAAAGTTACGATTGTACCAATTGTGATTGGTGTTTTTGGCACAGTAACTAAAAGATTATTAAAGGGTCTGGAGGATTTGGAAGTTGGCGGACGAGTGGAGACCATCCAAACGACAGCATTATTGAAAACGGCCAGAATACTGAGAAGAGTCTAGGAGACTTGAGGAGATTTGCTATCACTCAAACTCCAGTGAAAACCATCAGCTGATGTTGATGTGAAGAACTCTAAAGGAGTAAAATAGTAATGATGATAATAGATCACCTAATCTTGGTCAGACGACAAGACCTTGTGATAGTCAAAAAAAAAAAAAAAAAAAAGCGAAAGATAACCTGTCGATTAGTGGATTTTGCCGTTTCGGCTGACCACAGAGTAAAATTAATTAAAAGAAAGTAACAAAGATAAATATCTAGACCTTGCTAAAGAACAAAAAAAAATCCATGGAACATTAAGTTATAAAAATTGTAATTGGCGCACTGGGGGAAAAATCCAAAAGGTTCGCAAAGGGACTGGAAGACTTGGAAAATAGAGGACAAGTGGAGAGCATCCAGACTACAGCATAATAAAAATTGGTCGGAATACCTAAAAGAGTCCTGGAGACTTGAGGAGACTTGCTATCACTCAAACTCCAGTGAAAAACAATCAGCTGGCGCTGCTATAAAAGATCTCTCAAAAGATTTAAATTAGAGCAATATTTTATGCTTATATCCATTACATTATTTTTTCAATAATGATAAATAGCCTCAGAATTGATTTTGTTGCATTTTTTTCTCTTAATACGAGAACAAATTACGTCGATTTTACAACAACCACAACCAAAACAATAATATTAATAATGGTAGTAATAATAATGATAATGATAATAGACTAGACACGAATGGGTGAGCAAGGTGAACCACTAGGAAATGTACAAGAAATTGAAATTTGACAATACAAACAAATGGTATATGCACAACCCAGCATCTATCTGAGAAAACGAGACACATGAACTCCAATGAGATTTTAACATACAGACGGATCACCTAATCTCAGCCAGAAGACCAAACCTTAAAATAATCAACAACAAACGAGAGAACTTGCAAAATTGTGGACTCTGCCGTACCGACTGACCACAGAATAAAACTGAAAGAATGTGAAAAGAATAAGTACCTCGACCTTGCAAGGGAAATGAAAAAACTGTTGAACATGAAGGTAACAATTATACCAATCGTGATTGGTGCTTAATTATTAAAGGGACTGGAAGGACATGGAAGTAGACGGACGAGTGGAGACCATCCAAACTATAGCATTATTGAGATCGGTCAAAATACTGAGAAGAGTCCAGAAGACTTGAGAAGACTTGCTGTCACACAAATTCCAGTGAAAGACCATCAGATAACACTGATGTGAAAAACTACGAAGGAGTTAAAAAATAATAATGATAATGGGACTTTCACATGCAAACACCTATGGGACTTTGGCATATACAGATCACCTACTCTCAACCAGAAGACCAAACCGTATGATAATCAACATAAAAAAAGAAAACTTGCAAAACTGTGGACTTCGCTGTCTCGGCTGACCACAGAATAAAACTGAAAGAATGTGAAAAGAAGGATAAGTACCTCGACCTTGCTAGGGAATTAAAAAACTATGGAACATGAAGGTGACAATTATACCAATCGTGATTGGTGCTTTCGGTAAGTAACTAAAAGATTATTAAAGGGACTGGAGGGAATTGGAGGACGAGTGGAGACCATCCAAACAGCAGCATTATTGAGAACAGCCAAAATACTGAGAAGACTCCTGGAAACTTGAGGAGACATGCCGTCACTCAAACACCAGTGAAAAACCATCGGCTTAAACTGACGTGAAAAACACTCAAGGATAAATAATAATAATAATAATAATAATAATAATAATAATAATAATAATAATAATAATATACTTGGGCATCTTGGAGGCTGACACCATCAAACAAGCAGAAATGAAAGAAAAAATTCAGAAAGAATATCTTAGGAGAACTAGAAAACTACTCGAGACAAAACTCAATAGCAGAAATCTTATCAAAAGAATAAATACCTGGACTGTACCTCTCGTTAGATATTCCGGACCCTTTCTCCAGTGGACCAGAGACGAACTTAAACAAATGGACCAAAGAACAAGAAAACTAATGACAATGCATAAGGCATAACATCCCAGAGACGACGTTGACAGACGATATGTTTCAAGAAAAGAGGGAGGAAGAGGACTTGCCACCATTGAAGACAGCGTTGACGCATCGATACAACGACTCAAAGACTATATACAAAAACGCGAAGGAAGACTCATTACAGCCACCAGAAACGAAACTGAGAACACGATGAACAACAGAATGACAGTAACTAGGAAACAAAAATGGGAAGCAAAACGACTCTATGGGCGCTTTAAACGACTAATAAACAATATCTCACATGACAAAACTTGGACATGGCTAAGAAAAGGAAACTTTAAAAGAGAAGCAGAATCTCTCCTAATAGCAGCACAAGACAGCGCCATAAGAACCAATCATATCAAAGCGAGAATAGATAAGACTCAACAAAATAGCAAATGCAGGCTATGTGGTGACAGAGATGAAACCATCAATCATATAATAAGCGAATGCAGCAAATTAGCACAGAGGGAATATAAGGCGAGACCCGACTGGTTCAGCAAGGTGATTAATTGGGAAATGTGTTAGAAACTTAAATTCGACCATACTAACAAATGTTATGTGCACAACCCAGCACCTGTCCTAGAAAATGCCACGCATAAACTCCTATGGGACTTTAACATACAAACGGATCACCTAATCCCAGCCAGAAGACCAGATTTAATAATAATCAACAAAAAAAGAGAACTTACAAAATAGTCAACTTTGCTGTCCTGGCTGACCACAGAATAAAACTGAAAGAACGTGAAAAGAAGGATAAATACCTCGACCTTGCTAGGGAACTGAAAAAACTGTGGAACATGCAGGTGACAATTATACCAATTATAATTGGTGCGTTTGGAACAGTAACTAAAAGATTGCTAAAAGGACGAGAGGACTTGGAAGTTGGCGGACGAGTGGAGACCATCCAAACGACAGCATTATTGAGAACGGCCAGAATACTAAGAAGAGTCCTGGAGACTTGCTGTCACTCAGACTCCAGTGTAAAAACCATCGGCTAACGCTGATGCGAAAAGCTCTAATGAGTGAATAATAATAATAATAATAATAATAATAATAATAATAGGGACTGCAGGAGCTGGAAATTAGAGGACGTGTGGAGACCATTTAAACTACTGCATTACTGAGATCTGTCAGAATACTGAGAAGACTTTTGGAGACTTTAGGAGATTTGCTGTCACTCAGACTCCCGTGAAAGACCATCAGTTAACACTGATGTGAAAAGCTCTCAAGGAGTAACATAATAATTCTAATGACTTGATAATATGAATAATTATAACATTAATACCAACATGAATAATAATGACTGCAATAATATTAGCATCAAACTACAACATTAATTACAGCAGTAATGTAATGTTATTATCATTAACAATGATAAATAGCAACAACAACGATCTTAAAAAAGCAACAATGATATTATTACAAGAAATAGCAACAATGTAATTGAAATAACCTCTAAAATCGTTTTTGTGTTGATAAATAAGTTCTGTACATAACAAAATGATTTTCAAACGTTGTCTCTAAATTTTTACCAACTTTTCTTTCATGAATTTCTTTTATTCCTTTTCAGTGGTTCATGACGGATCTCCTGACATCATCATCATCATCATCATCATCATCATCATCATCATCATCATCCTTATTATTATTATTATTATTATTATTATTAATGTTTTGTTCGTATTTATTTTATGTATTCCACCAAAGAAATAACAATAATAATATGAAAAGGAATCATATAAACACAAAGATTAGAAAATAGAAATAAAAAATTACGAGAGTAAAAAAAAATGCAATAACAACCCCCCCCCACCGACCATTTATTTTACCTATACGTTTTTTTCATTGAACAACAATAGTAAAATAGAAACTTTTAACAATAACGGCCTCCCTCCATTCTCATATGTATCATTATATGAGTGTTTTTCAATTGAATCATGCCGATGTAAAATGTTTTTGTTATTAGATATGTAAGTAAATAAAAAAATTCACCATTGTCAAATCCTCCCAAAATGAATAAGCCTTTCAACATTGATTCTTTATATAATAGCAACTTAAAATAACCTTTTTTCTTCCCCTTCCTACCTGCAACACACCCAGACGTACGCCCCCACCATCAACTTTCCCTCACGTAGCACATTCCTATCAGGCCTTTGGAAGCCACATACACACTGAGGTACACATCTTTCTATGTATGCATTTATAAGCACTCCCCTTTTCAAAAGGGGGAAATCGCATGCACAACAATGGTTTGATAAACAAATAGACAAAACAAAGACAACATGAAAATAGAGAAAATAATGCCTGTGTTTGTTCAGTTCGTTTTTTTTTTGTTAGTTTTACATATATATATATATATATATATATATTCATAACTGATTTCAGCATTGGTGATTTCGGTATTCAATAACAAGGACAAAGCCCGCCAATAACAATATGTAGACAATATTAGTCTCAAGACGCCGTCTCTCTACCCCTCACAGCTCATACACATACCACCATTCTCTCTCTTTCTCTGTCTCTGTCTCTCTGTCTCTCTCTAACTCTCTCTTTCTCACTCTCTTCGTAACTATATTTTCCTCTCACCCTCACCTTTTGAAATTTTTCTTCTCTCATATTTTTTTTATTTTCCTTGTTGCACCTGCTAATACAGCCACTGAAGTCAGTATCATTGTGTCGCCATTTTGTTTTGAGAAAGAAGGCTCCTTTTTTTCAGCTTCGTATCTTTGTAAAGAGCTAAAAAATAGAGATATAGAAAAATACATAAGAAACATAAGTATATATATATATATATATATATATATATATATATATATATATATATATATATATATATATTAGAGTTACAAAAAGACGAGTTGAGTACACTCAAAAACTTATAACCTGCTTCCGTTTTTTTAAACAAAATTCACAACAGGTGAGAGCTGATATATTTGTAATGAATTGGGATTAGCAGAAACATTGCTTGATGTATAGATTTGAATGTTCTATGTTTTAGTTGATTGGTTGTTTGGTTTTATGGCATATCAACCTTTGTAGGTTATTTAATGCCAAATCCATTTTTATACCGATAATCAGTTCAATTTCAAACAATTAAATTTAACATGAGTATAGAATCTAATTGTCAAAAACATTTCTATTTCAAGCTATTCAGTTTAGTCAGTTCTAATTCAACCAATTCATTTTAGTATAAATTTTGTTTATACACAGTTAAATGTCAAAACAGTTCTATTTCAAACAATTCAGTTTAGCATAATTTTGCAATTCAAATGCAAAAAGAGTAAACACTGAAAACTATGGTTTCGTTCTATTTAACCCAAACATAGGACCCTAATAGGTACTACCAGAATGGAGCTGAAGGCAATGACAATGAAGGGATGCTCAGTATTCCCCAAAGCTCCAGCATTACTGGAACCTCACCATCAGATTGTTTAGTGTCATATCGAAGACACTCGTTGGGGGGGTTCTTTACCCTCTGTAGAGATGCATTCGGTGTATTCTTCTGACCCAGCCGAATGGGGGAGGGAATTTTAGCAGGTGTAAATTGGATTTTAAGCTGTCTCATCACTTACAAGTTTCAAGACTAGTATAATACATAAGGGGATGGCGTAAAAAGTTAATGTTCTGCACTACATATTAGCGTATGAACTACCCCGATACTACCGACCACAGGGCATACACTCAGTGGCTTGAACTGCATCTTTCACTATATACGCGTTTTAAACTAACATGTACCAAAATTTTGCAAAATATCTACTCGTCCTCGGAAGTACAAGACGATTCGATTACATAATGAGATTATTTAAAATGTTAATCATCTACTTGATTAAAAATTTAACTTTATCTCTTTCAAATTACCTGCCAACAAAAATGTTGCTTTTCTACCTGAGCACAACACTCGGCACCTGACACTGCCTTCGGTTTTTTCGTCACATCCTATTGTATGTTTTAAAGCAGTTGTGTCAGAATGGATGGAAAATTCACTTACAAATCAAATGTATATCCTCTTAACTGTAAGGAAACAAATAATTAATAGTAATCAGAATTATTTCTATTAGATGGAAATACTTGAAATCATTTAACTGTGTGCAAAAGAATGAGCTTAGGCTCGTTTAAATATATTACCAACAAAATGTGTTTACAAATCCTATTTAATATACATGTATAAAAAGTATTTGGCATTAAATAATCTACAATGGTTGATATGCCACAAAACAAAACAAAACAAAACTAACTCTATCAACATTTATATGCTATTAACATTATTATAATGTTATTAACACTATCAATATCGATATGTTATAAACACTATCAACATCAATATACTATTAATATTATCTTTCATTATTATGATTATATATTAACTACTTTTTAAAAGAACAAAGACCATAGATTGGTAGACTAGAAGAATCTACGTAGTCAAATTGAAACACACATGCACAAAAGAGTTAATCTTTGTTCTTCTAACATTCACTCAACAGTAACTAGAAGGGATAAAGGTGGCAGTTATATATAATGAGGATTTTACAGTTTTAATATTAGAACTAAAACCACTTATTTTTATCATTCGGTGTTTTTGGACTATTGTTTTCATTTTTAATATTTTATATATAAAGCTTCGGTCGAAATGTCCTCCTGCTTTCTTCCGGTGTTTCTTGAACTCGTAAGCCTACTCAAAATTTCGAAGCACGTCCTTTATTTAATCCATGGAGGTCGCTTGTTCCGATTTCGTTAACTATAACATAAGTATTAAGTACTCCTATATTATTTCTTGCCTGCAGTCAGGATTGAACATGCAACCTCCAGATGATTGTCATTTAGAATCTGAAATAACTAAGCGTAACGATTATAGGCGTTATTTCTCGATGTTTCTAAGTGACAATATCAAGAGGTTGCAGTTTCAATCCTGACTGCAAGCGAGTCACAATACAGGAATACTAAACACTTGGACCCGGTTATGATTAGCGAGATCAGAGCAAGCGAACCCCGTGGATAAAATAAAGTATAGGGTTCGAATTTCCGTGTTGGGTTCCGAGTTCGACAAGAAACGCCTTAAGAAGGCCGGAGAACATATTGGCCGAAGCGTTGTGAATATAACAATAAAGATGAAGAAAAATATCCGAAAACCCTTAATGATAAAAATCATTAAGCGTCGTCTCAGAAACTAAGATAACCCGAAACTATTTAGAAAATAGATTAAAGTGATGAGTTATCTTCAAAACGCGTTAAAATAAGAGAAACTTTTACGAACACAGAATTGGATAAAGAAAAATCAGGCAAGTGTCATAACCTTTTTTATTATTGAGTCGTGAAGTAACAGTGTGCTATAACTTTGCTACTCAAACATTTTTTTTAATCTTAAGTAATGCCGTATTTTTCTTTTGTCGCCTCCAACTTTTTGACGATAATTTCCAGTTTCAACAATTGGTCTGTGTTAGAGATTCAACTTCTTTGCAATATGACGGATAGGCAGTCTACAATAACTGCATGCCATAATTTGACCGGTTTCAAACTCAGGAAACAGCTTAGTAGCCATTAGCGAACGACAAATCTCAAATTAAGTTATCAAATCACTGATAAACATCTGAGAAGTTTTCTATTTTCGGTTGTTTGTTTTGTTGCGTTTTATTGCAAATCAACCATTGTGGGTTATTTAACAACTAAATCGAGTTTATACAAAAGGATTTTAAGTGAATTGTTTGTTGGTAATTTTTTTAGACGAGCCTGAGAACATTTGTTTTCACTCAGTCAAATGATTTTAATTATTTCTATTGTTTGCACACAAGTTACTGGTTTCAAGTATTGCTTATAGTTCTATTTGCTACAGTTAAATATTTTCTATCATTGCTATGTAGTATTTATAGTTTAATTATTTGTTAGCACACAGTTTAATGGTTTCAAATTTAGTAAGTCATTAAATTGTTCTATTTGACCTATAGATGCTACCCTAACAGGTACTACAACATCGGGTCAGACTGGACCGGCGAATAATGGTAGTAAATCGGTATTCTACATTCTCCCAAACTTCCGGACTGGAATCTCACCATCAGATGCAGTTTAGTTTCATATCCTGGGCCACTCGTTGAGAGGTCATACCCACCAGAAAAGTTGTTGTCAGCGTATTTTGCAGACCCAGCGAACTACGCTCCTTATTTTTAGCGTTTCAGGGAATATTTTTTGTAGAGATTTATCACTTTTTGCAACAATTAAAAGAAATTTGGCAGCAATTTTCAGGGATAATTGTTATTTCCTGCGTGTGTTCAAACCATTAAATTTTCCTTACAACTTGAGGCAAAAACAATCGAAAAATGGTAGACTTTATTCCCTGTCCGGTTAGTTTTTGTTCACTTCTATTAATTATGGAAGTTAAGCCATAAAGGGATTAAAAATTAAAATTTATCTACTTCAAAATACGTTCCAACGAAAACATTGTTCTTCTTCCTGTTGTATTTACTTTATGGTTCTAAACTGGATTTTGATTTGGGGATGTAGAAATAATTTTCAGAAGAGTGAGGTGACTGTAGTAGCAAATCTAGGAGGTGATAGGATTGTAAATGCTCTGGGTTCCTTATTTGTGGAACATGTGAGGTAGCAGAGTCCTAGTGACAATTTTACGACCTCCCTTGGAACACTAGACAACACAGATGGTGGGAACATGATGAGGATTAACATGAGTACTGCCGTGGGGTCTGCAGAGAGCCAACCGTCATTATTCCTGCTTACCTTCTCGTCCTAGTCATAATGTTTGGCGCTTTCCGCAACAAGTACCACATTATTTTATTTTTGTATGAGAATGGAAGCTGACACGTTGAAGCTTTCGATAGATCTGAAAGACAAATGGGAATATTAATATTTGTTTAGTTGATACGTTGGCTGAAGTATTTAACTGAACACTTGTTGAGTTAAATACATTACCCACAACTAAGAGACAACCACAACTATCTAATAACGAATAGATCTACATTTTAACAACGGCAGCTTCACGAACTGTTATGGGATTTATGAGATGGTGAACTGATGACATATAGATATAAGTGTGTGTGTGTGCTCAACTACACCACTATATATATATATATATGTGTGTGTGTGTGTGTGTGTGTGTGTGTGTGAGTGGAGTAAAGCTCGTTTGATTTCAGAATTTTCCTTCTATTTGACGTATGGACTAACCAAAGCCAAAGAACCTAGTCTGCCATAACATTTACTCATAACAGGAAAGAATATATATATATATATATAAAGAGAGAGAGAGAGAGAGAGAGAGAGAGAGAGTGAGTGTGTGTGTGTGTGTGTGTGTGTGTGTGTGTGTGTGTACGTTGGTTTTTTGGCTCTGGTTTATGGTATATCAACCTTGTAAGTTACTTAGCAAAAGACTATATATATATATAATTTATAAACGAATAGTGTGTAGTTAACATTTGTAACGAGACAACACTCATTCTTGGCACACAGTTAAATGGTTCAAAGTAAATTATCAAATATTTCTATTTGACCTATAGATGTGACTCTAATAGGTACTACCACTCCGGGTCAGAGTAGACCTGCAAATAAAGGCAACGAAGAGGTACTCCATATTCCTCACAGCTCTTCAACTGGAGTCTCTGCATTAGATAGTTTAGTGTCATCTCCCGGTAACTCGGTGAGGGGTCTAACTTCTCTGTAGAGATAAAATCGGCGTATTCTAGAGCACCAGCAAAGTGGGCTCGTCTAGTGGGGTACATTCGTCCATACATACAGTGACATACAAAATTATTGGAAGCACCCTTTTATTTATATATAATAATTATACTACATACATACATACATATATATGTTTATGAGTATGTGTGAGTAATTTTTTTCTTCTTTTGTTGGCCCCAAGAGATTAAAAAAAATAAACATTTCAGAATGAATAAATCCACTAAGATATTTGTATTTTTTAAAAATTATTTATTTCGTTCCAACATGCGTGTACGTTTCCAGCTTCTTGCTTTCGTCAGAGAAATTTAGTAATTTACTTGTTTTTTCTTTTGCTTGTTGGGGAAACGACTCTTTTCATAAATGGCAGAACATTCAGTGTTGGGAGAAACCAGACTTCATTTCATGTGGAATCAAAAATTCGCTTTTCCCCTGTTACCAAATCCTCTATGATAAGATAAAAGTATTTCCTGGTGTTGGTTGGTTGGTTGGTTGGTTTGTTTTACGTCGTATCAACCCTTCCAAGTAATTTGACGCCGAATTAACTTTCAGATAATTCAGTTTTGTACAAGCATAGTTTTTGTTTGCAAACAGTTAAGTGTTAAAACAGTTCAGCTAAAAGTTTAAAACGTTATATTTCAAACAATTCAGTTTAGCATAAATGCACAATTTAGTTCTATTTAAAAACAGTTCTATTTCAAACGGTTCAGTTTAGAATAAGCACGCAGTTTCAATGTCAAAAGATTTCTATTTCAAACAATTCAGTTTAGTATGAGTACACAGTTTATGTCTATTTGACCCATAGATTGGACCCTATTACGTTCTACAACTCCGCACCAGAGTAGACCTGGGAGCGATGGCAATAAAAGGGGAACTACACATTTCTCAAAGCTCCTGCATTACAGGAGCCTCATTATTAGATTGTTTAGCGTTATATCCAGGATACTCGTTGCAGGTTCTTACCCCTCTGCAGAGATGCAGTCGGTGAATTCAACAGTCCTAGCCAACTCAGCCAAAGTACTTCCTGAGCACCTGTGTGTGTGTGTGTGTATTTCAGCAGCATTTCTTCATTACTATGGCTGAGTGATATGTTATTGGTCTATCGTAAAGTTAGGTAAGTTTCGATCCCAGCTTGATGCGTCTAGCGTGTTTAGCCACACTGAAGTGTTGTGATACAACGAAACTGTCTGTCTGTGGATGACAATATATACACTCTCTCCCCCGGGGGGTTGAGCACTCTGACAGAAGTATTAACGAATTCCAGTCGCGTAATGCAAAGGTCTTCTAAGAAACTGAACACTCCGGTATCCGAGAACGCAAAAATGTCAACAAACGAAAAGTTAATACATATATCGGTTAAATTCCCGATTTGTCTTTAAGTCACCCCTGGCTGAACGGTATGTTATTAGTCTGATGTAAAGTTAGGCGGGTTTCGGTTTCATCTAGAAGCGTGTTGCATGCCTAGTCACACTGAAGAATTGTGATTTAACGAAAGAGTCCGTTGGTGGATATATATATACATATTGTAACGTAGTTTTATATTTTATAAACTTAAAAAATGTGGTTTTCTCATCATCCAAGTTTTTTGTTTACTTGGGTTGTATGCCATATCAAATTTTCATATCAATTCATATCAAATGCCAAATCCATTTTTATACAAATAAACAGTTCTATTACCAACAATTCAGCATAACATAAAGTAAAGTTGGCGACCGTAGTCGAGGGTGACCAGAAGGCTCCCTTTTTCAATCGCCACTACACCGAGTTGTAAGGGAGAGTGCTACTCCTTCCCTAGATTGCTCCACTTTACCCTTGATACGTACCTTATATTGCTGAGTGTCAAACAAGGAGGTATCAAGTATCATTCTAAAAGTCTGAGGCGACCTGGGATTGAACCCAGGTCTCGCGGATCATTGGCGAACAGTCGAACCACTAGGCCAATGAGTTTAGCATAAGTACAGTCTAATTTTCAAAAACATTACTATTTCACGTTATTCAAGTTAGTCAAACAGTTCTAATTCAAACAATTCCGTTTAGTATAAAGATAGTTTTTGTCAACACAAATGTCAAAACAGTTTAATTTTTAAAAAATTCAGTTTAACACACAAAAACGCTTCCATTTCAAACAATTCAGTAGTTCAAATGTCAAAACAGTTCTATTTCAGGCAATTCAATTTAGCATAACTCCGCTGTGTAGTTCTATTCGATCCATAGATAGGACCTTATCACGTACTACCACTCTGGGCCTGAGTGGACCTGGGAGTGATGGCAATAAAGGGATTCTCCGCATTCTCCAAAGCTCCAGCATTACTGGAATCTCACCATCAAATTGTTTTGAGTCATCTACCAAGACACTCATTAGAAGAGTTTTATCCTTCTGCAGAGATGCAGTCGGTGTATTCTGCAACCCCAGCCGACTGTGCAAGTCACTATCCTAGGAAAGACATAAAGCTAAACGCTAAGTGGAGTGTGTTTTCCTCCCTCTTCTTCGATTTCTTTCTATCTTTCCTTATGTGTATGACACCAGTTCAATAGCACTAAACCCGACGTATATAAACGGAAATATGTTGGTCAGGCGAGAAAATCTGATCCAATTTCATTAATGAACTGTCACGTGACACCAACGATGTATTTCAACTTAAGTTGACAGCCATCTCTCTTTTTGTTAAGATGTAAATAAAAATGTTGAAAAATATTGCGCTAGTTCTGTGATACGAAAGAGATCATCATCATCATCATGTCGCGCCATCAGCACGGATCTCCCAGACCCTTTCTCGCCACCCTTCTCTATCGTCCATTACTTCGGGCAGGTCTTCTGGGCTACATCCCGTATCGGCACAGAGCTGTTGTATTGAGGTTCCAGCTGGTCGTCCTGACTTTGCTCGTCCATATGAAGGGGTCCACAGGAGTACAACACTCATGAGTACGTCCTTACTCTCCTGCAGTGTCCAGCATGTCTGGTTCGTCTAACTTTGATAGTTTTCGTGCTGCTTTGTGGGGTGCTGCCCCCATGAAAGAAATATGAAGATAAAAATCTGCTGTTCTTCCTTATGTACTCTATCCACCCAAAACCCAAATGGATTGTCTTTTAGACCAAAGCTTATTCATACCTCTTGAAAAGGATTGGTTGGTTGATTACTTTATTTTACGGCAAATCAAACCTTTTCGAGTAATTTAACGCCGAATTAAGTAGTTTTGATGAAAGTTTCAAATAATTCACTTTACACAATTTTCTTTACACACAGTTAAATAGAAAAACAGGTAATTCTAAACGATTCAATTTAGCGTAATTACAGTTTAATTCTATTTCACCTATAGATAGGGCCCTGTCAGGTGCTACCAGAGTGAACCTGAGGTCGATAGCAATGAAGGGGTACTCTGGATTCCCCAAAGCTCCAGTATTCCTGAAGCCTCACGATCAGATTGCTTAGTGTCATATCCAGGAAACGTGTTGGGGGAATCGTACTCCTCTGCAGAGATGCAGTTGGTGTATTCTACATCCCCAGCCAACAGGGCCACTCTTGGAAGGAGGAAAATAATCACCTCATTGATTTATGAAAACTACGTGAAGACTAAACATCTTACACGCCAGGAAAACCGAAGTTCGAATTTTCAGATAGTTCGCCGAGAATTGAATGGTGTTGATGTCTGTTATTCAACAATAAAATCTACAAGCGAAGGAAGAACATAAAAAATAGAAAGGGAAAAGATCTTTACCTTTTTTAAAGAAAGAGATAAGTAACATTCTTTTCTAATCTATAAAAAGAGAGAGGGGGAGCGAGAGAGAGGGAGGGAGGGAGAGAGAGGGAGAAAGAGAGCGAGAGGGAGGGAGATAGGGAGAGAGAGGGAGAGAGAGAAGGGAAGGGAAGAAAAAGTAAACATCCGTAAACGTGGAATTCCGGACATTTCATATAGAAAACATTTGAAAGTGAACGGGTAGCGAAGAACAAACTTTTTCACGTATCAGATATTATTTATAAATTCCGACTCTTAAATTATTCTCCTTTTTATTGTTTTACATAAAAAAACATTAGATTTTAGATTTTTGTATTGTTTGATATCACTGATCCATGCGATTTGATAATTTTAATTTTTTTTATTTTAAAGAATTTCGAGTTCATTTCTTTCAGTTTGTTTAGTTTGCTTGGGCTTTATGGCATATCAACCATTGTTGGTTATTTAATGCCTGAACCTTTTTATACGTATTCATTAAATATTTGTGATTCGATTTGGTTGGGTTTTATGGCATATCAACCATTGTTGGTTATCTAATGCCAGAACCTTTTTATACGTGTTCATTAAATATATGTGATTTGATTTGGTTGGATTTTATGGCATATCAACCATTGTAGGTTATTTAATGCCAGAACCTTTTTATCCGTATTCATTAAATATATGTGATTTGATTTGGTTGTTTTTTATGGCATATCAACCATTGTTGGTTATCTAATGCCAGAATCTTTTTATACCTATATATTAAATATGTATGATTTGTTAAGACATTTTGTATATAACATTTTCAAACGAGCCATTTTTTGTACTCAGTTAAATAGTTCCCAGTATTCGATTTTCTGTTTATCATTTGAATGAACACCGTGAAATGGTTTCAAGTATATAACAGTCATAATTAACATCATTCTTTTTTTCACATCGTTTGCAGTTCATTTAATTTTTAAATGAGTTAAAACTAATTTTTTGCATGCTAGAATAGCTATTGTTTCTATACAGTTAAACGGTTTCAATTTTTTCTAATTATCATTAATATATCTATTTAAAATTAATCATTTGTTTGTAAACAGTGAAGTGGTTACAAGTATTGCTAATTAGCACTAATAAGTATTGTTTTATATCACTCCCAAATCAATGAAACATCCGTCATGTCTTTATTCTATTACCAAGAATTGGATTTGACAAAAGTTAATTGTTTGCACACAGTTTAAATGTCAAACAGTTCTAATCGACCCAAAGATAGAACCATATCAGGTGTTAACAATCCGCTCAGAGTTGACCTTGGGACAATAACAATGAAAGGGTAATCCACCTAATCCCAAATATCCAGGGCCAGAACCTCGACATCAGATGGTTTATTGTTATATTTATGGCTCTTGGTAGGGGTCTTACCATTCTGCAGCGATAATTTTCTCCTGCATTTATAATATATGTACTTTGTAATCACTCTAAGAAAAGTACGGTAAACCCCAGTTATATACTCTGCTATAATAACCCCGAGTTCTATTTTCACGCAAATTATTTTGGTTGTTGTTGTTCTTCTATCTTTATGATATATTAGAAAATATACATACATATACATATTTATCTGTATGTATGTGCTCGTAAGCACGTGCATCTGTGTGTGCGTGTGTGTGATAATTTTTGGCCACAGATGTGTGTGTCCTTCTTTCGATGCTGAGCCCAGTATGAATGTAAAACAACCAGGGAATTTTTTCTCTTTGAAAATTGCATCTACTCATTATATATATATATATATATATATATATATATTAGATTTATACCTATTCTATGATTCAGACGGTGTTGAAAAACACAGATGATACAATTTGTCAATAAAAATATTATAAGAACCGATATCTGGGGAAAAATTCCATAAAACATGAAAAGACTAAAAGCATTCGTACTGCTTGAAGAAAATCAACTAACATCAATGCCAAGTCAAGAGAAAAAAATTCCCGACAGAATACCTTAAGCTAAATGTAAAAGTGCTCAATACACTAAGTATAGCAAGATAGAAATACCTACAGAGTCAGAAGTAATCTACCTAGGTTTCACTGACCAGATCATCAGGATAAACGCTGACTCAAAATTTAACCTGATTATCCGGTCAGGTGAAACCAAGGAAAATTACTTATGACTCTGAGGGAAGTTGTGTGCTTCAATCAAAAAGGTGACATCTTCACACGAAAAGTTGGTTCTCCGAAAATGGTGGACAAGTTCACCTACGTCCGATGCAGCGTCTTATCTATCAAAAATGACATCAATACGCGACTATCGAAGACATGCGCAGCTATCGATAGGCTATCGGCCATATAGAAGTCATACCTATCCGATAAGATAAAAGTTTTTCCAAGTAGCAATTGTGTCAATACTACTATATGGATGCACGACATGGACGCTGACTAAGCGTATGGAGAAAAAGCGTAGCGGCAATTTCATAAGGATGCTACGACCTGTATTTAAAAATTCATGGAGACAACATCCAACAAAACAGCAGCTGTACGGACACTTACCACCCATCCAAAAAACATCCAAACGTGACTAACAAGACGAACGGGAATCTGCTGGAGAAGTAAAGAAGAACTTATAAGTGATCTACTTAAGTGGAACCCTTCATATGGACGAGCAAGTGTTGGGCGACCACCCATAACCTATCGACAATAACTCTGTACTGATACAGGATGTGGCCCGGAAGACCTACCTGAAGCGATGAACGATAGGGACGTATGTCGGGAGAGGGTCGGGGAAATCAGTGCTAGCGGTACGTCCTGATATATATATATATATATATTACTAAAAAAAATTCCTCCCCAGTCGGCTTGGGCTGTAGAATGCACCGGCCGCATCTCTACAGAGGAGTATGAACCCCACTTCCATGAGAATCTTGGTTATAACATTAAACCATGTGATGGTAAGGCTCCAGTCCACGAGCTTTGATGAATGTAGTGTACCTTTTCACTGCCACTAGTCCCAGGTTTACTTTGATGCTGAGAGTTAGTACCTTTTATGATCCTATCAATGGTTCAAATTGAAGTTTAATTATTTACCATGTTTGAAACTTTTTAATTGCGTAAACAAATAATTAATTTCAAGTTGAATCATTTGTGTTAGATACCAGCACTTAATACCATTTTACTATGATTAACGAATGAGATCCGACACGTTTAAGAATTATTAACTACAAACTAATCGTTAACAAATCTTAGAATTATATATATGTATAAATAGAATTCGACAGAGAATAACCAACAAATTTGGACATGCCGTAAAAGAAAACGATCTATTAAGCAATTATAAAGGATGAAGAGTGAAAATTAATATATTTTTTGTAAAATTTCAAATTTAAGTGAAGAATGTGTATGGCGTATCAAATGAATGGTCATGTCTATACGATTCCATACAAAATTCGTTCCAAATCTAAAATAAAATTATGAAGTCAGTTTTACTATTTTCATAAGTAGGTTTTCAACGAAATACATCTTCGTATAACAATAAGATCTTTCACACCCACCAGATCAAGTGACTTTCATTCATAAACAAAAAAAATTCCAAAGTAATATTTGAAAACGGGGTGGATATGAAATATTCATATATTATGAAAAGACATCTTTCAGAGGAGCTTCGACAAAAGGAAATCTTACTGAAAGTCAAAGTGACTCAAGAAAAAAAAAAATTTCATTCGTTTCTCAAATGCGACAGGGCATCACCTATCGTAAATCACGGGAGTGATTCTGCCTTCAATCCGTTGAATGTTCCGCTGGTCAGAATTTTCTTGTATTACCAGGAATGATCTGCTATCCGCTCAGGTTTTGTTGCAGACAATGAATCAATCGGAGTTGCAAGTAGACAAATTCTACCGCTCAATGAAATAGGTAAAAAGAAGTCGACGCCAAGAAACAGAGAACAAACACAGTTTTGCAACAATAACAATCTTTAGTATACATAAAAAGAAATGTTGTTCAAAGTTTTACATTTAAAATTCTTACATTAGTGGCAAATTCTGTCAAACACCGTCAGTCCTTTGTATGAAGCCTATTTTCTGTCTTCCATATCCAGGGCAGTCTGGTATAAGGCAATTTTAATTGGCTGATATGTTTGCTTTTCTCCAAAACATCGTATTTGAACGGCTTTTTTACTTTTTCTACTCGAGGAAATTTGGTAGAAGGTCAATGAATTTCAGAACTCGGGATCTACACACCACATTTCGTTTCTCACCTTACTGCCGGCTTATTACATTTTCTAAAATGTACTTCTATACTGGTCAATTTATATATATTCGTCACCGGGTTGGGGGTTGGCTCTAAAGAACTATCAGCCTTCAGCTGAATTTTTACACCTGATTTTACTTTTGAACTTAGCAAAATATCGCTTTGATTATGACCATAACCTTGAGATGTCAACGGTTGTTTTCATTATTCCCTTTATCATCGAAATAATTCAGTCATTATAACAATTGACGCTCTCATCAAAAGAAATTGTAAATTCCGATAAAATAAACAAAGAATTTTTTAACACTACCCTTCTAAAATCCATTGCGCTATTACACATTCTTAATGTATTCATCTATTCTTCAAAAATCCAAATCAATTTCTTTTCCCTAGAGCTAATACATCCCTTCTGAATGGTCTCTGATCCCGTACGGTTGCACATGTCTTTGTAAATACACAATTGGACGCTGACTAAACGGTTAGAGAAGAAGCTAGACGGCAATTATACAAGAATGTTACGAGCAATATTGAACAAGTCCTAGCAGCAACACCCCACGAGGCGCCAACTATACGGTCACCTACCACCTATCACGAAAACTATACAAGCTAACCGAAACAGACATGCCGGAGAAGCAAGGACGAGATCATAAGTGATGTACTCCAATGAACTCCCGCATATGGCCAATCAAAAGCAGGACGACCAACTCGAACATTCATACAGCAGCTATGTGATGATACGGGATGTAACCCTGAAGACCTACCGGAGGCGATGAATGATAGGGAGACGTGGAGAAAGAGGGTCTGGGATGTCCGTGCAAGCCGCACGACATGATGATAATGATGATGATGATGATGATATATATATATATATATACTAGTGCCTTCAATAAGTTTCCAGACTTTTTTGTACCGGCATTTTAAATTGTCATAGACTCTTGAAAATTTACTATGTTATTGCTATACTCTTATGAAATGACTGACCATTTTTTATGATTTCCGATTCAAATGAACAGCTACAGCAGCAATTGGAATACTCCCTATTAAAGCCTGATTGTCACAGCTAGTGAATTTCAAAAATGCAATCTGGACGCGAGGATACTTTAGAAGAACGATATGCTATAAAATTCTGTTTTAAATTTAGAAAAAATGACACAGAAACGTATGGAATGCTTCAGACTGTTTTCGACCATCTTGCATGAATCGAGCATCAGTTTTTGAGTAGCATAAGAGATTCAAGGAAGGCAGGGAGTCTGTGAGGGATGATGGGAGGTGTGGGAGGAGTAAGGAAGTCAGAACACTTGAGTTGATAAGCCAAATAAATAATTTCATTGATAAGGACCGTCGTGTGTCTATAGAGACAATAAGTGCACAGTTTGATGTCAGTGTAGGAACTGTACACACAATTATTCGCGAGGGACTAAAGATGCGGAAGATTTTCGCGAATTTTGTCCCAAGGGTGCTCAGAGAAGATCAGAAAGAAAGACTTTGTCATGACAGCAGGGAGATGGTCGAGCTGATCAATTCAGTTCCCACAGTTCTTGATGCTCTGGTGACCTGCGATGAAAGCTGGATGACCCAGAGACCAAGAGACTGAGTTTCCAGTGGAAGCATGCTGGCTCTCCCAGACCCAAGAAGGCCAGACAGAGCAAATCCACCCACAAACGTTTGATGATCCCTTTTTTGACTGAACTGGCATGATCTACATGCACTGGGTTCCCAATGGACAGACAGTCAACAAGGAATACTATGTTGAGGTTAGGAACAGATTCCAGCACTCTTCAAATCGAGTCATTGGCATTTCCACCAGGACCATGTACCAGTCAACAACTCCATCCTTGACACAGACTATTTGACCCAGGTGATCATCAAGACAGTTACTCACCCTCCCTATAGTTCAGACCTTCCTCCCTGTGAATTTTGGTTATTCCCTAAGCTCAAGGAAAACCTTAGAGGCTGTCGTTATGAGACAATTGAGGAGATGAAAGAGGCTGTGATGAAGGTCATTGACATGATCACAAGAGGACCTCCATAGGGCCTTCTAGAAGTTGTTGGAACGGTACAACAAGTGCATTGCAGCCGGAGTCGATAACTTCGAAGGGGACTAGAGTTTCATGAGTGTATTATCAATAAAAGTGCCCATACGAAAAAAGTCATGAAACTTATTGTGTGCTCATTGTATATAGAAATGACCGTGACCGTGGTGTAATGGTTATCGTCGTAGGAAATGAATACGGCGACACGAGTTCAAATCCTGGACCTGACTGATTGCATTTCACATAGCACTAATACTCTTGGGAAAGGTATGAATACAATTATTCTCCTTCTAGCTATGAGTAAATAGTAGGACAAACTAGGTTCTTCAGCCTTGGTTAGGCAACTAGTCTAGGAGAAGGAAAACTCTGAATTAAAACCTGTTAAACTCCGCTTCAAAATTGACTTTGTGTCATATCCTGCCCGAGCGGAGGGGTTGGTAAATAGGATATATATATATATATATATATATATATATACAAGAGAATAGAATAACTTCATCACATTAGAAAACAATGTAGACCTTTCTCAATACCCTTAGCTGCTCATGTCATACACTGCAAAATTTCACATTGAGATTGTAAATCGATTGAAGACATTTACAGCTCAAAAAAATAAACAGGTTCATCAGTAGAGACTGATAGTCTTTTTTTCATTTGAACTTGCACTTTATAGAACGTTGGATAGATATCATCAATTCTTTGCATTTAGTTATATGATATCAATTATTCCTATCAAATTCTTAAATATTTACCCCCAAGTTCAAAATAACTACTCCTACTTAAATATAATAATTGTTTTGCTCACAGTTATATGATTTTATTTATTCCTACTCAATTTGAATAATTTTCTCATATCAGTTCAAACCATTATCAGGACCCAAATAGGGACTCCCACTCTAGGCCAGAGTGGATCTGGGAGTAATAGCTGTGAAAGGGTAACTTTACACTCTTCAGATTTCCAGAATTGGAACCACACCACCAGTTACAGGTTAGGATACAACCCAAGACGCCTTATATTTTTGGGGCGGGATGTATCAATCTGCCGTTGAAAGGAATCTGGTCATATAATCCAAATTAAAATAATTGAATGAACTCTTCCTTATTGATACCTTGAACACTGTTTTCACGCGTGAAGTTTATAAAAATTCCATTTTTCGTTTAGCGTATTGGTGTTTCCTCAAGTCAATTAAAAACACTTCATTGCTTGAAATACAAAAAGGGATTATACTGAGACGTTTCATCTAGATTAGGAATTCACCGGATATGATGGAAAACTAAGAAAATCTTATAATATTGTAAGATATTGCTGTGAGGCTATAGTTTAGTTGTAATAAGGCTTTGACCACGAAACTAGGCCTGAATCAAAATCTGATGAAGGCTTTGTTAGGAGTACAGCGGTTACATTTCTTTTCAGGTATAGCAAGTGCATATATACAGAAAAATAGAGAGAGGGAATAAGTGCACGTGTAAGAGAGAGAGAGAGAGAGAGAGAGAGAGAGAGAGAGAGAGAATAGAATGCCCGTATTACTCGAAAACTGTCTTTTGCCAGACATTCCAAGATCAGACATTGTTCAATCTTCACCAGTTCCTATGGTTTTCAGAGATGCATAATTCACTTTACAAATTTTCCCCCAGTGATACAATACAATTGTCTGTGAGTTCGACTCTTACACGGTACTCCATACTTCTAATCTTATTTCTAGTTAATCTTAGTAAGAAATTACACTACTTTTTTCATCTCTCACCTCAAGCATATGTAGTCAGGCAAACCATTCTTTTTTGTACATGTCGAGAGGGTATGCCCCGCGCCCAGCTTATTGCTATCTTGAATTTTTTTATATTTTAGTTTCTATCTATTTTTCTAGCTTTGCAAAGAAAAAGCTTTCTACGTGGAACGAAGGATAAATATTCAAATTCATGATTTTCTTCTGTGTCACTGTACCAGAAAAAATATGCCAGTTATTCTCATTCAGAAATATTCTTCATTTATTATTCGTATAACGAAGGTGGAGGAGGGAATCTTCTTTGATTCTCTTTATTTCATTCGCAAAGAATATCTTTGAGCATCTATTGTCAGGAAAAACCTGTCAGTCATCTTTCTTCTGTTATTCTTGTCACAACAGAAAGACAGCTCGACAAACAAAGACATTGATTCCTGACAATTGAAAGAAAGTCTTAAATTCGGTTCCTTGTGAACACAGGGAATAACAGTAATAAACGATACTGACTTAGCTTCATTCTTTGTCGAATGACGTGAGACGCACAGAAAAGGTGTGGGGGAAGATCTTGGAGCTTGTCAGTAGATCTAAATCATTTCATTTCTTTTTTTTTTTTACCAATTCTACCTCACTCAATAAATATTCGTTTATAAGCATAAAACTGTTTGCAAGAAACCATTAAGAGACAGCAGAAAATTCTGTGAACCATTTTACCAAAAATTCTTTTAAAAAAAAGGAATTCTTTGACTCTTTTCTATATTTTGGTTTCCTCTTGATGATTCTTGAGCCAAACTTCTCTGAAGACTTCTATCTTTGCGTTCAAGAAAGAAAATTAAATTTACTTTTCTTCAATTAAATTTTTTGCCATTATATTTTTCTTATTGTCGTTTTCTATTTCATCATTGAAAATTTTCCGGTTTTTCATAAAAATAAATAAAATAAAAAAAATCAGTTTCCGCCATTTCTTTCCCAGAAATTAGGCAAGAATAAATTCGAGGAATTTATCAATAAAATATCTTTTTTTGTTATTAAACACTGGTTAAAGCAAGTACAAGAGTGGAATGAAAGAAAAATAAAGATTATTGTCATTCAAATAAAACGAAAGAAGAAAACAAAAATTCCTCTTTTTGGTAAATGAATGTATCATTCGTTATTTTTTTTCTACGGGATTTGATTTCTATGAGATATGATTTTTAAAAATGAGTTTGTGTATTTTTGCACTTTAAAACTGTCGTTTATTTCATTGTGATGGATTTGTTAAAGAGAAAACTGTCTTTATTTTTCGATTTTATATTGAGCCAAAATCTTAAAATATTCAATAGAAATATATTGCCTGACTGTGTATGACAAGATGTAGATGCCAACGCACACATAAATACCTGAATACATACAGGTATAAATATCAATATGTACGCAGTGTGTGTGTGTGTGTATCAACACATATGCACACACAGACGCACACATTGTATATGTGTGTTTGTGTGTGTGTCTGTGTATTTGCGCATTTGTAAATACCTATCTATCTACCTGTCTAGCTACATAGATCTCAACAGATTAGTCACCCTGTGGACGAGGCTTAGACAATCCCTGGAAGAGGATTATCCCCAGCAAAAAATAAGTGGGCGTCTTTGGTTGGATCCTAACCTGTATCCGGTGGTGAGGTTCCAGTTCTGGAATTCTGAGGAGTGTGAAGTCACCTCTTTACAACCATTTCTCCCAGATCCACTCTAACCCAAAGTACCTATTAAGGTTCTGACTATGGTTCGAATTTTTGTGAGAAAATTATTCAAATCGGATAAAAATACTTAAAACCATATGACTATGTGCAAACGAATAATGATTTTTAAATAGCAATAATTATTTCAAACTTCACCCAAATCCTGACCCTAACTTGTTATCATGTGACTACGTGCAAACAAATAAAATAGACAAGAAAGTAGAAGGGAAAATAAAGACAACAGAATATTGAAATTGTTGATAAGATCACGTTGGAAAAGGCTTATTTGGCTCCTAGATTGGATGCGCACAGGTACAACCACCCTGTGTCAGAATGGACCTGGGAGAAATGGAAGTAAAGGGGTACTTGACATTTCCGAAAGATCTTGGAATTTATCCTTATTATCAGATGCTTTAGTGTCATATCCATGACACTTGTAATCGGGTAAAATACCCCTTAGCGGAAATTCAATCGGTGTATTCGACTGCCCTAGCAAAGTGAATAGTGATATATTTGATTTAAAACATGTTGCATATTTTCTTTTTTTAAGTAGAGGAATTATATTGTGAATTGAATTACCATGACCAGAAAATCCGGCAAACACCTGCGTGCGACATACGGAAACACTGGATAGCTCTTTCGACCTTATTAGGTCTCACCAGCAGTGTATACCGCGATCTCCCATACTGGAGATCGAACCAGCGACCTCAGAATGCAAAGCCGAAAATCTACCACAGAGCCATCAATTCACATCGCACACAGGTCACCTACAGGGCTACGTCTTCCCAGAAGGATCGGAAGCACGCATCCTGGAGGTGACCTGTGTCCTCTTTAAAAAGTATGGATGTAACTTGCAAGACACATTCAGGTTATTTGGTTACACAATTGCCATGACTAGTTAATTTGGTGTCACTTGTGTATGATGCGATTTGGTGCCTCAGTGGTAGATTTTCGGCTCTGCATCTGAGGTCGCTGATTCGATCTCCAGTGGGGGAAATTGCGGTATACACTGCTGACGAGACCTAATAAGTCGAAACATTTGTCCAGTGTTTCTTTATGTCACACGCAGGTGTTCGCTGGATTTTCTGGTTATTTTAATTCAATCCACATTAAAACGTGTTTTTACTATATGTGCCATGAGTTCATAAGTGATATGGACATTGGCATAATGGTTAGAGAGTTCGCCAGTGGATCGGGAGACCCGGGTTCAATCCCAGGTCGAGTCATACCAAAGACTCAAAAAATGGTACTTGATCCCTCCCTGCTTAACACTCAGCATTATAAGGTAAGGATCAAGAGTAAAGTGGAGTAATACAGGGAAAAGAATAGCGCCCTCCCCTACACATTGGTGTAGTAGCTATCGAAAAGGGAGCCTTCGGGTTACCCTCGACTACGGTCGCCAACTTTACTTTATGGATGGCCTAACTGTTAAATGCTAATAGAGTGGTATTGGTGAGATGACATTTAACTTTGAGTAAACTTTAGATGTACGATAATGAAATCAGAGTTCCTTGCTGATGGTATTATATAACTCAGTATAAGCTTTCACAAGTTACTTCAAGAGAAATGACAATAACAAAATAATAATTACTTTGAAAGATTCTGTTAACCTTCTTGGCATAGCATATGAACTATTTTACAGATCTAGTAGTATTTCTGAGTCGATAAATCTATACGGAAAGGTAAAAAGAAAATATTATGTAAAAACGTGAAAACAATACTTCGCTTCTATTTGTTGTTGTTGTTGTTGGTGGTGGTGGTGGTGATGGATTTTGTTAGTTTTTTGGATTTTTTTAAAGAAATTCAGAACCAAATAGAGCTTTCCTGGTCCAAAGTCAGTACAGAGAAAACATTTATATGCAAGTCTGTTCGCCTTTTGAGTGGGGCTTAATGAGGCGCAAAATGTGTTTTCTGCCGACGGGAACTGTTTTTAGAAATCTTTCGGATAGAAATTCTCTTGTTTTGCCGGAGAATTGCATTTGTGCTCATCAATTTCCGCTGGAAAGATTCGCTCGTGCCGAAAGGGACAAGGGACCGATAACCAGGACAACTGCTAATGAACGAAATATTTTCAAAAGTAGCCTATTAAGTTGTCTTCTGCTGACGTTTCATAAATTGCACACGTTTGTAGAATAGCACAGGCCATTGAAATCTGGCGGCAAACGATGAAATAATCAAACCTATTAGGAAAAGTATAGACACACTCATTTCATATATATATATATATATATATATATATATATATATATTTGTGTGTGTGTGTGCGCACGCGCGTGCACATTTTACTGTTTTTTGTTTTGGTAATTATTTAGATATAGAAGGAAATAAAAATAAAGAAATAATTTTAATATGAAAATATTATAATTATTATTTTAATCCTTTGGAGTTTTTCATACTAGTTTCAACTTGTGTATCGGTCTCAGTAGTCTAAGTGACAGAAAGTTTTCTCAGGTCTGCATATATCTTCCAGGTACCCAAGTTGATTGCTGTGATCTGAATTTTTCCTTCAGTTTCCTTTCAAACACCTTTGGAAACGTTCCAAACGCATCAACTATAATTGGTATTATCATTACCTATTATTATTATCATTATCATATTTACCAACCCCTCCGCTCGGGCAGGATATGACAAAAGGTCATTTTTTAAGCGGAGTTTAACAGGTTTTAATTCAGAGTTTTCCTTCTCCTAGACTAGTTGCCTCACCAAGGCTAAAGAACCTAGTCTGTCCTACTATTTAACCATAGCTAGAGGGAGAATAATTGGATTCATACCTTTCCCAAGGGTATTAGTGCTATGTGAAATGCAATCAGTCTCGTCCAGGATTTGAACTCGTGTCACCGTGTTCATTTCCTACGACGATAACCATTACACCACGTTCATTATAGTAATTTATTGTGAGTTTTTTCACACCAATGTTAGCTGATAGACTTTCACGGGAGTCTGTTGACAGCAAATCTCCTCAGGCTCCTGGTCTCTTCTGAGTATTCTGAGGCATCTTAACAAAACTGTAATCTGGATGGTCTGGATTATTCCTCCGATTTTGAATTTTTCCAACCCCATATTTAAGCCCTTGGAGATCCTTCCATGTGCTCTAATTACAAAAGTTTTCACCGTCACTCTTATGTTCTAAAGTTTTTTTTAGTTCTCTGACCAGGTGTAAATACTTGTGTCTCTTTTCGTTTTCTTTGATTTTCATTCTTTAGTCCGCCAAGGTGACTAGAGGGCAGGTTTTCTTTTTTTGTTAATTATCACTAAGTCTTGTATTCAGTACCGGATTAGGTAATCTGTTTTTATCTCAAAATCCTTGTGAATCTATACGTCTCATTTAGGACGGATCCTGGTGTGCGCATGCGCTATTTGGTAGTATATTCAAATTTCAATTTCTTGCACAATTACCTATGGATCACCTTTCCCACCCAGTAGTGTCTACACTTACATTCTCTTTGTTTTAATTTATTGCATTTACGTATTACAAAATTTATTATTTCGCCTGTATCCCCACATGAGCTGTACTTGCTATTCTGTTGCGTTTTATCTATTTTTGCTTCAACATAATTGGTCGCCATGGTGTTGTTTTGAGCTGCTATTGGAAAAGAATCATTTTCTCTTAAAATTGATCCCTTACATAGCCATGTCCAGGTTTTCTCCGGTGATAATTTGTCACTTTGTCGCTTGAAATATCCATACAGTTGTTTTCTTCCCGTTTAGTTTCCAAGTAACTGAAGTTCTGTTGATTTTTATGTTGCTAGTGCTGTTTCAGGTCACTATAATTAATCTCAACCTGCTTTTTTATGTAGTGCTTGACTCCTCGTATAGATCCATCCACCCTCAATATTGTCGAGTCCTCTTCCTTCTTCTTTTCTTGACACATGTAGTCTAAGTATTCTCTCAGATGTAAAGCCGTGTTTATCGTCATCAACTTTCTTGTCCTCTTATCCACTTGTTGAAGTTCTTCCCTCGTCCATTTCAAGAATGGTTTCGAATATCTTACAAGAGGGACAGCCAAGATGTTAATGATTTTAATGAGATTGCTGCTGCAGAGCTTGGTTTGAAGAAGCTTTCTCAGTTGTCTGAAAATGTTAATATTCAACTTGCCATCTTGTTTCCCAGTTTGGGGATTCTTTTATACAAAACGTACCTCCTGTCAGTACAAAGGCTGCCATACGTTTTGATACTAGGCCGTAACTTACCCCTTCTCATATATGCTCTTGTCATATTGGTTGATCTCCTGCTTCTAATAACGGACAAGTTCTATAAATACTTAATAGCAATGACCCTCCCCTAAACAATCCAACAGGTACGATTTTTGTTATTTTTTCTTTCATCTACACTTTTTTAATGGTGTCTTTTTTCAATCAAGTGTGGCAGGTCTTCTAGGTCGCATCTTGTGTTCGCACGGAGCTGTCTTAAGTAAATCTTTCTTAGTCGCCCAACACTGGTGTGTCCATGAATAGGAGTCCATTAGAGAACGTCACTTATAAGATCATCTTTACAGTAGTCTTACAAGGAAATCCGTTAGCCTTATATTTGTTCATACTCAGTCTAGATTACCTACTTGGAACATCCATTGAAATAATAAAAGAAAATAGTTTTACATTGAAAAATGTAAGAAGTAGACGATATCCCGTAAAAATAGATGCAGACTGCGCTGATTATCTAGTACTTCCCAAGCCGAATCCCTACTGCTTAGACCAGAGTAACCAGCAGGAGGAACTGTTCTCGACGTGAATAGCAAAAATGAGCCATCTCCACTCAAAGTGGATTGTTTAAAATTTGTAGACCAATTAATTTACCTCGACAGCAATATATCATCGGCTGAAAGGCATGGAACGTTATTGACAGGCTATTTATCATAAGTAAATCTGACATATCGGATAAAATAAAACAGGGTTTCTTCAAAACCGTAGTTGAGTCTATATTGCTAACTAAGCACAAAGAGGAATAGCTATTAGGGCACTACACATAAATTCTTCGAGCAGTCTTGAATAAATCCTTGAAGCAACACCCCAGAGAACAGCACCTACCTCCTATCTCACAAATCTTTCAAGTAAGACGTGCTAGGCGTGGAGCATTTACACACATACACATATACACACTCACACATCCACACACACATATATGTGTGTATGTGAGAGTGAAAAAGGAAAACTTAACAGATCATTGAATTGACACGATCTGCTATAAGGAGATTTCTTCGGATATATATATATATATAGTGAAGCACGTCAATTTAATTTTCTGTACATTCTTTTTAAACACTGTTGGATTTTATTCCTGAGCTTACCAATATATATAAATATATACACACGTGTGTGTGTTGTTGTTGTTGTTGTGTGTGTGTACGTTTAAAAAGTTTGGTTTGGTTTTCTGGCATATCAAACATTGTTGGTTATTTAAAGCCAAATCCTGTTTTTACATATATATTAAATATTTGATTTGTTCATACATTTTTAGATATACAGAATTAAAAGAACCAAATACTTCTATTTCTAACTATTCAATTTAGCATAAGACAATAAAATTAAATGGTTCCAATTATTCTGTATATCACAAGCAATTCATTTAAACGTCACTCATTTGTTTACTCATTGTTAAATAATGGCAAACACTTCTATTTATAACAATTCTATTGAACATAAGGGATTTGTTTGCACTCAAGTTTAATGTCAAACAGTTCTATTTGACTCATAGATAGGACCCTATCAGATGCTACCACTGGGTCACTCGTCGGCGGAGTTTTACCCTTTTGCAAAGATGCAGTCGGGGTATTCTGCAGCCACAGTTGACAGGGCCACTCGTTGGAGGAGTTTTACCCTTTTGCAAAGATGCAGACGGTGTATTCTGCAGCTCCAGTTGACAAGGTAACTCGTTGGCGGAGTCTTACCCTTTTGCAAAGATGCAGACGGTGTATTCTGCAGCTCCAGTTCACAGGGCCACTCTCTGGCGGAGTCTTACCCTTCAACAGAGATACAGTCGGTGTATTCTGCAGCCTCAGTCGACTGGGCCACTTGTTGGGGGAGAGGGCAATCTGACGATTACTTTTACTCTCATAGGTGAAACTGTAGTAATTATCTAATTAGCTAAGCCTAACTATAAGCAAGATAAATGAGGAAGCCGATAAGAATCGAGGTAATTAACCATGGTTGTTCAAAATAATTAAAATGATGATTTCGGGAGCGGTAATAATCTGAAAAGATTCAAAATAGATAGTATTTGTACTTCTCATTAGGGCAAAGAATTAAGGTCAAATTAGGAATCCTTATTTTTCATGGCACCAAAATCCACCTTATCTTAAAATCTAAGAAAATAATATTCATTTGCATGAAGGTTTTAAGCCTTCATTTCTAATACTAATAACTGTATACTTTCAAGAATTTCTATTCAATAATAGGTTTGGTTTGCGCAGTTATATGATTTCAATTAACTGATAATACTGAGTAAGCATTATTGGTGAAAGTAACTGATATTGATACAAGTAATTTACAGTTATAAAGCATCAGTTATTACAATCGATTACGAATAATTTTCAAACAGATCTATTTGACCCATCATCATCATGTCGTGCCGTGATCACGGATTTCCCCTGACTCCCACTCTCCATTCGTCTTTATCGTCCATCGCATTCGGCTGGTCCTATCGACTACATCCTGTGTCTTTCCAGAGAGATTGTAGTCAATATCTAGCCAGACGTCCAACACTTACTCGTCCGTGTGATGGAGTTAATTTGAGAACGTTGCTTATGAGCTAGCCCTTACTTCTCCAGCAGTGTTCTGCATGTCTGGTTCGTCTGATGTGAATAGTTTTAGAGATAGTTGATTGGTGACCGTAAGCTGTTATTTTGTGTGATGTTACTTCCAGGATTTGTTCAGTATGGACCATTGCATTCTGGTACAATTGCCGTCAAGCTTTTTCTCCATGTGCTAAGTCAGTGTCCATGTGGTGCATCCATATAGTTGTATGGACACGACTGCTTCTTGGAAAAAGTTGCGCTTTATGTTATCGGATAGGCCTGACGCCCATATGACCGATAGCCTGTCGATAACTGACCTTGCCTTTGCTAGTCGCGTGTCGATATCATTTTCAGTACACGAGACTCTGTTCTCGAGGTTGGTGAAACTGTTCACTAATTTCAAGGAGCTACCTTGGGAAAAGGTATGAACCTCCTTATTCTCCCTCCAGCTATGGGTAAATAGTTGGACGGACTAGGTTCTTCAGCCTTGGTGAGGCAACTAGTCTAGGAGAAGGAAAACTCTGAATTCAAACCTGTTAAACTCCGCTTAAAAATTGACCTTGTGTCATATCCTGCCCGAGCGGAGGGGTTGGTAAATAGTACCTGTTAGGGTGGAGATGTCTCTTGTATGATTTTGATTGAAGCACAAGTAATCTGTTTTGTCCGCATTGACATGTAGGCCAAAGCTACCCTATAGCCTTCCCAAGGCTAAGCCACAGAGACTCAGCCTGGTCGGGTATATTTGCCAGCAGCTCCAAGTCATCAGCGTAGTCTGCATCTATAATAGTTTGTGAAGGATATAGTCTGTTTCTTGCCTTTTTCAGTGTAAAGCCATTTGTTTTCATTAAATCTATCGACGTTCGAAGTAAGTTGTGACAATATACCGCTGGCTGACTTCCACTATCTCAACCACCCAAACTACTCATGGCCATCAGAATCGTCTAGTGGTTTTTCTCATCTCGGGCCAGGGGTATTTCACATTTCTTTACGACACCGAGAGGGTGGAAGAAAAGAAGAACAAACAATCACGGGCTTGGGTTAGTTCCAAGTGCAAGAAGGGAGAAGTTTGTAACACTTTCCTAGCATTCTGTGTGCTATCACGAGCGTGTATTCAAGCAAAACTCTCACAAAGTCACCAGGAATACTGACTCATCTTCTAACGTTGGCTAACCTAGCATCTAAGTCCACAGGTTCTGGAAACCGCCTTTCTCAACCGTCAGATTCACCTGACTTACGTCGACTGGTCTGTTCTGTCCACTTCTCTTGACTGACTCCTCTGTTCTGCCTCCTTCTGCCGACTGACTCCTCTTTACTCTGGGGCCTTTCTTCCTCCGTCCACTCCCGGTCTCGTGGGAAATCTCGCACGCAAGTCCTTTGTGTGGATTTGGCACCAAAACAGACAAAAATGTATGCCCAACATCGTGTCACAACGTAGTCTAGGCAGATTATGGGCATATATAGTCGGGGGGGGTAAAGTATCATTTGATCGAAACTTGGGCACCTCAGCTCTGGGTAAATGGACCCGGAAGTAATGGCAATTGTGGCTACTCAGCACTTTCTAAAGCTCCCGAACCTAAGCCTCACCTTTCAGATTCAGTTTAGTTTCAAATCCAGGACACCCTTTTAAATGCGATTTTAGCTCTCGGCAGGAGGTATAGGCAGCGTATTCTAAACTCCACCGACAAGATATATACGAATCTGAAGGCTGATTTTCAGGGCATAAAAATTCACCTTATTTTAAAGACTAACAAGTAAGTTGATTCATGTTGATTGTTCGACATAATTAGCTACATTCTATATGAAACAAAGTTTTGCAGTTATCATAAAAGCAGTTACCACAGAAATCGTATTGTCTCCCTATTATCTAAAAGCATTCAATAAGATCTACGCTCTCCTTGGATGATAAATATTAGGATAGGTGAAAACTTTTACAATATTTTGGTACACGCCAGTATATCACATGGCCGAAGCAGTTCAAGCCGTGATAAGTACCCACTATGGCTGGTAGTATCGTCGCAGTTAGTGCTCTGACTCGATGTGCATTGCTTTTCTCTGTATGCTATTTGAAGGCCGCACAGATGAGCGTTCAACCTTGTCTAATTCGGAAACTTTTGCTTTCCCAGTTCAAAATATTTGCTGTACGAAAAGTGTAGATGCAGTTGATTACAGTACACTCACTAGATAGTTTATGAGAATCTCGACAATCAGGCATGATTAGGTGACCCTAAAAAGGTGAATTCCAAGGCAGTGCTCCAAGTCATAGAAGCAAATAGAGTTGCATTTGGAGAGTATGAGGCGAGCTAAGCATCTCAGTACACTTGGATTCGTCACTTTCACAACCTCCCAAAAAGAACCTACAGCTGACTATGTGAGCCTCATGTTACCACAATATTGCAAAACTTTTGACTCACCCTAATATTATAGGGGTGGTCCCCATAGCGTCGTGGCTAGCATGATTGTGACATCGTCGTAAGCGAGTTCAAATTTCACAAATTATTTCGTTCACTTTCAGGCTAATACTCTTGGGAAAGATATGAATCCTCGTACACCCCTCTAGCTATGGGTATATTGTTGGATGTTGGATAAGGATAGCTTTAGCATTTTATTTCACATGAAGGTTGATATGCCTTTAAACTAAAAACATCAACCTACAATCTAAAGACTTTCTATAAATTCTGTGTTATTCTTGGAAGATACACATCTTCTTCATCTTGGCTCCGAAGCTGTGGCCACTGAAGATTTACATAAAAGTTCATTGAGTGTATTCTAACCCTGAGCAAGTCTCACCACGATCGGTTTTGTTAATAAAAATAATTTTTTTAAAAAATTACCCAGAATTCTAAAAATTTCTACTTCATTCTTAAAAAAAGCACAATTAATTATTTTCTTTTCAAGTGGTGTTTGAAATTTCATAATTGGTTTTATTAAAATTGCTTTCGACTTTGCAAACCTCAATCGAATTAGCTCTTAACATCCTGTAGTGCATTTCCTTCTTGCTGAGGTAATTGTCTGTCTTTGTTGACGCAGCCGTAACGAGGTAATTTAGCACAGGCAGAATACAATGAAGCCGGTTTCTTCAGACGGCGATTCAAATGTGTTTATTTGTTTGTTTGTTCGAGATGGATGCAGCATTTGCGAGCTCTCAACCTTGCCGGGGGTGGTGGCGTTGGAAATATGTGTCTGATTATTTCTTCAAGTGAAACAATGCACTTTCTTCAAGTCCTTCTCGGCGGCAGAGAGAGAAAGAGAGAGAGAGTGAGTGTGTGTGTGTGTGTGAGTGTGTGTGTGTGTGTGTGTGTGTGTGTGTGTGCTACGAGGAAGACCGTGGGTGTGACGATGACCAGTTAACATTCCGACTGTGGTACTTAGGAATCCCAAGATTCTTGCCATGATTTATAGATTTCTATAAGTGTTACAATGCTTTCAATTCACAGTTATGATTCATATTATATGGAATTCATAGAATTACGGTCGGTTCAATTTCTTTGTTTTAATGGCATAACAACCTGCTTGGGTAATTTAATCCCAAAGCCATAACTGATGAAGAACAGTAGTGATTCTCTTTAAACAATAGTAGGAGTGGGTAAGAGGGTTCATGATTTTCTAAAAGGGTGATAGGCCGAAAGTGAACGTAATCGCAAGACTGGAGTTCGAACCCATTCACGTCAAAGCTATAGTCCAAGACTTATGCAATTACGTCTCGAGGATTCTACTCATAGATTTACGCTGAAGTGGCTGAAAGTTCATAGGCTTAAAACTTCATAGGCTGAAAACTTCATAAGATGACGTCATATCTGCAGTTGATGAATTTTTTTACCCGGGGGATCCAAGCACTGCAACAACGTTGGAAGAAGTGTATAGACCGAAAAGGGAACTATATTGAAAGGCAGACCTTAATTGGTCACATTCTTTAAGAATATCTTGGTCATCCTATAAACTTTTCAACCAACACTCGTACATTGGTACGAAAAAAAATGCCATTTTTGCTATCGACTTCATCATATTTACCTAACCCCTCCGCTCGGGCAGGATATGACAAAAGGTCAATTTTTAAGTGAAGTTTAACAGGTTTGAATTCAGAGTTTTCCTTCTCCTAGACTAGTTGCCTCACCAAGGCTGAATAACCTAGTCTGCCCAACTATTTACCCATAGCTGGAGGGAGAATAATTGGATTCATACCTTTCCCAAGGGTATTAGTGCTATGTGAAACGCAATTAGTCTCGGCCAGGCTTTGAACTCGTGTCGCCGTGTCCATTTCCTACGACGATAACCATTACACCACGGGCACTATTTGTTATCGACTTTATACCTTGTTCCCTGAACTCTATAGCATGTTGACCAGTCATTACAATCGATTCAACCAAATCAAACCAACCAACTTTATAAAATATGATTTGAACTTTAAATTAAGGAAATATAATTATTCAGAACGAAACTAAAGAACCAATAATCTGAAGATGGAATCGTATACATGAGATCTCGTATTATTTCTATGTATAGGCTGCCTCAAAAGTCATCAAGGTCTTTTGAAAATGTGTTTTCATTCGTTCTTAAATCTATAAATCTTTTTTAATAGAATAGGAAGTAAATTACAAAACCTTTCATAATTAAATTGTGTTTATATCCATTGTAATAGCAAAAACAAATTCTTTTTTTAATGCCAACGTGATTTTTGGGACACACATAGACACACAAACCCACTCACACGCACACACGCACACACACACACACACACATATATATATATATATATATATATATATATATATATATATATTAGAGTGTTCGCCAATGGTCTTGGAGACCGGAGTTCTATCCCAGGTCTAGTCATATCAAAGACTCAGAAAATGGTATTCGATGCCGCCTTGCTTAACAATGTCCATTATAAGGTTCGGATCGAGGGTAAGTGGAGAAATCCAGCGAAAGAAGTAGCGACCCCTCACCTCGACGTAGTAGCTATTGAAAAGGGAGCTTTGGCGTCACTCTCTACGACGTTTGGCCAACGTATATTATGCGAACACTCAGGGATATTATTTTCAGATTTAGTTTTCTTACATAATAATTTGTGTATAATAGGCACACATGTATAACACTCTCACATATTTTTTTGATACGAACTTCTGGAAAAAAAGTTTTCTTGTATGACACCAACAGACGTTTTAAATTTTGTAGCAGCCAAATTTAACAGACATTTAACATTTGTTCAACTTTTTATATGTTCCAAGCGACTGAAAAACGAGAATTCAATAACTCTACCCACTTTGAGGAGAGAATCAGTAACACTCCCACTCATTCCAACCAGATGGTGAGTCTGGACGTAATAAGTCTGTTCACAAAGGTACCTACTGATGAGACACTTGCTATGGAACTGGTGAAGCTGGCTGCAAATCCCTTACTGGAAGAACGCCCCTTTATCCCCAAAGATGATCTCTGGAAATGTTAACTTTGTGTGGAAACAACCTACTTCAAGGTAGTATCTGATGTATACTGACAAGAGGAAAGACTGGCAATGGGTTCACCGTTGTCACCAGTATTAGCCATCATATACATTGAATGCTTCGAAAAAATGGCATTAGGATTTACATCACAAAAGCCATCAATATGTCTTAGAAACGTAGATGACACGTTCATTCACTGGACTCATTAGGAAGTTATTCAAACATGACTTGATCACATGAACTTGATCCGAACATCTATACTGTTCACTATGGAGAAAGAACAAGATGATAAATTACCCTTCTTCGATGCACTAAAAACACGCACAGAGCAAAGATTTTGGACATCCGCGTATCGTAAGCCTACCTTTACCGGACATTACCTAAATTTCAACTCCATCATCCTTATAATGTGGAGAAAGGAATCGACAAAGCCATTAGTACCATCATTGATGCATATCAATGAAGAAATGATTAGTTTAAAACACAACCCCCACGGCAACAATTAATCAGAGACCATAACATCGACTACAAGAAATGTGGATAGGAGGATAGAGAACGATACCTGAAAATTCTCCACGGAGTGTCTGCCCTATATCTTTTCGATCTTTTCGGCAAGACAAGGTCTAGGTTGAAAAGAATGTAGTCCATATGACACCAGGACAATATTCACAGGTGGCTTAACTCTCTGGAGGTATATCTTCCGTGTCAAGCCCCCCCAAAGAATTCAGCATGACCAATAACTATGTGTACTCCATCCCTTGCAGTTTTAGTAAAATATACAAAGGCCAAACATGCCACCTACTGAAATTGAGGCTAGAAGAACATCGAAATGCAATAATACGAAGTGAAATTGAAAAGTCGGGTATGGCGGACCATACAGGGAAGAAAAAGGGGAACAATCTGCCTTTATGAAATGAATGAAGTCAAAATAATTCATAGTGAAGAACATTGAAGAATTAGACGCTCAAAGAATAAGCACATATGTTGGGTTACAGTGACCAATTATACAGATGAATATGATATGGGAACTAAAAATCAAAAAGGTTAGAAAAAAATCGTAATATGAGCTCAGGTAAAAAAATAACATAATAGTAGTCATTCATAGTGATGTAAGAACATTAAGTTTACAAGTCTCAAAAATTCACTTTGAACTGTCTTGCAGGACACACCGTAACAGTAATAGGCGTTGGTTCCCTGAGCTTCTGAGTGACAATTATCTAGAGGTGGCAGGTTCACTCCTAACTGCCGGTGGGTAACAAAGCGGGAATACTTTACATTGTAACCGGTTATGGTTAACGGAATCAAAGCAAGCGACGCCCGTGAATTAAATAAAGGACGTGGTTCGAAGTTCCGTTTAGGCCCCCGAGTTCGTCAAGACACACGGAGGACATGTCGGCCGAAAGTTTGTGAATATAACAATAAAGATGAAGACAATAGTCTGAAAACTCTGAAAGATAAAAATATATACCATTGTACATACACAGAGACACACACACTCATTTATATATAATTATTTTCACAGACACATACATATATATTTACACACACAAATATATGTACAAATACATCACCCAGCGAAGGAATTAACGACGGTCACTCACGCAATATAAAACTTTTCTAAGGAATTGAGCACTCTGGTATCCGGTAAGGCTCAATGTAAATAAACGAAAGCTAATATATAACGCCTCCTAATTCCCGAGCTAACGTATGTCACCTGCTGGCTGAGCGGTATGATACTAAGTCTAACGTAAAGTTGAGCGGTTTTCGATCCTAGCTTGAAGTGTCCTACGTGTCTAGCCACAGTGAAGCGTTGAGATACAACAAAACAGTCTGTCTGCGGATGACAATATATATATATATATATATATCAGCCTACACAGGGACTATAGAATAACGCTAAACCATTTAATGGTGAGGCTCCAGTCCAGAAGCTTTAAGGAATATTGAGTCGCTCTTTATCTTCATTGCCATTACTCCCAGGTTCACTCTCGCCTAAAGGGGTAGTACCTGATAGAGGCTTATTTATGGTTCAAATAGAAATATTGAATCATTTTCTACATTTAAAACCATTTAACCAAGTGCAAACTAATGAGCTCTGTCTCGTTTACAGTTTGGTTTGTCGGGTTTTATGGCATATCAACTTTTGTAGGTTATTTAACGCCAAATCCATTTAATGTAAATAATTAGTTCTATTTAAAACAATTCAGTTTAGTTCTATTTAAAACAATTCAGTTGAGCATGAGTACACAGTTTAATTGTCAAAAACATTTCTATTTCAAGCTATTCAAGCAGTTATATGTATCAATTCCGTTAAGTGTAAATACAGTTTTAATGTCGAAAAACAGTTCTATTTCAAAAAAATCAGTTAAGCATAAGCACGCAGTTTAAATGTAAGTACGGTTTAATTGTAAAAAACATTTCTTTTTCAAGCTATTTAGTTTAATCAAACAATTCAGTTTAGCATGAGTATGCTTTTAGTTCTATTAACCCATAGATAAGGCCCTATCAGGTGGTACCACTCCGGGCTATAGAGGACCTGGGAGCGATTGTAATGAAGGGGTACTCCGTATTCCCCAGAGCTCCAGCACTGCTGGAACCTCACCATCAGATTTTTTTAGTGTCATTTCAGGACGCTCATTGGGGGGAGGGGGTCTTACCCCATTGCAGAGGTGGAGTCAGTGTATTCTACCGCCCCAGCCGACTAGGCAACTCTTTTAAAAATAGCAATAAGTTATTCGTTGTTATATCATATATTTAATGTATAAACATGATTTGACATTAAATAACCTACCAGGGTTGATATGCCGTAAAACACAACCAAGCAACCATTTACCAGAGATTCAGTGTTTCCACTCCATAATCGTCTTTTCGAATTCAGGCTCATAGAGGCAAACCCAAGTTTTGCAATTTTTCTTACTAAAAATATATATCTCTGTACATTTGGTGTATTCTTCCGTAAATTTTATATTGCTATTCTTATCCATCAAAAATTTGACGACAGGCCGCTGTTCTAACTTGTTTTATTTGCCATCATTTTGAACAGCTTTAAAACAAATATTTTACCTGCGTAAAATAAGTTTTTCAATAAATCAGTTTTAATTAATGCAGAGCTTAACTTTATAAAAAAAATCAATTCTGAAAAATAATTATTTTCCTTTCTCCAATTTAAAAAATATATATGGTGTGATGGTTAAAACGCTGGACTGCGGAATCGTAGTAAGCGAGTTCGAACTCCAATCGCGCTATTATGTCCACTTTTGGATAAATACCCTTGAGAAAGGCATGAACCCCCTTATCCTCCAAGCTATGGATGAAATAGCATCATTGCTGTTCTTCTAGAAGGAAAGCTTTGGTATTAAGAAACCCACGAAGGTCGATATGCCATTAAACAAAGAAACTAAACCAATATATATATATATTTCTAAAATTCTCTCGCAGTATCTACGAAACCTTAAGTTACAAGAAACGGTTTGGTATGGTAATATGTTTGTTTGAGCAATATAGTTGACGTGCATTAATTAAGAGTACGATTCAATTTCCGGCCCAACTTTCAAAAATTTTGTGGAGTTGAGCGTGATGAAGAGGAAAAGAAGTAGAACCTTTCCACTGACTAGGGTTGACTTCATGGCAATAATTATCTGTTGTGAGCGTTTCCCTTTGACTTATAAAGTTATTGCGGATGATTTCACTTGCAAATCGCCGAACAATGACCTTAGATTTATGTAGCTTCTTTTTTTAATGGGTTTGTTTGTTTTATTCTAGATCTCTTTTTATTTAGCGTTTCTCCTCGGTTCAACCATTGTACGGAACCCCTCAACCATATTCAGGTTATGAGGTTCAATCGATGACAGATTCACAAAACGTCGTCGCTTCTACAAAGTAATAGTTTTTGATCTGGCCTAAAAAAACCCTATCGGACAAATCAGATCAAGTTAGCTTCGACTGTAAATACTATTTATAAAACGAGTTACATGTTTTGCTTTGTTAATTCAATGGAAGAATATTCAGTAATTCAGGGTGAGTTGTTAGCTCTGCAGAAGAATATTCAGTAACCCACAATGTTTTGTTAGCTCAGCGGAAGAATATTCAGTAACCCACGATGCTGGAACAAAATCTTATGGAAGGAAAAAAAGCAATAGATAGATTAGAAAACATCCCACAATAAACACATTAAAGAACATCCCATTAAAATTGATCAAAAACACCCCAAAATAAACACATTAAAAACATCCCATTATAAACTGATCAAAACCATCCCACAATAAACACGTTAAAAACATCCCATTATAAACTGATCAAAACCATCCCACAATAAACACGTCAAAAAACATCCCATTATAAACTAATCAAAAACATCCCATAATAAACACAGTAAACAACATCCCATTATAAACTGATAAAAAAAAACATCCTACAATACACACATCAAAGAACATCCCATCATAAATTTATCAAAAACTCCCACAATAAACAATAAACACATTAAAGAACATCACATTATAAACTGATCAAAAACACCCCACAATAAGCACATTAAAGAACATCCCACTATAAACTGATCTAAACCATCACGCAATAAGAACATTAAAGAACATCCCATTATAAATTGATCAAAAACATCCCACAATAGACACATTAAAGAACATCCCATTATAAAAGGATCAAAACCATCCCACAAAAGACACATTAGAGAACATCCCAATATAAACTGATCAAAACCATCCCAAAATAAGCACATTAAAGTACACCCCATTATAAATTGATCAAAAACATCCCACAATAAACACATTAAAGAACATCCCATTATAAATTGATCAAAAACATCCCACAATAAGCACATTAAAAAACATCCCATTATAAATTGATCAAAACCATCCCAAAATAAATACATTAAAGAACATCCCATTATAAAATGATCAAAAACATCCCACAATAAATAGATTAAAAAACAATAGATAAAAAATCCCGCAATAAACAGACTAAAAGACAAAATTTGTTTACCGGCGTGGGAAATGAGGTTTTGAGTCTCATATTATGTTTTTAGTAAGTATGATGCAATAAGTATTTTTAAAAAGTGAATATATAAAAAGGAGATAATTTGAAAATAAAGGCAGTTGAGTTTTGATATCCAGAGAGAGAAATTGATTTTCGGTCCAAGTGCGAGAGAAGCGGGTGTGCGTATGGGTTGGGTAGCTGGGAGCTAGATTCGCTCATAGACCCTTTGGCATCTTCCCATCTCCTTGGGTTTGCGTTGGTCTGCTATAAAATGTAGACAGTCTGGATAAAGTCTTTTCGTATTCTGAATAACAATGTCACAATTTATTTTTTAATTTTGATATACAAAATTATACCAGTAATGTTGAATCCTAATCGAAAAAGCTTACTACGATGTCATAGTCTTGCATATCAGCCATGATGCCCTCTTTATAATATTAAGGATTAACATCTAATACAAATAATTTGTACATAGTTGTCTTGTTTCAAGTAATCTTATCCAATACTAATAAGTCCTGTTGGCTGAAGCTGTAGCATACACCGACTGCATCTCTGAAGATGAGTAAGACTCCCCCACCAATGAGTGTCATGGATCTAATAGTGAGGCTCCAGCGTAGGAGATTTGGGAAATGAGGAGTACTCCTTCATTGCCATCGCTCACAGATCCACTCTGGCTCGCAGTGGTAGCACGTGATACAGTCCTATCAATGGGTCGAATAGAAGTGTTCGACATTCAAGCTGAGTTCAAACAAATGACTTATAGATCTACATTTTCTTTTTTTAAGTAAAGGAATTATATTGTGAATTGAATTACCATAACCAGAAAATCCGTCAAACACCTATGCATGACATACGGAAATACTGCACTGCGGTTTCAACTTTATTAGGTCTCATCAGGTATCCACCACTATTTTTAGGTCTTATTAGGTCTCCACCACTGGAGATCGAACCAGCGACCACCAATTGCCAAGCCGAAACATTACAACTGAGCTATCAGTCCATATCACACCCAAGTGACACCAAATTATCTAGTCATGGCAATTGCGCCGCCAGTTAACCTGAATGTGTCCTGCAAGTTACATCCGTACTCTTTACTTATACTTGATTAAACTATTCGTGCTTAAACTGTTGGATCATTTAACTGTGTGTAGACAAATGACTGATGTTTAATTTAATTGTTTGTGATGCGTTGCAATACATGGAACCATTTAACTGCGTGAAAATGAACGAGTAATGTCGAATACAATAATTAGTGTTATATAGCAATCTTTAAAACTCTTTAACTGTTTGACTAGAATGACTTATTTGAAAACAAGATTTAAATTGAATAGAATCATTTATGTTGGATAGCAATAATTGAAACCATTTGACCGAGTAGAAACGTTTACAATACTCGAGTGTCATCCAATTAGATCTCATTTAAAAATGAAATCTCTGACAAACTATTCACGTATGTTTATCAATTTAAATGTTTGCAAACGAGTGTCTGATGTTAAATTGTTACAGTTAATTAGCAATATTAAAAACCATTCAACTATGGGTAAACAAGTGGTTAATGGTAAATAGAATAATTCACATTTGATAGAAATATATGAAACCATTTACCTGTGTGTTAAAAGATAATGATTTCAGGTTCGTTTGAAAAAGTTATTAGCAAAAATGGCAAACAAAACAAACCTAACCAATCAACACGTTTACAAATTATGTATACTAATATTACTAAAAATAGGATTTGACATTATATAAATTACAAAGGTTAATATGCCATAAAACCCAACAAACCAGCACTAATAATCCTACGTTCAGGCTCGTTTGAAAATCTTATCAACAAAATGGAAACCAAGCCAAACCTAACCAATCCACTAGCTTACAAAACCTGTATCTAGATATTCGTAAAAACAGGATTTGACATTATATAAATTACCAAAGTTGATATTCCATAAAACCCAACAAACCAACACTAATAATCCTACGTTCAGGCTCGTTTGAAAATCTTATCAACAAAATGGAAACCAAGCCAAACCTAACCAATCCACTAGCTTACAAAACCTGTATCTAGATATTCGTAAAAACAGGATTTGACATTATATAAATTACAAAGGTTGATATGCTATAAAACCCAACAAACCAATACTAATAATCTTATAGTTTCAAGTTATTAGTTCTATTTAGTAATGGTTACTTGATTGTACACGGTTTCATGGTAATTTACGAAGCTCTTTGCTTCGATGTGGCACAAGGCCGAATGAATGGGGCGCCCAATGAGACTCGAACCCACTTGTATAGGTTTGCTAGTCTAGCTTGCAAACCGTTACACCACCAGAGGTGCCCTGTACACGGTTTCATGGTCTCAGGCAAGATATAATAATAATCCTTAGTAAATAGTTTTTGCTTCAGGTTCCCCATTTACTTAATTTACAGCAAATTTGTATCAGGTGTTTTTGTCAAATAGAAAAAATGTTTACACAGTTGGATGTTTTAAGTACTATAATCAAATATCAATACTCCTAAGTTAACTCTGCCCCGGAGTGGCAGTATTATTTAGGATCCAAACAGGTATTACTCGAGTGGACTAAGGAGCAATGGTACTATAAATTTCCCAGAGCTCATAAGATGGAGCCTCTAAATCAGATGCAATTTTACACTATACACAGGACACCCATTTCGAGAAGATCTAACGGGTTATTTAGTCAGCATATTCTAAGCCCCACCGACAGGCTAGTCAGAGATTAATGTTGGTTTCAAGAATTCAAAGTAACTGTAATTCCAGTATAGCTTCTCCATTAATACACTTAAATAGGCGAAGCCATTCTGAAATAACTAAAAAGCTAGCATTCTTAGATAAAACATGAAAATGTACGATCTGTCAGAAAAGAAAGAATTCATTCCTTCAACCACTATACATCCGATAGAAATCTTTCACCCATTTTAGCGAGGCCAACAACATACGTCTCGTCACAAAGCCAATATTGTTCGCGATAATATGGACTTCCCTAAGAGATTTGATCTCGTTTCATAACTACCAGCAATATCAATACAGACGTTGAAAGAAGCGTTCATGCCTTCGGGACGTCTGCCACTCCAGCGATTCTTTTTAAAGATTCAGCTACCCAACAAACTGCCCCCCTACCGGTTTGGCCCTTGGACACAAGTAAGGTTTATGCGCATTTCTTTGCATTCATGTCTGCCCTCATAATTCGTGTGTTATTGCTCTGTCACCGATGATGGCTCTCTTTGTTGTCGGCAACAATCTGTATCAGAAACCCGTGTAAAGGCAACGCGTATACGTTCAATTAACAGCGAATAACATCGAGAAATTATTGATTTTTACTCTTCATCCACTCCATCGTATACTTCGCAGATACACACACACACACACACTTAGACAGCCACCCAACCGCTCTTTTCAGATCAACCTACCCAGCTGAGATCAGTTCGGCTCCGTTGGGCTCAGCTAGGCCAACCCTCACCACGCTCATCAAACCACCTGCTTGACGAGCTCCATCTTTTCACCAATCAGAAAAGATTGGCAGGGTAAAGAAAGAACTTCAATACCTCGCGCGACCGCTGGCATAGGAAAGCGTCGTATTCTTCAAGATTTGCTTCCGCTTTTAATATTACCAAATATGAGATTTTGACCGTTTCGGTCCGACAAGATGGACGGAGAATGATGAAACACTTGACCATTTCGACCACAAATTGATTAGTCACCACTGGCTTTTGCCGGCTCCGACAATAGCGCAAATTGCCGAGATACGTGCCACAAATGGCCGCGAAATAAGTGACCAATAATGTGGGTCGTTTCCAGTTCTAGCAGTAGCGGTGGCAGCGGAGGCAGCAGTGGTGGGATTGGTGGCCATTATGCAAATTCTTGGAGATTTGACAAAATGTGAAAATGTTGATATTTAATGTGTGGCTTTATAGATCTCCCTTATTTTCTGATTGGTCAGACTCATTCAAAACCAATTTGCGTTCAATAATGGCATCTTGACCATAGATCAGCGTCGCTTCCTCGAATGACGAGGCATATTTATTGAATATTACATTAGCGACTGAAAATTAGTGATCATATACATGAACTCATTAACACCAGGAAGGGGCCGAAGTATTTGGTCTAAGTCAAGTGCATCATGGGAAAAGCAAACAATGATGAAAGAATATACACACAAATACACCCACACACATACTTATATATATATATATATATATATTAAAAGAGAGCCATAGAGAGAGAGAGAAAGAGAAAAGGAGAGTGAGTGGGAGAGAGAGAGAGAGAGAAAGAGAGAGGAATGATCTTCATTCTACGAAAAAATGTGCCACATCGACAGTCCATTTTTCGTTGCTTCTCTTATAGCATATAAACATTTTCAAATCTATTTTGAAAACATGAAAAACATTTTTTTCGCAAAAAAACGTTTCTCCTAAAGCTGAACTAAGGTCGAAACTTGTCAAACATAATCAAAAATTATGTGTGTGTGTGTGTGTATGTGTGTGAAGAGTATAGCAACGTAATATATATTTACATGTGTGTATATATATATATATATATATATATATATATATATATATATATATAAAACTGTTGTACGTATTTTCGGACTGGAAGATATATTTTTTGGTCCCAATATCCAATATTGTACAGGATAGTTATATGTAAGTAAAGTTGGTGGCCTTAGTCAACGGTGACAAGCAGGCTCCCTTTTTAATAGCTACCACACTGCGTGGTAGGAAAGGGCGCAATTCTATTCCGTGGATTGCTCCGCTTGATCTTTCATCCTTACCTTATAAGCTAAGTGTTTTTGTTTCCCGGAACATTGGTGAACACTCTAAATTAATACCCAATGATATCCGTTTTCCCTCTAGAGGGATTTTTTCAAGAAATCTTTTAATCATAATATCATCCTCTTAGAACAAATTAACCTTTTATAAAAATATATATTAGGCATGTACATATTTTTACCCAAATATAAGATTTTTCGAGTGTTTTGGTTATATATATATATATATATATAGCAGCTGCTGTCATAGGCTTCCATGTCGATGCACACAAGACAGAATATATGTGCTTAAATCAAAGAGGCAACTTCTCCACACTAAACGGTAGCTCTATGAAACTAGTAGAAAATTTCACCTCCCCCAGGAAGCAGTGTCTCCACAACCATGACAGACATCAACACGCAACTAGCAAAGGCATGGACAGATAACAATAAGCTATCGGTCATATGGAAGTCAGACCTGACTGATAAAATAAAACGCAGTTTCTTCCAAGCAGCAGTCGTGTCGATACTGCTGTATAGATACACTACATAGACACTAACAAAATGTATAGAGAAAAAGCTTGATAGCAACTTCACAGGGATGCAACGAGCAATATTGAACTAGTCACGAGTCAGCACCTCACAAAGCAGTGCTGTACGGCCATTTTCCACCCATCACGAAAACTATCAAAGTTAGACGAACGAGACATGCGGGACACTGCCAGAGAAGTAAGGGTTAACTCATGAGTGACGTACTCCGGTGGACCCCTTCACATGGACGAGCAAAGCCAGGAAGACAAGCTAGAACCTACATACAACAGCTTTGTGCCGATACTGGATATAGCCTTGAAGACCTGCGGAAAACAATGGTTGATAGAGAATGGTGGCAAGAAAGGATCAGGTATATCCGTGCTGATGGCATGAAATGAGGATAATGACGATATATACATATATATATATATATATATATATATATATATACCTTTAAGAAAAAACAAAACGGTTCACATTAGTATAATAAATTTATTTCCATCTTGTTATGTGTTTTTGAAATAAATAAAAAACACGAAAAAATTAACAGGACTTCTTCAGATCTTAGCTATTTGTGAGGAATCGTAACCCCCCACAGAGACATCAAAATTCTCAGACCCACATACAAGCTGATATTATATCATATTGCTCTATAGTTATATCTATATATTTTAGGGCGTAGTTAATGCTATCTATCAGAATATTTTTAGATATAGAAGGACAAAAATCAATAATATCTAATTGCATAAAAGTAGCTTTACTCTTATTTTTAATCTTCCTTAACCATTCAATGGTGACATACGAGTTTCTCCAAAGATTTCTATAGTTAGCCTCTTTTACATTCGCAACAATATTTTGAATTATATTTTTTGATATCTTACCTAACTCTGTTTTTGAGGGATTAATCAGTCTAGTTTGCAATTTATTTATAAAATTAGGTGACCATGTGGGTTTATACATATTAGATTTACTCAATAGGATTATTAGCTCGGAACAAATAGTTTTATATCATGATGATGGGTTAATATATATCCCAAACAGTAATGGCCCAAATAGCTCAAGCACACAAAAGAAGATTATTAGAGCTTTTAAGTTTTTAGATTTCTAAATAGAAGACCTTTCGAATAACACTAATAAACCGTTTATAAAAACGGATCAGTGCCCTTCATATAGTAATGTTAACTCGAATCACCCTAAGACCATAATTAAACAAGTCCCAAAAGCAGTAAATTTGAGAATAAGAAATTTATCAGCAAATGAGAAAATATTCCAAGAGATATATATGGATGCCCTTAAAAATAGCGGTTTTAAGAAAAATTTTACCTATAAAGAAGAGAATATACTTAATGATATTAAAAAAGAAAAAAAATAAGGAATATGTTCGTAAAATAGAAAAAGAAAAATTATAGGGTTCAACCCCCCCATTTTGTTGACTAGCTAGTATAAAAGTAGGTAAATGTTTTTGAAACTAATAGATAAGCACTTTAAAAATGATAATATACTACATAAAATATTTAATAGAAAAACGTTGAAGATTAGTTACTCCTGTGCGCAAAATATATTTCAAATAATCAATAATCATAATAAAGAGATAATTGAGGAATTTCAGAACCGAACAAATAATAATAATAATAATAGTAATAGTAAGCAAAACGAATGCAATTGTAAAACTCGAAATAATTGTCCAATGAATGGATTATGCAACTTAAATAATGTAGTGTATCAAGGAATCATTTACCCAAAAGAGAATATTATGGATAGAAAAACTTATATCGTAATTTCCTCCACGAAATGGAAAATTAGATACGCAAATCACAGATATTCTTTCTCCCACGAACATCTGATATACCAAACAGTCCTCTCTATGCAATCCTGGAGTTTGAAAAATAAAGTGTTAACCCCCGAGATTCAATGGTCTATATTGAAAAAGTCAAATACTCCAAAATGTTTTGATTGTAGATGTAATCTATGCCTAGAGGAAAAAAATACGAATAATGACATACCCATACCCTGAAAAATTGTTAAATAAGAGATGTGAATTAATAGCTAGATGTAGACATAAGACTAAATTTAAACTATAGACAAATTATCATAAATAATGGTTTTAAAAAACATAGAATTAAATTGAGAATTAAGGTAAATGAACAAAAATAAAATAAAAATAAAAATGAATGTGAAGAAAATTTATCTTGTATACGTACACATAAAAAAAAGGGTAACTGAATTAATAGGCTCGAAATTAATATAAGTATTACTGTTTCATTACGTAAAGTTATTATAAAAAGTTAATTATCTAATTTAGTAAGGAATTATGAAGTTAAAAAAATAAAATAAAACAAAAATAAAAAATAAAAAAAATTAAATTACTATAATTCCAACCTGCAATAAAATAAATAAATAAATAAATAAACCGGAAGTGGGAGGAGATAACTCTTCACCCCTCTTCTATCCCTTCCCGACCTTCCCTCCCGTGTCTATTCTGAATTATTTTATCCATAAGATCTGAAGAAGTACTGTTAATTTTTTCGTGTTTTTAATCTATATCAAAAACACATAACAGGATGGAAATAAATTCATAATCCTACTGTGATCTGTTTTGTTTTTTCTTAAAGGAATTATTGCTCTGTAATATTAGTTACATTGAGCTCTTTACCAAGAAAATTTAAATGTTCACTTTTGAATGGTTTTCTTGTCCTGATGGAATTGCTCCCAACTCTGGTTTAACTGGACCGAATAATACTATATATATATATATATATATATATATATATATATATATATATATATATAGTATATATATATAGTATTATTCGGTCCAGTTAAACCAGAGTTGGGAGCAATTCCATCAGGACAAGAAAACCATTCAAAAGTGAACATTTAAATTTTCTTGGTAAAGAGCTCAATGTAACTAATATTACAGAGCAATAATTCCTTTAAGAAAAAACAAAACAGATCACAGTAGGATTATGAATTTATTTCCATCCTGTTATGTGTTTTTGATATAGATTAAAAACACGAAAAAATTAACAGTACTTCTTCAGATCTTATGGATAAAATAATTCAGAATAGACACGGGAGGGAAGGTCGGGAAGGGATAGAAGAGGGGTGAAGAGTTATCTCCTCCCACTTCCGGTTTATTTATTTATTTATTTATTTTATTGCAGGTTGGAATTATAGTAATTTAATTTTTTTTATTTTTTATTTTTGTTTTATTTTATTTTTTTAACTTCATAATTCCTTACTAAATTAGATAATTAACTTTTTATAATAACTTTACGTAATGAAACAGTAATACTTATATTAATTTCGAGCCTATTAATTCAGTTACCCTTTTTTTTATGTGTACGTATACAAGATAAATTTTCTTCACATTCATTTTTATTTTTATTTTATTTTTGTTCATTTACCTTAATTCTCAATTTAATTCTATGTTTTTTAAAACCATTATTTATGATAATTTGTCTATAGTTTAAATTTAGTCTTATGTCTACATCTAGCTATTAATTCACATCTCTTATTTAACAATTTTTCAGGGTATGGGTATGTCATTATTCGTATTTTTTTCCTCTAGGCATAGATTACATCTACAATCAAAACATTTTGGAGTATTTGACTTTTTCAATATAGACCATTGAATCTCGGGGGTTAACACTTTATTTTTCAAACTCCAGGATTGCATAGAGAGGACTGTTTGGTATATCAGATGTTCGTGGGAGAAAGAATATCTGTGATTTGCGTATCTAATTTTCCATTTCGTGGAGGAAATTACGATATAAGTTTTTCTATCCATAATATTCTCTTTTGGGTAAATGATTCCTTGATACACTACATTATTTAAGTTGCATAATCCATTCATTGGACAATTATTTTGAGTTTTACAATTGCATTCGTTTTGCTTACTATTACTATTATTATTATTATTATTTGTTCGGTTCTGAAATTCCAAATTGACTAGAATGTATAAAGAAATCGATGCATTTGTTTAACGATAGATCAATTCTTAGGCTACTTAATACTTATATATTTCATTGTAACCCCAACTATATTTTCAAGTTGCCATTCTATTTCTTAAAATTTCACTTTTTCCTTTCTATATGATGACCATTTGTATGCGTACAGTTATATGATATCAAGTATTCCAATCTAATATTAATAATACATACACACTTAAATCATCATCATCATGTCGTGCCGCCAGCACGCATATCCCTGATCCTCTTTCGCCACTTCTCCCTATCGTTCATCGCCTCTGGCAGGTCTTCAGGGCTGCATCTCGTACCCTCACAAAGCTGCTGTATGTATGTTCTAACTGGTCGTCCTGCTTTTGCTCGGCTATATGTGAGGATCTATTGGAGTACATCACTTATGAGCTCGTCCCTGCTTCTCCAGCAGTGTCCTGCATGGCTGGTTCATCTAACTTGGATAGTTTTCGTGATGGGAGGTAGGTGGCCGTATAGTTGGTGCCTTGTGGGATGTTGCCTCCAGGACCTGTTCAATATTGTTCGCAGCATTCTTGTGTAATTGCCGTCTAGCTTTTTCTCCAGCCGTTGCGTTGGCGTACTTTTGCTCAACTAAATTGTTTAAAATAGAACAGTTTTTTGACATTGAAATTGTACTTTTCAAACCGATCTATTTATCTCATACATAGGACCCTAACAGGTATTAGTAAAGCAGATCAGAGTTGACCTGGGAGAAATATTTAGTAATGGGTCATTACCTCCGACACAAAACTCCAGAACTAGCATCTCGCTTGCTGAAGGAGTTTAGTATCACGTACAGTATATCCCTTTTATTGGGTGCCTCAAACCTAACAAGCGATGCGTTTGGCACATTGTAGGTCCTGCTTCGATAGTTTTAAAAGTGGAATAAGACTGCTCTGTTTCTATTGGCCACTGAGAATCATTCTAAGACGTTTTTTTCTTTTTCTTTCTATTTCGAATTATCCAAGAGAAGCATTTTATTTGCGGTATACAAATATCTAGTGAAAGACACTCTCAAAGCTTTGGCACAAAAGATGATTCCAATAGATAATGTTACAGGAAGAGCAGTAATCATTATAGATTTCGTTTGAATTAAGATATGCTTGAAAATCCTGTATGCATCTGAGTGTTCGTCGGATTCTTCTCTTGTTCATTTGTTGAAGGACATTTTCTCGTGCAGCATTTGATTTGTTGTTGGGGGTGGGGAGAATAGGGACAAGGGAGTGAAAGCAAAAGAAAATAATGGTACAAAGATTCTTATTTTTTCTTTTTTTCTTTCTTTCTTTTATATTTGTCATAACCTAAATTGAAATGAAGAGAACAGCAGAAAAGATGTGAGACATATAAGAGACAGGTATAAACTATTGCGATAAATGAGCAAGAAGTATTTCAAGTGAAAAAAAAAAGACAGAAACAGTAAAAAAATAAAAATAAAAATAAAAAAAGACAAAAAAGAAGAAGTATCAAAAATAAGAGATGAGAGAATCTTAATTGTAATGAGAATGAAGAAATCAAAAAAAAAATTGATCAAATTCATAAAAAAAATTAATGTTTTTTGTTTTCTTCGTTTGTTAAACGGCATATCAACTCTTTATGGGTTATTTGATGCCAAAATGGTAATCTGATCACTCTGATAAAACAAAACTAGAATTCTTCGAAGTTGTAGCCATTTCAGTAGAACCATTTGGTTGTCGTACTCTATCATTTGGAAGAAAGCTAAATTGAAATTATACAAGGATGCTACGTGCGATATTAAAAAAATCCTAGAAGCAGCACCATTCGGAGTAGAGCTTTGTTGCCACTGAACTCCACTCTCATAATCCACTCTAGAAAGATGAACTACAAAAGCTGGATACTGCTGGAAAATAAAGCCAAACTCAGCAGTGGCGTTTTTTCTATGAGACTTCTACATACCATCCTGGTCTATATAAACACTGCACGCTGTCTAGAAGACTTATCAAATACTATGGCCAATAGGGACGGAGGATGAGAGAGATTCAAAAGAATCTATGATGTCTGTACGCCTTGATGATGATGGCGATGATGATGATGAATACCGAAATTTGATTTGATTTGTTAATGTTTGTTTCGTATTTTCACAGTTGCATTGCATTTTTAAGATCACTTTTCTATCTTTTCAGATTGATTTTTTGCACAGTTCTATGACATTAACTATTCCTATCAAATGCAAATAGTTTACACTCCATTGAATAATCACCGATTCAATTTCCTACGACAATAACCGTTTTGCAAAATACGCCTCCTTTTGGTCTAAAGTTGTAAGTGCTGAACATCGTGAATGTTTCATTAGTTTTATTCTTTCTCTTAGTGATGCAAAGAACTTATCAGCACAAGATCGAACGTAGAAATACACATAAATCTGAACTCAGCTTCGTCTGGTATAGAAACATATTTGTGGGGCTTATTGTGTGAATTAAACCTTCGCTAAAGATGTTGGTATATATTGGCTCAGACATGTACAAATTACGGGATACAACAAGAGGAGAGGGTTTCCCAGAGGCGGAGGATCTAATTACGGATCAGATCTGAGAAGATTAGGAAAAACTGCACAGCAAATAAAGACAGAAGAATAGTGAGACTTGGAGAACAAAGGCAGAGAAAGAAAAACACTCGAATGTTCAATGATTCAAAAACAACTCCAAAGATATAGGAAGAAAAAAATCATGGAAGTAAATAAAAGAGAGAAATGAAAAAAATTCTTGAGGAGAAGAGAAATGAAGATGAAAGGTGGATAGAATGTTGTCTTCGCGACGTTGGGACTGATTGAAGGAAATTGTGGAGACATCTACACAGGGACGAAAATGAAGAAGACGTTCCAAATTCTTAGAATCAGCAGCTGTAGAAGATGGGTGATGACAAGCCCCAGTCTGCTATGCGTAACACCCGTGATACTTTTATTTAGGAGGGAGAAGTCGTGAGAGGTGGGGTCAGTTAGATGAGAAAGGCTCTGAATATCCGAACAGTTGCGTCAAAGTTTGCCGTAGCCAACAAGTGTCGAGTTTGGTTTGATCGTATATCAACTCTAGTGGGTTATTTAATGATAAAGTCATCCTTGTAGAAAGAGAGTAGTGATTGGTCGGTTGTTTGGGTTTTATGGCATATCAACTTATGTCGGTTATCTAATGCCAAATCCATTTTTAGACAAATAATCAGTTCTATTTCATACAGTTCAGTTTAGCATAAGTACACAGTTTAATTCTCAAAAACGTTTCTATTTAAAGTTATTCAGTTGATCCTAACAGTTCTTATTCAGCTAATTCAGTTTCACGTAAGTACAGATTTTGTTTACACACAGTTAAATGTCAAAACACTTCAATACTAAACAATTCAGTTTAGAGTAAATACAGTTTCAATGTCAAAAAAAGTTCCATTCCAAGCAATTCAGTTTAGCATAAAGACGCAGTTTAAATGTGAGTACAGTTTAATTGTTGTTGGTTGGTTTGGTTTTATGCCATATCAACCTTTGCAGGTTATTTAATGCCATTTTTGAACAAAAAATCAATTCTATTTCAAACAATTCAGTTTATCATCAGTACAAACTTTAATTGTCTAAAACATTTCTTTTTCAAGCTATTCAGTTTAGTCAAACAATCCTAATTCAAATAATTCAGTTCAGAATATATGTGCAGCTTAGTTCTATTTAACTCATAGGTAGAGCCCTATCAGGTGCTACCATTCCGAGCCAGAGTTGACCTAGGAGCAATGGCAATGAAAGGGTGCTCCTCATTCTCCAAAGCCCCAGCATCACTGGAACCTCACCATCATATTGTTTAGTGTCATATGCAGGACAATTGTTCGGCGGTGGGGGGGTACCCTCAGCAGAGTTGCAGTCGGTGTATTCTACAGCCCTAGCCGACTGGGCAAAAGAGAGTAGTGGTACTATCCTATACTTGGTGGGCGATAAAGCGGGGAGTAATAGTTTTCCAAAGTTTATTAGTAGTAAATCGAACGTGTCACTAGAGTTTGAACTTGTTTACTGTATTGTCTCAGTACAGAATGTTTGCTACAATGCCACGATGACTCCCCGAACATATCAATCAAATTTCCTTAAAACCAGCCATATATACATACGTATGATGTACATTTTCAGGGTGGGAATAATGAATTTTAAAAAAAGTCTTAAAAAACTCTTTTAACCTGAAATTTTCTAAATTTCATATCTTAAATTGTCAAAACGTTTCCGTGGAACAAATTAATTAACAAATCTTTTCTCATCCATTTATAGGTATTTTTCTTTTCCTTTTCTTTTAACAACGTATCTGTCTGATTAAACCTCATACCTTTCTCAAATACATATGTTTATAAATATGTATAATTTGGTTATAAATAGTGCCAAATAATACCCATTTTGTGTGATGTCACAGTTTTTGTGGGGGTCTTACCCTCTTGCAGGGGATGCATTTACTGTATTCTAAAGCCCATCAAGAGGGAAAAGTAGTCTTATGTAGATGAAAAAAATTACTCTATCTAACGATGTCATTGTTCTCCAGTAGCTGTCTTAGTTTCCGTCGAAATAGAAGGTTTTACTTTCGAGGCGTACCTCCTACTTATTATGTAACATCGGATATATATATATATATATATATAGGGTGGGGGCTGTTGGTGTGTTCAAAGATCTGTAAATTATAGCCATATGTATTCATACACGAAGAGATAGTGTGATATATAATGAAATATCCGCCCAGAGAGAGAGAGAGAGAGAGAGAGAGAGAGAGAGAGAGAGGAGCAGAGAGTCTTTTAAAACGAATGAAAATCCCCAGGAAATCACATTGTTGGCATTTTCCCAAATGCAGTGGTGAACATTGGCAAGAATCCCAAGAACACAACGGGACACAAGTCAAAAGCAGAGAGGACTCTGCAAGAAGAAAGGCGATTGGTTGGAGCGACTCTTTCAAATCAACAGGCCGACATCATTTTTACAGCATCATGCAACACTTTTAGTTTGTGTTTTTTTTTTTTTGTTTTGTTTTGTTATTTAATTTTTTTTTTTGTCAACTTGTCATTCGATCTTTCTTTCATTCTGTCTTTCTTTTTTTTTTTTTTCTTTTTTAAGCTTACTCGATTTTTTCCCTCTCGTCTCTTTGATTTCTAATTAATCCATCTTTCTTATAGCACCTTCTTCGTCTTCTTCTTCTTCTTCTTCTTCTTCTTCTTCTTCTTCTAATATTACTTTTCATTCAATTCTTTTTCTATCTTTTGTCTCATATTCCATTTTCTTGTTCCTCTTGTTCTTCTTCTTCCACAAGTGTCTTTTTCATTTTTTTTCTATATTTTTAGAATTTTTTTATTCTTTGATCATTATTGACTTTTTTCATATACACCTTCTTCGATGTTTTTCTTTCTTTCTTATTCTTTGTTAATCTCTTTTCGTCCCTGCTGTTTTATATTTCGCACAAAACCTCCTCCTCCTCCTCCTTCTTCTTCTTCTCCTCCTTCTTCTTCTATCTTTCTTTCTTTCTTTCTTTCACTCTTCTTGTTCTTCTTCTTTATTTCTTTCTTTCTGTTTTCCTCTTCTTATTTTCTATTCTTCTTCTTCTTCTTCTTCTTCTTCTTCTTCTTCTTCTTCTTCTTAAACCCCCGTCAATTTTTCATATATACTTCAATTTTCTTTTGTGTTTTTTCATCTCATCATCTGAGTTCTTTCGGGTCTATCTCTATTAATTTTATTCTATTTTTCTTGTTATTCCTAAGGCCAGACGCTACATAATCTTTTTTGTTTCAGTTATTCTTTCCTTACTTCTGTTTTATCTCGCTCTCTCTCTTTCAGTGGAATTATGTGCCTTTACCCGTCTTTCCTATGATTTCTTTTGTCGATAATTCAGTTTTTCTTCGCTATTTACGGGGCGTTTGATTTCTTTCCGATTTTCGTAATTGTCTTTACATGTTACCTTCATCCTGGTCATTATGAATTTTGTGGGTAGCAGAAATAATAGGGCAAGTCTCTCCACCCCGCCAATTCTTTGGCCGGAAGGCTCGATCGCAACATAAAACTGATTTTCTCTGCTTTGGTTTTCTCTTCGACTGAATGCTGAGAGGAGGGAAATTTCCTCGCATACTGACGTTAACAGAAAATAAAATATATTTAAGAAATTCAGGTATTAAGATTGCTTCCCCCCCTCTCTCTCTCTCTCTCTCTCTTTCTCTCGTGGTGTAATGGCTATCGTCGTAGGAAATGGATACGGCGATACGAGTTCAAATCTGGGACGAGATTGATTGCATTTTCACATAACACTAATACCCTTGGGAAAGGTATGAATCCAATTATTCTCCCTCCAGCTATGGGTAAATAGTAGGGCAGACTAGGTTCTTCAGTCTTGGTGAGGCAACTAGTCTAGGAGAAGGAAAACTCTGAATTCAGACCTGTTAAACTCCGATTAAAAATTGACATTGTGTCATATCCTGCCCGAGCGGAGGGGTTGGGTAAATATGAATAGTACTCGTTGTAGTAGTAATATTTTATTCTTCTTCATTTATTTGTCTATAATTATAAGTTTATAATTATAAGTTTATTTAATTTTTTAAAAAATTAACCGATGACTGAATTTAAACTATCTAAACTGAGGCTTAATTACTGTATCATCGATGATTTTGCAATACATAGATGTATATATATATATATATATATATATATATATATATATACTAAAGTTGGCGAGTGTAGTCGAGATTGACCAGAAAGCTTCCTTTTCAATATCTACTTCACCGAAGTGTAAGGGAGGGCACTACGCCTTTCCCTGGATTGCTCCACTTTACCATCGATATGTACCTTATATTGCTAAGTGTTAAGCAAGGAGGTATCAAGTACCATTCTTAAAGTCTTTGGTATGATGCGCCCGGCGATTGACTCCCGGTCTCCCGGAACATTGGCGAACACTCTACTCACTAGGCAATATATATATATATAATTGTGTGTGTGTGTGTATGTGTGTGTGTGTGTGGTGTATATGATCACAGTTCCTACTGACACTTTCTTGTGATTGATGCAGCAACGCCTTGTCTCTCTGGAAGACATTTGTCGTCTCCATAATATTACTTGTGCTTTTCATATAAACCTAATCCCACAGAACTGTTCATATTTTTTTGAAAGATTATAACAATACAGTGACTGAGAGAGGGTGAACCTATTGAGACGATTTGAAATCATATAAAATTACTTACATCTAATCAATGTTTAAGATTTCTTTTGTAGCCTCCTATTGGCATTCATGAGTACAGTCTTCGTTTGATTTGTTCAATGGAATATCAACCTTTGTGTGTTATTCAATGCCAAAGCTATCTCTTAGAACAACAGTGGTTAACCACTACGCCACGGAAACTTCACCGTATTTCTTTGTCTTTCAAATAAGCTTGTGTGTGTGTGTGTGTGTGTGTGTGTGTGTGTGTGTGTGTGTGTGTGTGTGTGTGTGTGTTAGAAAGAAAAAGTTTTGAAAGGCTGAAAAAACACTTTAGGAAAGGAACAATTTTGGACTCTCAGGTTCAGTAATCTGATTAGAGGCATGATGATTTCGATTATCTTCTCTTTAAAGCTTGATACGTCAATCACATGAAGTTTCATGGGAGATGTGAACAGATTAAATTCCATTTGAGTCTTGTTGATGCTATTTAAATCACTTGCAGTAAAATCTTCATGTCACCGTATGGAAAGAAAAAGGGGTGCAAAAAATCCTTCTCCAAAAACTAAATTACTGGGTTTGTTCGTCACCGCTGCTTCATATTTTTCAAAGCTACTGTCGGTTTGAGAAGACAACTGAAAGAAAACAGTCAAAAAGACGACATCAAACTCGCATCGAGAAACGGTTATCACCTTTGAAGCTGGAGTAATCATATCTATATATATAGGCTTCCAAAAAATTGACATAATTTTAAAAGCAGTCATCTTAAAAACTACAAACTCTAGCTAAATGAAATTGAACAGTTTAGGTGTTGAACATCATAAGTTTATTCTGGGATAGATTTCAAAAGTATCCAGTATGTGCACCGCCTGTGACATGGCATACGTCAAGTCGGTTGTTGAACTCTTGCCAAATACGCTGTAGCATGTCTCCGGTAACATTATCCAGTGCAGAAGTGATTCTCTGCTTGAGTTCATCAATACTATCACGAAAAGCGGGGAAATAGCCCAGTCCTTTCACATATCTCCAAATACAGAAATCACACGGGGACAGGTCTGCTGTCCCCTGTGAATATTTTATCAGAAAACTGTTTTCAGCTCCACCACCTCCGATCCATCTCTTTGGCTTATTCTGACTGAGATATAGACGTAGTGTCCTCTTCTATAACATATAAAATCATGATCTGTTTCTTTATATCCTGTTAAAATTTCAGGCTATTTCAACAAAAATTACCAAAATTTTTGACCTGCGAAATAATGTCGAATTTTGGGGGGCACCCAATATAATGCATAAATCACAAAGTTGGCTATAATCTTCCTTGCGATTTCTATGGTTCATCTCTTTTTGGAAAACAAATGCTTGGAAAATTTCTTAGAAATTATTACATTATCACGACTGTTATAGAAATATATGAATTATAAAAATAAGAATATATTCTGAACGCAGTTTCTTCCAAGCAGCGATCGCGTCGATACTGCTATGTGGATGCACTACATGAACGGTAACTAAAAGGCTGGAGAAAAAGCTTGACGGCTACGACACAAGAATGCTGCTTGCAATATTGAACAGATCCTGGAGGCAACACCTCACAAAGCAGCAGCTGTACGGCCACCTACCACCCATCACGAAAACTGTGAAAGAAAAACCACTGCTCGAGAAGTAGGGACGAGCTCATAAGTGATGTACTCATATGGATCCCTTCACATGGCCGAGCAGAAGCAGGGCGACCAGCTCGAACCAACATATAGAAGCTCTGTGAGGATACGGCGTGTAGCCCTGAGGACCTGACGGAAGCGATGAACGATTGGGAGAGGTGGCGAGAGTTGATCAGGGATATGTGCGCTGATGGCATGACAAGAGGATGATTATATATATACAAATTAGGATATCATAGATGTTTATGCAGTCATTGGGCCAAATGGTTTACTCGGTTTCTTTCTATACCTGAGTGTGATACATGATGTGAATGGTGATCTAGTTTGTGGGTCATTCTAGAGAAAAGCTTTACATTATACTGTATCCTTATTTATGTGATTATGTTGCTTTCACTTTACAATTACTTGATTTTTAAAAAAAAGCAGACAACGGAGCGGAAATTACAGAAGCCAAAAAGATAAACATATACTTTGATCCATCTAGAGAGTTGAAAAAGTTATGAAACATGATGATGATAGTCATTCCAATTGTAGCTGAAGGACTTGGAACGTCCCCAAAGTCTTTGGAAAAAAAACTGGTGGAATTAGAAACCAGAAGCTTCATCGATACCATCCAAACCACAGTATTATTCAGATGGCTCGAATACCGAGAAGAATCCTAAACATCTAAAAAGACATGCATTCACATAGATCCCATTGAAATAATATTTGTGGCGCAAAATATCACATAGATAATAGTAATATTTATAATAAGTCCTTATATCCCAAATTACATGCGTCGAAAAAAAGAGGTAGAAGACAACTGGTCAGCATTGAAGAAAGCATCGATACATTGATACGATGACTAGAAAGCCATTATCAAAATTATCAAAGAATGACTAATTACAGCGACCAGACATTACACAAACAATTCCCAGAAAACAAAAATAGTTAAACAAACAACTGTATGGAGATTTCAAGTGACAAGCGAATTCTCACACAAGAAGTCATGGACATGGTTAAGAAAGAAAAACTTGAGAGAGAAACTAAATCTCATTGATTGGCAGCACAAAAGAACGCCACAGGAACCAAAGCAAAATAGATAAGACGCAACAAAATAGCAAATGTTGGTTATGTGGTAATAGAGATGAAATGATCAATCACAATATAAGCAAATGCACCAATTTAGCGAAAAAAAAAACAGTATAAGACAAGACACGCCTGGGTGATGAAAGTAATCCATAGGGAACTGTGAAAGAAAATAAAAGTTGACAATGCAAAAACCTGCTATATGTATAACCCAGAATCCATCCTAGAGAATGAGACACCCAAAGTTCACCAAGATTTAGAGATATAAACAGATCAACTAATCTCGACCAGACGACAAGACCTAGTGATACCCATCAAAGAAAGAGAACTTGCTGAATAGTGGACTTTGCTCTCCCGGTTGACCCTGAGTAAAATCTAAAAAATCAAAAAGAGAGATAAGTACGTAGACCTTGCTAGAGAACTTTGAAAAACTATGGAATATAAATTATTTCTATGTATCACTAACAATTCGATTAAACCTCATCATTTGTTTTCACACAGCTAAAGGATCAAACAGTTCTATTTGAAACAATTTAATTTAGCCTGTCAACAAAGTGAAACGGTTCCAAGTATTTCTATGTATCACTAACAATTCAATTAAACATCCATTTGTTTACTCCTAGTTAAATGTAATGACAATTCTATTCTATCATGTGACCGTGATACCAATTGTAATTGGTGAGCTCAGAACAATTTCCCAAAGGACTTTTTTTTAAAGAGAATGGAAGACCTAGAAATAAGAGGATGATTGGAGACCATCTAGGTCACTACATTATTGGGAATGGCCAGAATGCTGAGAAGCGACCAGGAGATTTGAGGAGACTTGCTGTCAGCCTAACCCTAGTGGAAAACCATCAGCTCACGTTAGCGGGAAGAATTCTCAACGGAATTATAACAACAATAACAATAGACATGGCTACAAAAAGGAAAAAAACCTTAAGAGTGAAAATGAATCTCTTCTAAAAGCAGCACAAAACAACGCCATATATTGGAGGTTAATTCCATAATACTTAAGACTGGTGATACGAGTCAAATTTTATAGTAACTTACAAGCTGAAGAAAAAGCTAGACGGCAATTACACAAGAATGCTGCGAGCAATATTAAACAAGTCCTGGAGGCAACACCCCATAAGGCACCAACTATACAGCCACCTGCCTCCCATCACGAAAACTATCCAAGTTAGACGAACCAGACATGCAGGACACTGCTGGAGAAGCAGGGACGTGCTCATAAGTGATGTACTCCTATGGACCCCCACATATGACCGGGCAAAAGCAGGACGACCAGCACGAACATACATTCAGCAGCTATGTGAGGATACGGGATGTAGCCCTGAAGACCTGCCAGAGGCGATGAACGATAGTGAGAAGTGGCGAGTGAGGGTCAGGGATATCCGTGCTAGCGGCATGACATGATGATTGTTTAAACAGTTAAATCGTTTCAATAACTACTATTTATTGTTTAAACAGTTAAATCGTTTCAATTACAACTATTTATTGTTTAAACAGTTAAATCGATTCAATTACAACTATTTATTGTTTAAACAGTTAAATCGTTTCAATTACTACTATTTATTGTTTAAACAGTTAAATCGTTTAAATTAGTATTATCTATTGTTTAAACAGTTAAATCGTTTCAAGTACTGCTATAAAACGTTACTCATTTCATTTGCTACAATTAAACGGTTTCAAGCATTGTTATCATTTCTTATAATTCATTTTGATATAAATCATGTGTTTGCACGCTGTTAAATGATTCTATATGTGGTAAATAACTTAAAAGTTCCATTTGACTTGACTGATACTACCCCTCCGATCAAAGTGGACCAGGAAGTAATGAAAATAAAGGGGTACTCTACATTCCACTAAGTTCCAAGACTGGAACCTTACAATCAGATACATTTTAATGTCATATCAAGGACACTCTTTGAGGAGGGGAGATCTTAGCCCTCTGCATTGATGGGCTGTCATACGAAAGAAAGAAGAAATATAACATATATACAACAAATACAAAAAAAACTGGATGAAAAAAGAATGGAAACAGAGAATAACCGAAGCTGAAAAGAAAGAAAGAAAGAAAGAAAGAAAGAAAGAAAGAAAGAAAGAGTAATATACATAAGGAATGGGGAGGGGAAGAAAGTAAAGGATAGAAAAATATATAAATAGATAAATATAGAAAGAAAAAAAGAGTAATATAGATAAGGAAAGGGAAGGGAAAAAAGGAAAGGATAGGAAAATAAATAAATTGAGAAAGAAAGAAAGAAAGAAAGAAAGAAAGAAAGAATTGGTTTGGTTAGGTTTTATGTCATATCAATCATTGGAGGTTATTTAATGCCACATCCTTTTTATACATATATATTAAATAAGAATGAATTGGTTTGGTTTAGTTTTATGTCATATCAACTTTTAGAGGTTATTTAATGCCGAATCCTTTTTATACATATAAATTAAATACATGATTTCTAAAAACATTTTGCAGATAACGAGCTTGAGCTAATTTTTTTCACACAGTTAAATGGTTTCACTTATGTCTATCTCATTCGAATAATTCTATTCCAACTGAATTATTTGTTTACACAAAGTTTTATGTTTTCAAGTACTTCTATGTATCACTAACAATTCGATTAAACCTCATCATTTGCTTTCACACAGTTAAATGATCAAACAGTTCTATTTGAAACAATTTAGTTTAGCCTGTCAACAATGTGAAATGGTACCAAGTATTTCTATGTATCCCTAACAATTCGATTAAACCTCATCATTTGCTTTCACACAGTTAAATGATCAAACAGTTCTATTTGAAAGAATTTAGTTTAGCCTGTCAACAAAGTGAAATGGTACCAAGTATTTCTATGTATCACTAACAATTCGATTAAACCTCATCATTTGCTTTCACACAGTTAAATGATCAAACAGTTCTATTTGAAACAATATAGTTTAGCCTGTCAACAAAGTGAAATTGTACCAAGTATTTCTATGTATCACTAACAATTCAATTAAACATCCATTTGTTTACTCGTAGTTAAATGTAATGACAATTCTATTTCAAACAATTTAATTAAGCATAAGTGCATATTTTCAATGTCAAACAGTTCTATTTGACCCATAGATAGGACCCAATCAGGTACTGCCACTCCAGGTAAGAGTGGACCTGAGAGCGATGGCATTAAAGGGGTTCTCTGCATTCCCCAAAGCTCCAACATTACTGGAGCCTCACCATCAGGTTGTTTAGTGTTTGGAGAAGTCTTACACCTCTGAAGAGATGCTGTCGGTGTATTCTGCAGCTCCAGCCGACTGGACCAATGAAGAAACAAAAGTGGAATATAAGAAAATAAAGGAACGTATTCAATTCAAAAAGTCAAGAAAGAAAGAAAGAAAGAAAAAAAGAAAAAAAGAAAGAATTTCTTTGCAATATCGAAAGGGGAATAAAATATAGAAAATTTCACGATTTTTTTTTTTTTTGCTTTGTCATTGTCCCTTTTAATCTTCTTTCTTTCTTTTTTATTATTTCTTTCTTTCGACGATTCTTAGCCTTGATTTTGATTTTTTTTTTCTTTTTGCTTTCATTCTTCCTGAATTAGTTCGTTCTTCCTTCCTCTGTTTTTCATTCTTTGTTTCATCTACCATTCTTTCTTTCCTTTTGTTATTTCTTTCTTTTTAATCCATATTTTAATTATTTCTTTCTTTTAAACATATCTCTTTTTTAATTTTTTAAAATTCTTTCTATCTTTTCTATTCATTACTTTATTTTGTTCCAAATGATATTACTCTCACTCTTTTTATCTGCTTCTCTTTCTTTTATTCTTTCTCTTTTTAAAAATACTTTTTAGATTTCTTTTTTGTTTATTATTTCTCTCATTCTTTTACTGTTTTTCTTTTTTTTTCTTTGAGTCTTTTTTATTCTCTAAAATTATTTTCTGTGTATCATCCCTCTTTTTAATTAAATCTTTTTCACTTAATTTTATTATTTCTCTTTTTTTTTTCTTTTTCGTTTATTATTCTTGTCTCTTTTTTTTTGTCTTTCTTTTATTCTTTCTCTCTTTTTTATTCTTTTTACAGTTTTTCGTCTAAAATCTTTTTCTCTTCCTCTTATTCGTTTGCTCTGTTTTTATTTTTCTTTATTTTTCCTCTATTTCGATTGATATTTCTCTCTTTCATTTATTTATCCCCCTTTCTTTCTTTCTTTCTTTCTTTAGACAGACCAGATCAAGAGTGACTTCATTGCAAATCATACTATCAAACCAAGCCTCTGTCACAAACTAAATAGTAATATAAGCATGCATTACACACCCTTCTAATAACTAAACCTTTCATGGAGATGTACTGATGAGATGTCTTCTCTCTCGGGTCGTTCATCATGACGAAAAAAGCGGGAACATTCTCTTGGCATTCAATCACAGACAGTACATTTATATGAAAGGTGAAAGTATATCAATATGAAAGACAGCTGAGAGGCCAATCAAATAATTATGTGGATCCGTGTTTTAAAGTGATAATTAGCAAAAGACAAATAACAGTTTGGTTTGAGATGTTAATTAATAGAAAACCTGCTTGTTTGCGGCAGAAACCAAACGTAGCGATTCAGTTCTTCGAGTTTCTAACGAGAATGGTATGGAGCAAATATTTGTAGAAGCTCTGCATTGAACTTTCACAATAGTGAAGGAAGCTACAATCACAAATGAATAGATAAAATTATGGTGGAAAGAAAGATCTAATTGAAAAGGTATGAAGAACAGTCGGCTTTCTCGAGATTAACTTTGACATTTTATCTTCCGTTTCATAAATGAAAATAAAATAATCAATCAATAAGTTTAACGCATCATATTTCGTTAACCAAACAAACACAGTAGATATTAATCTTATATATATATATATATATATATATATATATATATATTTGAGTAGGATATGAAGTTTGATCAGACAGATATGTTGTAAGATGAAGAAAACGGAAAGAAAAATACATATGAATGGATGAAAAAATTTATTAGTAAATATTAGTTATAGTCCACCGAGGCATTTCTCCCAATATGAATGAAATCATCTCAGATACATAATTACGAAAAATTCGGGTAGAAGGTTTTTTAGGTCATCTTCAGGGAGGGAATTATGAATTTAAAATAATGGTTTGAACGATACAGAAAATATTTGAAAGAGATTACGTCATGAAACCTAATTTCTTTTTAAAGTTAAGGAGAAGCACAGATTCTATAAAAAGTCGGTTCGTATTGGTAAGAAAGAAAGAAGAAATAAGGGTAAGATGGAAGAAAGAAAGAAGAGTGAAAAGGGAGTGAAAAAAAATAGCGTGAAGGAACGGAAAAATATTGTGGACAGATGGAGTCAGTGTTTTTGGAAGGTGGATAAAAATATCTATTTAATCATCGTTGTTTGTGAGAATTAAAATCTTTCAGCATTATTTTAGGTAGATAAGGTGATATTTTATAAAATCCTGGTCTCTGTTGTGTGCTATTATAATATGAAATCGCGGATGATTCTATAATTCTACGTTTGTTCTTATTATGCGTCAATGCGATTGAGTTTGAATGTTGAAAATCAAATGTACGGTTTGTTGAGATAATATGAAAAACTAAACCATCGGAAAATTTGCCTGATTTAAAGTCTCCCTTATGTTCATCCATTTATATGTATTTTTCTCTTCGTTTTCTTCATTTTACAACATATATATATATATATATATGTATATATATATATGTTTGATCAAATATAATCGAATCCTTGTTTGGGAGTCTTCTTTTTTTAATTTTTTTCTTTCTTATGTTTTTTTATGCTCCAGTCTTGGAATTTGTTGTTAATTTCTCCAAATGAGTAAGTTGTGTTATCCCGAGTACTTTCAATTTTCGTCAGGACCATTATCAAGGTAATTTATATGCTATTTTAAAATTAAACTTGTTTAGTAGTTAAACTAAATTATTATTTCATTTTTCTTTTTATTACTAAAGTGAAGCTTGTTTTTATCACCAAGATAATGCTAAGCAGTAGTGGCAGTTTATTTTTAAATATTTCTATTACGTGAAGTAGAATAAAATTTGTTCTATATTTGTAATAAGGATTGTGTTCTATTTTAAACATTTCAGAATATTATCTCTAGTTTCGAAGTTAATTCTGTTAATAGTGGGTTGTCTAAATTTTATATATAAGGCTTCTATGATTTTTATTTTTTGACATTATTGTCTGTATGGAATATTTTTGTATTAACAACTAAAATATCTCTAACTTGTTGACATATCGAGCCAGAATCTTCAAGGTGTAAAGTGAGCCTCCTGGATAATTTTTTTATTGTATAACCAATGTAATTTATACATTTATTTTATCGTCGGAGATACATTCTCCCAATATATATATATATATATATATATATATATATATATATATATATATATTGGGAGAATGTATCTCCGACGATAAAAAATGTATAAATTACATTTTTGGTTTATATATATATATATATATATATATACCAAAAATGTTATTACTTTTCTCCGAACATAAACCTTTATGCTTTCACTGTATATAATCGTCAGGAAAATATAATTATCTATAAGAAAAACTTTAAAAAATACACACACTCACACAGAATGTAGATTTATATACACACAAAAATATTTACAGGTCTTTACGGATCCTTAATTTCAATGAGATATTCGCTGACACGTTTCTTAGAAATGAACAAAATCAAGACAACCTATCAATACAATGTTCTGGTTAAATTTACAATTCGTATTTCCTTCGAGACTTGCTCCATAAATTTCCACCTGAAGAATACGAAACGTCCAAAACACAGGTAGTGCACAAACGAATGAAATAATAAATACCAAAAAAACAAATTACAAATCCTTTATGGACCTATTCATTTCAACTTATTTACTTTTCTTTTCAACGACCAACAAGAGTCCACACACACACACACACACACACACACACACACTCATATATATATATATATACATACAAATCATTTGTGGAACTATTTATTCTAAATAATTTACTTTTCTCTCCTAGGACCAACAACAGTCTACACACACACACACATGCACGCATATATATATATATATATATATATATATATATATATATATATACAAATCCCCCCATACACAGGATACTCATACCCTCACTGGGGCCCATCTCCGCTGAGTGGTAACGAGACAAGTCGGGTCCAGGAGGATCTTCTCCTAAGCAATGCCTACTTTGCAGGGCTGAGTTGATATACCTCGAGCTTCAGGGAGCAGTCCCCTCCTCGAAGGGGTTAGGTTTATCACCTGGCGTCTAAGCCGCCCCTCTTTAGGTGAATGCTAACGGGGCCCGAGACATTTTTGGATCGACCGGGCGCGTCTGAGCAACGGCCCTGTTCCCGGACCCTCCTTAAAAAAGGCCTTGTGCCACATTCGTCCGGAAGGAAGGACGGCCTATGAGTACTGTTGATAGCTTGGCTCTTGAGGTGCCCCATTGTGGAGGATGTCAAATGCACCAAGCATTTTTTGACATAGCCACCCCTGAGTCTCAATTTGAGCGTAGCTTCCCACCTCAAAACCATGTGTCATTTACTAACTTAGCGGGAGGTCAGTTAAATACTTTGTACATACACACAACACACACACACTCACACATACAGTCAAACACACACACACACACACACACACACACACACACACACACACACAACACACACACACACACACATACAGTCAAACACACACACACACACACACACACACACACAGAGTCAAACACACACATATATTTTTTTTTCTTCTTGCAATTCAGTGGCGTGAGTCAAGACAATTTCCTATATTTTCCCTTGAGTCTGTGATTGAACTCTTTTCTTGCCCAGTTGGCTGGGGCTGTAGAATACACCGACTGCTTCTCTGCAGAGGGGTAAGACCCCCACGAGTGTCCTGTATATGGCACTAAACAATCTGATGGTGAGGGTCCAGCAATGCTGGAGCTTTGGGGAATGCAGAATACCCCTTCATTACCTTCGCTCCCAGCTCCATTCTGGCCCGGAGTGGTAGCACCTGATAGGGCCCTATCTATGGGTTAAATAGAACTAATAGCATATTTATGCTAAACTGAATTGTTTGAGTTAATTGAATAGCTTGAAATAGAAATGTTTTGACAATTAAACCATACTTACATTTGAACTGCGTGCTTATGCTTAACTGAATTATTTGAAATAGAACTGTTTTTTGACATTAAAACTGTATTTACACTTAACTGAATTGTTACATCCGCTTGAATAGTTAGAAATAGTAATGTTTTTGACAATTAAACTGGGTACTTATGCTAAACTGAATTGTTTTAAATAGAACAGATTATTTACATAAAAATGGATATGGCGTTAAATAACCTACAAAGGTTGATATGCCATAAAACCCAACCCAACCAACCTGAACTCTTTTCTTTCTTATTGAACTTAAGTATGTTTTAGTTTTAAACGAACGAAGGCCATCTTGATTATATATATATATATATATATATATATATATATATATATATATAAGTAAATGTGATTTGTTCCACATTGGTTTATTCTATATTTTCTTCTTCAAGGTTCAGAAAAAAATTATACCCTAAATCTATCAGATTTAGTCTAGTTTTTTTATGGGATATTTTGTGTAACCAAAACGTTTAGCCAATGAAGAAAATCTTTGGCGTTTTATCTCTTGTTAGTTTATTTACTGCTAAAGAAAAAAGCGTAAAAACACATCCTCTATGTGTGCTAATTATATAATTTTCCCTGAGGCAGTACACACACACACATTATATATATATATATATATATATATATATATATATATATATATATATATATATAAAGTTATTAGTTCCAATTCTATCTGGCTTTTTTTCATTGTTGGCGAAGAAGTACAGCTATAGTTTGTGTCTATGTGGGAAAATAGTGATTCAAAAAATATCTTGCTTTATCCAACGGTATTATCATTCTTTCCGTATCTACTGTAATTCCAATGTAAATAGAAAGGAGGAATTACTTTCGATTTGGTTTGATTCGCTTTGCTTTTATGGCATATCAACCATTGCCGGTTAATTAATGCCAAATCCATTTTCAAACAATTCAGTTAAGCATAATACCGTTTATATGTCAAAAACATTTCTATTTCGAGCTTTTTTATTATGTCAACAAAGTTAAATGGTTTCAAGCATTGCAATGTATCACTAACAATTCAATTAAACATTTACTCACAGTTAAATTAAAAAAACAGTTCTATGTCAAAAAATTTTGTTTAGCAGATGCATACTGTTTAGTTTTATTTGACCCATAGATATAACCCTATCAAGTGTTATCTCTACGTGACAGAGTGGATGAGGGAGCGATGGCAATAAAGGGGTACTCCGCATTCCCCAAAGCTCCAGCATTACTGGAGCCTCACAATCGAATGGTTTAGTGTCATATACAGGACATTCGTTAGGGGAAGTCTTACCCCCTCTGCAGAGAAGCGGTCAGTGTAGTTTGCTGCCCCAGCCAACTGGATCACGATTACTTTCGGATCGACTCTATTACAGACACATCAATGATGGCGACAATATGAAAGAAGAGTATTTTGTAGCTGAAAACTTGCTCTCTCTAACGGTGGTTTTGAGTTTTGCTTCTGTTTTAGTTTCTGCAGATATGATCAATACAAAGCATTACTTTTGGAGCGTCTTTCGTATTACTTGTAAAGAAAAAAAAGACAAAAAAGAAAAAAAGATGGAAAAAATAGAAATATTTGTTATGCTGTTGTTACTTCAATAATTTTATTGTGGTTTGACCTAAGTTTTTTGTTTATTTGTTTTTGTGTTTTCTACATTTTGTTGTTGTCAAGTTCACGAGCAGATCCGGAGCCGTGGGTTCAATCTGCCGACCAACACCTAGATTTATGCTTAAGTCGAAGAATAAATCTTTTTGCTTGCCTCCGGGTGACTGTCCTGTCCAGCTGTGAATGCCAGACTCCCTCACTAGGTTCAGGGAAACATGCACAATGCAAAAATAGGAGGGAATGGGGGGGGTCAAACCTCCACGGTATTCAGTGACAAAGAAAATAAATGCAGTTATGACGTCAGATCAGCGTCGTTTTGAAAACGAAGGCAAATATAAAACAAACAAAAAAGAATGAATAAAACGAAAAGAAAACACGATCTTTCTTTTCGGCAACAATGAAATTTGCTTGACAGTTTGTGTTTTGTTGGGTTTTTTTTTGTTTTGTTTTTATTTTTCGGAGGAATAGAGATTAAATTAATTCGGACCAATGTCAGAGTTTAAAGTTCAAGATTTTTTAGGGAGTGGGAAAGCCAAGAGGGAATTAAAAGAAAAGGTTTCTTTCAAAAGAGAGTTACGGAAGTTTGTGTTGAAACTAACTGTATTGGATCTTGTTGTGTTTCGTTTTGATATGAATGTGTTTGAGCATGACAAAACATATACAATGTCCCTTATTAAGTGTGAAAGAAAAGAAAGCAAATAAAAATATCTTTATATACTATAAATGTGGCATGAAATTAAGCTCTTTAAGGGGAGTATGATCTTACCTCAAAAGGTACTCCCAAGAAACGAAAATTACCAAAGGAAACAAGATACGTAGAAAATAATACCAAAGTAATAAACGTTAGTATGCTGTATAGCGTTACTAAAACATAATTTTGACATATAAATCCACGTATAGTTCACTTTATTAGTGTGTGTGTGTGTGTGTGTGTGTGTGTGTGTGTGTGTACGTACGTGTTTGTTGTGTATGTATGCGTATGAGTGTTTATGTGTGTGTTACTGTGTGTGTTCTATGCGTATGTGTTTGTGGGAGTGTGTGCGTGTGTTTGTGTGCGAGGTGAGAGTTTATGTGTGTGTTTGAGTGCATTGTGTGTGTGTGTGTGTGTGTGTGTTTACGGGCGCAAGGAGGAGAATGAGGGCATTTGTGTTTTTATGTTGGTCTCATTTCTGACCTAGATACGGCTTATGGAAATCAACAGATAACACACTTTAATCTCAGTTAAACGAACACTAAGTGTGTATGTGTTCCTGTGTTTTTCAACTTTCATGCTAATACACACACACACACACACACACACACACACACACACACACACACACACACACACACACACATATATATATATGTATATATAAATAGGTATTAACATGAAATTTCAAATATATATATATATATATATATATATATATATATATATATATATCGTAGTGATGTAGTTATCGTCGTTGGAAATGGACACGGTGGGCCAAGTTCAAATCCTGAACGATGGTTTTTACATATCACACAACGTTAATATCCTTGGTAAAGTTCTGAATACAACTATTATCGTTCCTGTTAAGGGCAAATAGTAGGTTAGACTTGACTCTATATCTTTGGTATGGCAACCAGTCTGAAGAGTACGAAAACTCTGATTTCAGTCTTGCTAGGTTTCGTCTAAATGGACTTCGTACAGTGCGAATGGGTAAACACACACACATACATACATACATACATACATCGACTATTCAGTATCTAGCCCAATTGGATGGGGCTATAGAATACACCGACAGCATCTCTGCCGAGGAGTAAGACTTCCCCAGTGAGTGTCCTTGATATGACATTAAACAATCTGATGATGAGACTCCAATAATTCTGGAACTTTGAGGAAAGCAGATTACTCCTTCATTGCCATCGCTCACAGATCCACTATCCTGGGGTCAAATAGAACTGTATGACATTTAAACTGTGTGCAAACAAATTACTTATGTTACTTTGAATTGTTTGAAATAGAACAGTTTGATCATTTAACTGTTTGTAAACAAACGACTGATAATAATCATATTTACCAACCCCTCCGCTCGGGCAGGATATGACACAAGGTCAATTCTTAAGCGGAGTTTCACAGGTTTGAATTCAGAGTTTTCCTTCTCCTAGACTAGTTGCATCACCAGGGCTGAATAACCTAGTCTGCCCTACTATTTACCCATAGCTGGAGTGAGAATAATTGGATTCATACCTTTCCCAAGGGTATTAGGGCTATGTGAAATGCAATCTCTCTGGTCCAGGATTTGAACTCGTGTCGCCGTGTTCATTTCTTAAGACGATAACCATTACACCACGGACACCTCCAACGACTGATAATAATAGAATTGTTATACATAGCAATACTTTGAACCATTTAATTTTGTTGATTTCTGTTAAATTGATTTGTTTGAAATAGAAGTATTTCATCATTTAAATGTGCGTGTCTACAAAATGTCTTTACAAATCATATATAGAATATATGTGTAAAAACAGATTTGGCTTTAAATAACCAACAATGGTTGATACGTCATAAAAACAAACCAAATTAAACCCATTCAACATCATTGAATTAACGTTTTGTTGCCGGAAAGTTGTGAATACCTTAAATGATTATACGATGTAGGTGTATTTTAATCTGATACTCTGGCGATATGCGGGAAAACTAATCAAGTCTGATTGTTTTGTAAACAACACTTTGGTCGGTTTGGGTTAGAAGTCATGAGGATGCAAGCATCTGATGAAGGCTTCGTTTCTGCACATGTGGTTGTTTTGTACAGCAAAACGTACAAACATACACACACATACACATACACACACACACGTACACACACATATATACACACACACATACACGTACACACACACATACACACACACACATGCGCATTCACACACATACACACACACACACCCGCGCGCACATACACACACACACACGTACACACAAAAATACACATACACACACACATGCATACATACAAACACGCGCGTGCACATACATACAAACACACACACACACATACTTATATATATATATATATATATATATATATATATATATATATATAGAAAATGAAAACTCGCTGGAATAAAATATTGCATACCAAGAGGAGTATTTGAGGAAAAACAGTAAAATTTCAATAAGTTTTCTTTTGAGTAACTCTATATATAGCTTCCGTCATAATAGTTCTGAATGCATAACATTATACAGACTATCAAAAAGAAAAAACGAACAAACAAAAACAAACAAGAAAATCATTTGAAATATTTTTAAAACAATAATTCGGTAACCAAAAAAGCAAAAAAAAAATATTTTTTAAGTCATCATCATCATCATCATTCATCTTGTCGTGCCTCCAGCACGGATATCCCTGACCCTCTCTCTCCACTTCTCCCTATCGTTCATTGCTTCTGGAAGGTCCTCAGGGCAACATCCCGTATCCTCACAGAGCTGCTGTATGTAGGTTCGCGCTGGTCACCCTGCTAGGCTATATAAGGGGGTCCATAGGAGTACATCACTTATGAGCCCGTCCTGCATGTCTGGTTCGTCTAACTTTGATAGTTTTCGTTATGGGTGGTAGGTGGCTGTACAGCTGCTGATTTGTGGGGTGTTAGATCCAGGACATGTTCAAAATTGCTCGCAGCATTCTTATTTAGTTGCCGTCAAGCTTTTTCTCCATCCGTTTAGTCAGCGTCCATGTCATGCATCCATATAGCAGTATCGACACGACAGCTACCTGGAAGAAACTGCGTTTCATTTTATCGGTCAGTCTGACTTATTTAAAGAACAAAAAACTGACGTGTAAAAAATGCCAATTTTTTGAGAAAATAAGAAAATGATTTTTAACATTTTGGCAAAATAACAAAACTATGAAATTTATTGAAAACATTTTTTTAAAATTATCTTAATCATTTTTTTAAATGATAAAAAGATGATTTTAAAAATTACAAAAGATTTAAAGAAAATAATTTTAAACATTAAAAAAAAAGAAGCAGTAAAATTATTTTAAACATTTTTAGAAAAAGACAAACTAAAAATTATTTTAATTGCCCAGTTGGCTGGAGCTGTTGAATACACCGACCGCCTCTCTACTGACGGGTAAGGTCCCACCAAACAATGAATACCCTATATATGACATTAAACAATCTGATCGTGAGGTTCCAGTAATTCTGGAGCTTTGGGGAATGCGGAGTACCTCTTCATTGTCATCTCTTCCCGGTCCACTCTGACCCGGAGTGATAGCACCTGATAGGGTCCTATCTATGGGTGAAATAGAACTAAACTGTGTGCTTATACTAAACTGAATTGCTTGAAATGGAACTATTTTGAGGGTTAAATTGCGTACTTCACTTAAACTGCGTACTTATGCTAAACTAAATTGTTTGAATAGAACTGTTTTTGTATGCTAAATTGAAATGTTTGAAATAGAACTGTTTTCGATATTAAAACTGTACTTATGCAAAACTGAATTGTTTTAAATAGAACAGTTTTGACATCTAACTGTGTGTAAACAAAAAAAAAGCTATACTTATACTAAACTAGATTGTTTGAAATAAATCTGTTTGACTAAACTGAATAGTTTGAAATAGAAATGTTTTTGAAAATTTAACTGGGTAATTGATCTAAACTGAATTGTTTGAAATAGAACTGTTTATTTGAATAAAAATGAATTTGGCATTAAATAACCAAAAAAGGTTGATGTGCCATAAAACCCGAACAAGCTAACAAACGAACAAAAATGATTTTAAAAATTAAAAAGAACAAAAAATAATTTAAAAATCTAAAAAAAATGATTGAAGATATAAAAAAATGATTTTACACATTGAAACTAACAAAAGAACAGATTTTAAACATTTAAGAATAAAATAAAAAAAAGAAAAATTAATTTAAACATTCTTTAAAGAATACAAAAGAAAAAAATCGATTGATCTTAAATATTATTTTTTAAAAATATTTTTTTTTTAAATTGTAGTAAACATCTCCGACAATCGGGAGGAAAAAGAGTCGTTTTTTTTTATGGAGGTAGGGTTGTTTGAAAGGGTAGTTTTTATTTTTGTTGTGGTTGTTTTCCAAAATAGAACTGTTGTAATATATACACAGAGGTGTAGTATATTCTGTGGATCAAATGATATAATTTTAATCCCGAACAAAATAACAAATGTCTTGATAACAGAAATTCATAATTAATATGTTTGTCTATTGTAACAGAGATAACAACTGGATAATATTTATTTTATGAAAAGGTGGTATATCGGTATTTATTGGATGGATATGATGCTCCGGGGAAGAAATGGCACTCCGACTGAGGATGATCACGCGTATGTCCAAATATAGGGATCAGATTTAGCTTTTAATCATCATTTAATTAAACGAATTCATGCTATTGATTCGATGAATGTATACGTCTGAAATAAATGTCAAAATATACGAACGGTGATGGCTAGAGTTTTGATTAATATATTTCATGCCAAGTTCCATTCTTGTACTGCAAATGGAACAAACACATTAAAAGAAAAAGAAGAAAGCAGAACGACTTATTTGTTTACAATTGTTGAATTCGAATGCGTTGTTCAATGAGATAGATAGATAGATAGATAGATAAGGAAATGAATGTACATAGATAGATAGATAGATAGATAGATAGAAAGTGAATGAGATACAGAAACTGATATATATATATATATATATATATATATATATATATATAAGATCCACAGAATAGTTTGATTTTTTTTTCTTTTTTTATTTCTTTCGAAAATATTTTTCATATTTAAAATTAATACATATATATATATATATATATATATATATATATATATATATATATATATATATTAAGAAAGAGAGAGAGAGAGAGAGAGAGGTAGAAACAGAGAATTTCAGAAGTAGTTTAATGTCATTAATAGGCCATTATTTGGGGGCTTGTCTTACTCTAAACAGAAACTATTTCGGCATATTCTGCAGTCCCTGCCGATTGGGCTGATAGATAGATACATAGATAGATTGATAGAAAGTGAAGAAGCAGTGAAAACTGAAAGACTCACTGTGAAATGCCAGTGTGTTTACTCATCCACACACATGCCTGAATCACCTATGATGTCGGATTTCACGACGATGAAGCAATTTTCAGATGGTGGTAGGAAATAGTATGAGTTCCCCCGATGATTACGTCCATATTTAAATATATATATATATATATATATATATATATATACATATATATATATATATATATATATATATATTTGCCAAGCCCCTGCGCAAGAATAGAGTATGACACAACTTTAACCGGAGTTTAGCAGGTTCAAAATCTGAGTTTTTCCTCTTCTCGTCCGGTGGCCAGGGCAATTATAGAGCCAGTCTGGCCTACTATTAACCCATAGCAGGAAGGAGGATAACTGGATCCATACCTTTCTGGAGTATAACAGTACTATGTAAAATGCAAGCAACCTAATCCCCGATTTGAACTCGTGTCGCCGTGTCTTTTTCTACGACGGTAACCATTACGCCACAAATTTTCACGGGATGTCGATGCAAAATTTAGATGTACGTTATTTAGCAGATGAGTGAAAATAAATCCAACCTTTAATTCTATTTGTTGCGAATGTTATCTAAATAAAATAACCGTCTTCGTTCATCGATAAAAACCATTAATTAGGACTGAAGTGAACAATATTATCTGCAAGGTTGGCTTGTTTATAATGATGGTTGTTCTAATTGAACCAGCAACGTTTTGTAGATAACGGGTAAGCATAACAGTGTGCGACAGATTCTCCAGACAAGATACATAAAGTTTTCAATTCGCAGGCTTTCTTTCGCAACATCAGTTCCCAACCAAGACTAGCTGACCCATTTTGCCCTACAAGTTTATAAAGAGCTGATGTGGGTAGCGTTAGGGGCATATCATTCTTAAGTTCATTATCACACTGTGAAATTCGAACAGTTTCCTGCAGAGTGCCATTTCAAATAGGCTACCATTACGTGTCAGGTGCCTTCATATATATATATATATATATATATATATATATATATATTTGAAAGTAAACATGCTGTTATGAATCTTTCTTTTAATACACACTTTCGTTTCTCTTATTATTTCATCAAACGTCCATCGCTATTTTAACAACATTTTTCGTGAATTTAAAACCCCGAAGAAGCTTATCATATTTACCAACCCCTCCGCTCGGGCAGGATACAACACAAGGTCAATTTTTAAGCGGAATTTAACAGGTTTGAATTCAGAGTTTTTCTTCTCCTAGACTAGTTGTCTCACCAAGGCTGAAGAACCCAGTCTACCCTACTATTTGCCAATTGCTGGAGGGAGAATAATTGGATTCATACCTTTCCCAAGGGTATTAGTGCTATGTGAAAATGCAATCAGTCTCGTCCAGGATTTGAACTCGTGTCGCAGTGTCCATTTCCTACGACGATAACCACTAGACCACGGACACCTCCTAAACCCTGAAGGAGGTTATTGCCGCTGAAACAGGTAACGTTGTCTTTCATGATAAATTCATCAAATTTTGGAGTATTTTGCTTTTTCAGGTAGACTCATACCCAACAATTTATGATATATATATATATATATATATATATATATATATATATATATATATATATATATATCTTTAAAGAAACCGGTCTTTGGTTTTTTCTTTAAAGAAATATTACTCTGTAAAATCAATTACATTGAGCTCTCTACCAGGAAAATTTAAATGTTCAGCTCTTGAATGATTTTCTTGTCCTGAAGGAATTACTCCCAACTCTGGTTTAACTTGACCGAATAATACCTATATATATATATATATATATATATATATATATCGTACATTGCTGCGTACAAGTCTATCTGACATATAAGTCGACCTAAAGACTTTTTTGCTCAACATTCAACTGCTGTATAGGTCAACACCAAAACATATAGTTGGTTGTTTTGATGTTCCAGTTAGTGTTCACAGTCCCCTCTGGGAAACAGCATGTTTTATAGAGTTAATTTAGTTCTTGTTGGATGTTTGGTTGTTTGGGTTAAATGACGTTTGAAAGTTATTTAATACCATATCACTTTTTATACAAATAATCAATTTCCTTCTAAACAATACAGTGTAGCATGAATATACACTTTAATTGTCAAAAAAATTTCAATTTCAAGCTATTCAGTTCAGTAAAACAGTTCTAATTCAATCAATTCAGTTTAGTATAAGTATTGTTTTTGTCCACACACAGTTAAATGTCAAAACAGTTTTATTTCAGATAATTCAGTTTAGCATAAGTACGCAGTTATATTTCGAACAATTCAGTTTTGCATTAGTACGCAGTTTAAATATAAAAACGGTCCTATTTCAAGTAATTCAGTTTAGCATAAGTACACAGTTTAGTTCAATTTAATCTATCGTTAAGACCCTATCAGGTGCAACCACTCCGGATCAGAGTGGACTTAGGAGCTCAGGACAATGAAGCGGTACTCTGTATTTCCCAAAGCTCCAGCATCTGATTGTTTAGTGTCATATCCAGAACACTCGTTGTGGAGGGGACCTTACCCGCCTGTAGAGATGCCATCGGTGTATTTTTCAACCCAAGCCGACTGGGCCATAATTCTTCATTTGTATAAGAGTTTTATGATCTTATAATAATCTCAGCGTTACTTTATTAAATATATCCACCAAAGACGAGCTTAAGTTTGAAATGATTGTCTCAGACTGCTGGATTTACTGTAAGTGGTGTACATTGATTGTGTTATATTTTTACTGACGCAATGATAAAGACCCAGGATAAAGACAGACGCAGGAAGACTTCTTTAACAAAATACACCTCTCACTTTATTGTAAGGGTTCGAAAAGTTTATTCAAGGTTTGCGTGTGAGAGGGAGCCGGAGACCGAACAGAAACTGCAATATTTTGCCCCCCAACTCTTATGGCCGTCAACGTTGTGTCTTTCTCGTTCTCCTGATGCTCAACCGGAGGCCCTAGAATCCACTCTGCTGGGTGCTGGCTTTCTTTACTGCATCTTATCAGCAACTTCTCTGGTCCCCAATCTCCATCGGGGTTCCCGTGGGCCCCCTCGGCCGTGTGTGGCTTTCCCTACCATACTCGTCTATCTCCCACTCCAACTCTACTGCAACTGGCACTCAACTGTCTGACTTCTGTCTTGACTGAGTTATATAATAGTTCAACGCCCACTCGATCTTTGAAATAGCATGTTTGATGGTCATCAAGCAGA
>OY757920.1:72891178-72963678 GCA_963585895.1 Sepioteuthis lessoniana | reverse complement strand
GCATTACAACTGTGTACTTATGCTCAGCAGAATTGTTGGAAATAGAATTGTTTATATGAACGAAAATGGATTTGGAAATAATAATCTACAATGCTTGATATGCCATAAAACCAACGCAAACCAAACTTAACCTAAGTTCCTGGCATAAAATAACTCCAAAGGGTTTGAGCCGCCGTTGAAATCAATAAATCAAATCAAGAGATTGTGCATGGTGAACTCTGTTTCGTTCAACTGATCACTTCACGCATTGATTAATATTCAATGGTGAAATGGTTGATGAATAACAAATTTTGATCTCCTGATATATATATATATATATATATATATATATATATATTATTATTATTATCATCATTATTATTATTACTTATTAAAGTTTTTCATACCAGCATTAGCTGATGGTACCTCACTGGAGATTGAGTGACAAGTCTCCTCAATTCTCCAGGACTCTTCTCAGTATTCTGGCCGTTTTCAATAAAGCAGTAGTTTGGATGGTCTCCAATCGCCCGCCAACTTCCAAGTCTTCCAGTCCCTTTAATAATCCTTTAGTTATTGTGTCAAAAGCACCAATTACAATTGGTACAATCATCGCTTTCATGTTCCATAGTTTTTCAATTCTCTAGCAAGGTCGAGGTACTTATCCCTCTTTTCCTATTCTTTCAGTTTTATTCTGTGGTCAGCCAGGACAGCAAAGTCAAAAATTTTGCAAATTTTCTTTTTTTGTTGTTATTGTTGTTGATTAATATGAGGTCTGGTCTTCTGGCCGAGATTAGGTGATCCGTTTGTAAGTCAAAGCCCCATAGGAGTTTATGTGTGTCATTTTCTAGGACAGGTGCTAGATAACCTTGCCCACCGACTCGTTTCTAGCTTTGTACTCTTTCGATGCTAATTTGCTGCATTCGCTTATTATGTGATTGATCGTTTCATCTCTGTTGTCACATTATTATTATTATTATTATTATTATTATTATTACAAGTAGTAGTTGTAGTAGTATCTTTGTTGTTATTTTGGTTTAATACGTATTCTATGATTGTGACCGTGGAAAAAAACAAATGATACTATTCGCAAATAAAAATATTGTACTAACTGATATCGGGGGAAAAGTTCCATAAGAAAAGAAAAGAACAAAAACATTTTTACAGATTGAAAATATTCAACAACATGAGAGTATAATAAAAAGGAAAAACACCGACAGAATACCTTAAGCTAAACATAAGAGTGTTTAATACACAGAGTAGAGTTAGATACAACTACCTGCAGAGTCAGAAGTAATCTACTTTGGTTTCACCTCTCCCGACCATCGAGATAAACTCTGACTTTATCCTGATGATCCAGTTAGGGGAAACCTAGGTAGATTACCGCTGACTCTATAGGCTTAATATATATATATAAATATATATATATATATATATATATATATATATATATATAATCAAATCAAGAGATTGTGCAAGGTGAACTCTGTTTTGTTCAACTGATTACTTCACGCATTGATTAATGTTCAATGGTGAAATGCTTGATGAATAACTAATTTTGATCTCCTGACACACACACATATATATATATATATATACTTATTAGAGTTTTTCATACCAGCATTAGCTGATTGTACCTCACTGGAGATTGAGTGACAACAAGTCTCCTCAAGTCTCCTGGACTCTTCTTAGTATACTGACCGTCTTATATATACTTGGATGTGAAGTGAACATTAAAATTAAAATTTGACCAAGAAGGTTCTGGATCAGATCTCTTCTGAATTGTAGGTATCTTTTGACAAGAAAAATCTAAGCAAACGTATTCAGAAATAAAATCAACATTTTGCATTGTCACCGGTTATTTTATCATGTTTGTCATTGGGCTATAGCAATGTTAACCAGCGCAGAGACATAAGTACCGTACGAACGGATATCATTATAATCCAATGAGATGTGGACATCTTACTTCCTTGTGCATCTTGTATACTTTTCTTTGGATGAAATAATCATTTGTCCGGATTTCTGAGTCGTATTTTTGGTAGTAAAGACAATAATCATCTTTCAAGATGTGCCAGTCATCATATATATATATATATGTGTGTGTGTGTGTGTGTGTGTGTGTGTGTGGGTAAAACTGTATTGATGTATCTTCTCATTTGATTTGGCTAATTGACAGACCAATGTTGATGTATTTGATTCTCACTGGATATCTCATAATTCTGGCCTTGTGACAAACTTGGCTCTCTTTATTTATTGACAAATAAATATGAATTCTTGACACTATCAATTTTGACAAATTTAAAAGCGTAGAAAGTTGTATCTTATTTTGTTGGAAGTTTATGTAATTATAGAAGAATGTTTTTAGCAACTGTTCTGAGAAATTCATTCTCGTTGATTGTTGAACAACAAGATATTTGATTCTGAAATGTCAATTTTCCTCACATGATTCGCTTTTCACTTGAAACATCTACATTCTTCGCAGAAGAAAGCGTTTGTAAAGCCTAAAATGTTGTTTTTTTCCTGTCTTTTCTCAGCTTTTCTTTCTAAAGAGATCGTTGTTTTCTGTGAGTAGAGCCAATTATGGTTTTCAGATGAACGCGAAAAATATGTTCAATTTGATCAGACGATCTTCGATGCACAAAATAGTGCGGACATCAAAAGATTCGAGACCGGTTATTTCTTTGCGAAGATGCCAAGTAAATTTAACCCTTTCGAATAGTTTGTATCGCTAAGTCAATGATTTGTGTTTGAAATTCGCTGAAAGAATCGAGAAAATTTAACTCTTCGTCATCTGCTCCGTACGAGAAAATGCCAATCAATGGCGAACAATGAATCTCAAGTTTCAATGAGAAGAGTTCAAATCTCTTGTGATTTGTAATCGGCAATGATAGATAGAAAGGAAGAAAGAAAGACAGACAAACATACGGACAGAAAGGAACTCAGAGAGAGAGAGAGAGAGATAGAGACAGAAAGACAGACAGAGTGAGAGAGAGACAGACAGACAGAAAGAGATGTAAAATGCTGGGATGGAGCCAAAATTCGGTTAAAATCAAAAGAAAACACTGAGAAAAAGAATATTTCATTTTGATGTAATTATTTTAGTAATGACGCTGGCAATAAAATGCTCCCGAATAGACTCCATAATTGCGGAAGATATTTGTCCATGTAGATTAGTCGACAGTACGACATTTATGTCTTGATTAAAATGCAAATATATAACTGTGTGAACATAATCAGGCATATATATATGTATATATATATACATACATATAGAAAGAGTGAGAGAGAGAGAGAGAGAATGAAATAAATAGCCAGAGAGGCATATATGAAATGAGATAGATAGATAGATAGATACCAATCAAGTTGATAGATATATAGATAGATGAGAATTTTGAATAGTCAGACTGGCAGCCACAGATATATACAGTGATATGAACGGATTAAAACAGATAGATAGATAGATAGATAGATAGATAGATAGATTGATAGATAAAAACAGTGATATTTGAATAGATAGATTGGTAGCTTGAAAGATAAATATAATAATATGAGCAGATAGATAGATAGATAGATAGATTGATTAATAAATAAGAACAGAAGGAGAATATAGATATTCCGATTAAAATTGAAGCATAAATAATCCAGTTTGTGTACGCAGAATTAAAGAATGCTGATTCCATCAAAATAAAATCTTATATGTCTGTTATATATATATATACATATATATATATATATATATATATATATATATATATATATATAAAACAATATCCTATTCGATTGGAAATAGTTGTGCTTGATTGCTGCTAATTAGATCATCAATTACCAATTTTGTATCCCAAACCTCACCCCTTCCAGAAAGAAAAAAGAGAAGGCAGCTTAGGGCAAAACCTGCTCACTGACTGAAAAACTTCTCGAAAATCTATGAGATGATGACGAAAAATTACAAGATGCCATTGGTGAGGGAGGTGGAATGGAACCAATGACGTTTGACGGGAAAAATCGGAAAGTTTGCCAGTAAATCGAAGTAGGAAAAAGACAGAACCGGAAAATTGATTCGAACTCGAAGTAATTAAAAATAAACGTCCGTTTGTCTTTTCTCCTCTGATATGCCATATGTTGTCTTCTTTGAGTTCTGCGAGGAGATTGACTGTTTGAAATTTAATTCCTCTTTTCATTCTTTCTATCATTATTATTGTTGTTGTTGTTGTTAATATTCTTCTTCTTGTTCTTGTTATTGTTGATGGTGATGATGTATTTTGACGTGAAATTATTTTCCTTGATTTTGTAAATGTAGAAAAATTAGGAAGGAAATAAACAGTAGAAAAAATTATGAGGAAATATATTATATAATCAACAATAACTTCATCCTGATATACAGATAGATTGACACATACAAATGGACTAAATGAAAGAAAGAAAGAAAGAAAGAAAGAAAGGAAAAAAGGAAAAAAGAAAGAAAGAAATTGAGATAGATAGATAGATAGATAGATAGTACAGCCGTCCTCATCACAAAAACGGTGGTGATTTCGCTTCCAATCATCTGACCTTTCCGATGGTCAGTTAAATCTTCGGACGATACGTTTAATCCGTTATCTGCCCGCGTTGTGGTTCTTTTTTTAGATCCAAACAACAGATCAATTGCTAATCGGTGTCGGCGTTGATAAGTAAACCGCACCATGAAGTGAGCAAAACGAATAAATGGATAAAAGTCGACGCCAAGACACAGAGAACAAAAATAATATTTACAACGAAAAAATATCTTTCGAAAATGATACATTTATTCACCCATCCCTGGTCAGAGATTAGTCCGTCAATTCTTCTATAAGTTTTAAGCTTTTCTATTTTTCGCTGTCTAAAGTCTGGCGCAAAAAATCTCAAATGGCGATTCTGTTTGCTTTCCTCAATCCTTGGTTCTTCTTTACGAGTACTTATTACGTTAACCCTCTTTGTTTTTTGCGGGTGGCTTTGGTCGGTTTTATTCACATTCTATACACAGGGTAGTCTGGTACAAGGTTAAAAACTCAAAGCCTCATTGAAACTGCTCACCAACTCACGAGTTGCTCTTTCTCGCAGTCTCTGTCTCTCCGTCTGAGTTTCCTTAGCGTCGAAGTTACATACCTTTTCCACAGGAAAGTGAAAAAGGCGAGGTTTCAGAAAATATCATTTCGATTTCGATAAATTTTTGCTCACTTGCATTATGAAACAAATTCCATATTCGAATTCAGGAAATAGGTTCTTCCAATTTTATATTTTCATATTGAGTCACCTTTGATCATTGAGAGGCTCTGGCTTTGATCTGAATTTGTCTTTTTTGCACTTCAAACCGTCTTGGAGCGCAGCAAACTGTCACAATTTTCTCATCTTTTGACTCTTTTAGTTTAAAAAATAAAAATATATTTGCGTTTTTTGTTCTCATCATACAGTTTGCTTTGTCGAATTCCTTCTCCCCAAAAATGATACAATTTTTACCGACACTTCACTTCAAAATCCCATACCTTTTTGATATGCAACTGTACTCTTCCAAAATTCAAATCGGCTTCTTTTTCCTCAGTTTTATAAGATTTCTCTGACTGATCTCCGACCTTACAGTACCCCATTCGGCTGAGATTGCAAAATACACCACCTCCATCTCTGTAGAGGGGTAAGAATGTCCTGATATGATACTAAACAATCTGATGGTGAGGCTAGTCGAGCTTGCTAACTATTACACCACTAGAGGCGCCTGTGAACAAATGACTGTTTTAATTGAATTGTTGGTGATACATAGCAATACTTGCAAATGTGATTGTATGCTAAACTACTATGTGTAAACAAAGGACTGATGTCTAATTTAATGTTTAGTGGTACATACCAGTACTTAAAAGTATTAAACTGTGTTCAAATAAATGATTAATAGTAAATAGAATTATTCGTATTTGATTGAAGTAAATAAAACCATTTAACTGTGAGCAAAAAATTGACCTCAGGCTCGTTTAAAATTATCATCTACAAAATGTGTTTATTGTCATTAAATAACTTACAACTGTTGATATGCCATAAAACCCAACCAAACCAAATCATTTACATTCAGTATATTTGTATAAAAAGTATATGACATTAAATGACTTACAATGGTTGAAATACCTAAAAACCAAACCAAACCAAATCACACACACACACACACACACATATATATATATATATATATATATATATAAAGAGGATTTGGCATTAAACAACCTACAATGGTTGATAAGCCATAAAACCCGACCAAACCAAATCATATATATTTAATACATATGTATTAAAAGGATTTGGCATTTAATGACCTAAAATGGTTGATATGATATAAAGATCAACCCAACCGAACAGCCGACCGAAAAACCGTATCATGTTATACAAATAGATATCAGTATTGGACCTCGTATTAATTATGACTAAAAAAAGACTTGTAAAAATGTATTCGACTGAAGAGTTAATGAATTTAAGCATGAATGAATAGCAGATAACATTACCCTACCATCCCTAAAGAAGAAAGACAAGAAGAAATCAAGGAAGAAACTGAAAACATTTGCAGAGGTGATAATGTTGGGTATCACCTACCTTTTCAGCATAATGAGCTGTTTCATCTGCCATATATGGCAGTAGCAGAGATCAGTCAGGGAGGAATAAGCCTACAAGTCAGACCAGAAGAGCCGTTCCTATTGTTGAAGTATATCATTACTCTATCACTAATCCTGTGTTCTTATTACTAACAGTCTCTCTCTTTTGTAAATACTCTTTCCTGTAAATATAACTATTTACCTCACATACCGTGGTTTGTCTTATTATTACTACTACTTGTGTTCACTAACCAGAACTCAACAGATAATCAGGGTCATCTTCTAGAGAAAGGCACTTTCGTCATTCCTATTTCAAATAACATTGATGCAACACAATAACATACGAGGTGCATTCAATAAGTTTCCAAACTTTTTTCGTATGGGCAATTAAAATTGAAAATTCAGTATGTTATTGCTATACATCTTATTTGATGACTGACCAATGGTTCATATGCCTGAAAAGCAAAAGAAATCAAACAATTTAACAAAAATGGCGCAATTCTGTCTCATTTGAAAATGATACACTTTAAAGAATTCGATAAACACCATGACGACCGTGAGTGTGTTATTTCTCAGAAAGCATTGACGTGTCGGTGGGGCTTAGAATACACTGACTATATCCCCATCAGAGGGTTAAAAACCCCACACTCATTAAATAGGGGTCTCACCTATATCTGACGCTAAACTGCATCTGATGATCAGGCTCCATTTCTGGAGATCTGAGTATGGGTTATCCCTTCCTTGACATTATTCCCTTGTTAACTGTGACTCGGAATCGTAGTGTCTGTTAGAGTACCCTCTATGTGTCGAATAGATTTTCTAAGATCGTTGGTATTTGATATGGCCGTGGGCAAAAAAAAGAATCTGAAGAAAAAGTCCACAAAAAATATAAACATGTACGTACATTGACAGAAATAGAAAAAATGGAAGTAGATGAACCCTTTTCAGATCAATTATTGATCTGTATAGAGATATTTCCACACAGGACGATAGAAAGCGACCATATACCGGGATAGTTTCTTGTTTAACTTATTTTCTGACGTATGATATGTTTTATTTCTTATAAACACTTGGAACTTTATTGGTCTTGTGTACCATAGCTATATACATGGATATGCGAAATGTTCATGGGACGTTCATTACATATATTTATAGAACATAGGATCTCGAAATTCGAAAAACACGTAACGACTTCTTTGTTCAGGTACGAACATTTTCATTACCTTTGAGTTTAAAGGTTCTTCGACATAAGGAGAGAGACACAATCTTTCTATACTGGCTTTTTCATCTGCCCCCCACAACACGTGTGGCACCCGCCACAAAGGTCTCCGAGAGCAAGTGAAAGTCAACCGTCTCGTTCGGTGTCCAGTTCTCAACCAACTGACTTTTTCAAAATCCCCTGCGCGCGTCCAGTGCATGACGTCATTCGCACTCGCTAGCCTCCGTTTCCCATCTTGCGCGTGAACACCTGAGCTAATGTTGCACGAAAGGTTCTCAGCCTAACTAAACCCAAAGGCATAAACCGAAATCCCTCGGCCATTATATTACATTTGAGTTTATCAAGACTGAATAGTGAACAGTCGAAAAGGTTTAGATTTAAACAAAGAATGCAAATCTTGTATGAACTGTACGTAAAATAATCTATGATATTATTTGAATAAAACATAGGTAAGTGTGATCAAAAATTCTACTATGCCATCATCGCAGAAAAATAAAGGGCCACTTTGCTTAGACCGAGAAAAAAGAAAAGGGAGAAAAAGAAAACTCTTCAAGTCAGAAAGAAAAGATATAATAAGAAAGAAAGAAAGAAAGAAAGAAAGAAAGAAAGCAACTGACTAAGATAGATAGATAGATAGATAGAAAGTAAAAGAGGACCAAGAGTTAATCAGGAAGAAAAAATACTCTGCTGTAGATTTAATAAAGAAAAACATAACAGAAAAATTCAAAAAAGGTGCTTAAAAGAAAGAAAGAAAGAAAAATGAAATAAAAAATTATAAAAATGATTATAAAAAAGCGAGTAAAAAGAAAGAAGAAAAAGAAAGATGTGAAAAATAAAGAAGAAAAGAAAATTAATAATTTAAAAAATACATAAAATGAGGAAAAGAAAAAGAGAGGACAAAATGTATAAGGAAAAATGTAAAAGAAGAAGATAATCAAAAGAAAGAAAGAAAGAAAGAAAGAAAGAAAAGTGAGTGAAAGTGATAACATAATACATCAGACTCTGTCAACCCCTTTAATGGAATGAGAGGAAGGAAGGAAGGAAGGAAGAAAGAAAAGAGGGAAAAGAGACAGTCAAGATAGATAGATAGATATAAAAATGAAATGAAGAACACTTATCTTAAATGATAATTATCAAGTTTTAAAAAAAAATGTGATATTTCATAATTAGAAGTTTCGATACATATTCATAAACAGATGAAAATAAATTAATATCAAATCTGAATTGATCCAATTGCCTAATTTATTTATTTTTTATTTGCACTTAAGAGAGTAATGAGCAACTATAAATGAACAATAATCTATACTTATGGAAATACTAAAATACAATCAAACATAATTTAAATTATTCACTTTTTCGATTTAATAGTTTTATTCATAAATGTATGCATCAAAATCGTATGTTTTCTTCTACTTAGGACGCAGTATCTCATCAAGCGAGACAGACATCAATACGCGACTAGCAAAGGCATGGACAGCTATCAATTGGCTATCGGTCATATGGAAGTCAGACCTGACCGATAAAATATAAACGAGGTTTCTTCCAATCAACTGTCGTGTCGATACTGCTATATGGATGCACTACATGGACGCTAACTAAACAGATGGAGAAAAAGACGACTACTACACAAGAAGCAATATTGAACAAGTCCTGGAGGCAACACCCAACAAAGCAGCAGCTCTACGGCCTACTACCACCAATCATGAAAACTATCAAAGTTAGACAAACCAGACATGCAGGACAATGCTGGAGAAGTAGGGACGAGCTCATAAGTGATGTACACCTATGGACCCCTCACATGGCTGAGCAAACGCAGGGCGACTAGCTCGAACCTATTTACAGCAGCTCTGTGAGGATACGGGGTGTATTTCCACGATGTTTCGGCCGATATATCCTCCAGCCTTCTTATGTGTTTGTCGAACTCGGGAACCTACATGGAACTTCGAACTACGTCCGTTATTGAATCCACGGGGCGTAGTTCCGCGTAGGTTCCCGAGTTCGACAAACACCTGAAGAAGGCTGGAGAACATATTGGCCGAAAAGTTGTGGAAATAACAATAAAGATAAAGTCAATAGTCCGAAAACCCCTAATGAGAAAAATCATCAAGCTTCGTCTCAGAAATTTACACAACTAATGAAAGGTTTACTTCTTTAAAATGGCCGTGAACATTATTAATACATTAGCCATTGAAATTCTTATATTGCAACTTAGTCTGAAGTGTTAATCTGTTTAAAATGAATGTAAACTTTATTATTCAATGCCTCTTAAAACATTGATTTTGCTACTAAGAATGACTATGATGCTAAAGTGAATTGTTTGAAATAGAACGGATTATTTATTTAGAAAAGGATTTGACAAAGGTTGATATGCCATAAAATCCAACCAACCAAGAACTAATTGATTAAGTAAAAATAAAGTTGGCGACCGTAGTCGAGGGTGACCTGAGGGCTCCCTTTTCAATGGCTACTACACCGAGGTGTTGGGGAGGGCATTACTGTTTTCCTTGGATTGCTCCACTTTACCCTTGATACGTACCTTATAATGTTGTGTGTTAAGCAAAGAGGTATCAAGTACCATTTTTAAAGTCTTCGATATGACCAGACCTGGGATTGAACCCCGGTCTCCAAGACCATTGGCAAACACTCTACCCACTAAAATGATTATGAACCTTATGAATACATTTGCTCTAATCAGCCTAGTCAGCTGGGGCTGTAGAACATACCGACTGTATCTCTTCAGAGGGGTAAGACCCCCAACACCAACACCAACGCGGATATAACATTAAATAATCTGATTGCGAGGCTCCAGCCTTGGAAATTTGTGAAATGTGGAGTACCCCTTCATTACCATTGCTCCCAGTTAAATTCCGGCTCAGAGTGGTTGCAAATGATAAGGTACCATCTATGGGTTAAAAACAACCGTTTGACATTTAAACCGAGTGCAAACGAACGCATTATACTAAATCAAATTGTTAGAAATAGAATTGGTTAATTGGTATAAACAAATGACGGATATTTAATTGAAATTTTAGGGATACATAACAATACTTGTATTCATTTAACCGTGTGCAAAAGATTGAGTAATGTTGAATAGAATAATTATTGTTAAGTAGCAATACTTGAAACTCTTTAACTGTGTGCCTAAATTGGATTGTTGGCATTACATAGCAATACATGGAACTATTAAAAGTGAGCCACTGAATGAATCGTGTTGAAATAGGAATAGTGTTAAATAACCTGGTGGATGTCGTTGACAGATACATCCGGCCGTAGATAAAATCAACAAAGTGATGACCGGAACACAAGCAATGCAGGAGTGTAAGCTGTGACCAATGGGGAACAAGCACAGCGTGGGTGTAAACCATGGCCAATTAAAAACAAGCATTATGTGGGTATGAGTCATGACCAATGAAAAGCAAACAATGTGTAGGTGTAAGCCGTGACCAATAAAAAAATAAGCATTGCGAGTGGGTTTGGTTGGAGTTTTAAGACTATCTAATGTCTAGGATTTTGGCTGAATTCAGTTCCAGCTGACATTTCTGACTCCCGACGACTCCTCCTCGTGCGCAAACTCTCCCAGATTGCACTCCTACTCCACTCCACACAAGCGTCACAGTCAAAAAATAAAAAAATATAAGATAATATTTTTATATGTAGGTGTTCCACGTTGTTTGTCAAGACCAAGCGGTAGTAAACTAGACATTGTTATTGTAACGAAATATCGAGTGTTTATCTGCTTTAAAAATTTGTGAAGTACATTAAGATATTCCATTTTAAAGTTTCGAAATTATCATATTTACCAACCCCTCCGCTTGGGCAGGATATGACACAAGATCATTTTTTAAGCGGAGTTTAACAGGTTGAAATTCAGAGTTTTCCTTCTCCTAGATAAGTTGCCTCACCAAGGCTGAAGAACCTAGTCTGCCCTACTATTTACCCATAGCTGGAGGTAGAATAATTGGATTCATAACTTTCCAAAGGGTATTAGTGCTATGTGAAATGCAATCAGTCTCGTCCAGGATTTGAACTCGTGTCGCCGTGTCCATTTTCTACGACGATAAACATTTCAACACAGGCACATCCTTACACTACAAAATTATAACAATATACAAGTATTTGTCTATTTAGCTGTGTTACCAGTAGTTAATATCCATAATCAATCTACAAAATAGAATCCTGAACAAGGGAATAGGATATATCAAACTAAACTTTTTTGATTAAAACATGAGAAATTACGATAGCAATAAAAAAACAAACAGACTTTGGCATTAGATAACTCAACAAGGGTTGACATATCATAAAATCAAACAGCCAAATAATTTCAACTTATTTTGAAAAAATAATCACTTATACGTGGTGCCTTCAATAAGTTGCCAGACTTTTTTGCACAGGCATTTAAAATTGTCCTAGACTGTTGAAAATTCAGTATGTTATTGCTATACATCTTACGAGATGATTGACCAATATTTATGATTTCAGGTTCAAATGAAAAGCCACAGCTGGAATTCGAATACACCCTACTAATGCCTGATTGTCACTGCTGGTAAATTTCAAAAATGCAATCTGGACGTGAGGACACTTTAGAAGAACGATATGCAATAAAATTGTGCTTCAAACTTGGAAAAAATGATGCCACAGAAACGTATGGAATGCTTCAGACTGTTTTCGACCATCGTGTATGAATCGAGCATCAGTTTTTGAGTGGCATAAGAGATTCAAGGAAAGCAGGGAGTCTGTGAGGGATGATGAGAGGTGTGGTAGGAGTAAGGAAGTCAATGCAACAGAGTTGATTCGCCAAAGGGTTAGGGTTACTATGTTGAGGTTTTAAGGGAGTTCAGGAAGAGATTCCGTCGGAAGAGGCCAGCACTCTTCAAATCAGGTCAGTGGCATTTCCACCTGGACAATGTACCAGTCCACAACTCCATCCTTGTCACAGACCATTTGACCAAGATGGGCATCAAGACAGTTCCTCAACCTCCTTATAGTCCAGACCTTGCTCCCTGTGACTTTTGCTTATTCCCTAATCTCAAGGAAAAACTTAGAGGCTGTTGTTACGAGACAATTGAGTAGATGAAAGAGGCTGTGACGAAGGTCATTGACACGCTCACACAAGAGGACATCCATGAGGCCTTCCAGAAGTTGTTGGAACGGTACCAGAAATGCATTACAGTCGGAGGAGATTACATCGAAGGGGATTAGAGTTTCCTTAGTGTACTATCAATAATAGTGCCCATACGAAAAAAGTCTGGAAACTTATTTAATGATCTTCGTAAATATTAATTTTGTTTGATTCATTTTTCTTTGAGCGTCTATGCTTTAGAAAAAATAAAACATTTTATGGTGAATTTTAAAATGGAACTTTTCATTTGCGTGCAAACTTTTCTGAAAGTTTAAAAGGAACTTTTCCGTTATAATTAAACGGAAAAGCCAAAAAAAATAGGATCCCCCAAAACAGACTAAAGCTGCGCTAAAAAGAAAATCACAAGAAGGCTAAAATGCCGGCGGCTATTTTGTTACGAGTGACCGGCATCTATTGTCATTTATTTTGTTCTCTTTCAATAGGAACAGACAGCTTTTGAGATGTTCATCTCTTTAAGGCCTTTTACAGTAACACTCATTGTATTTTTCTCTCTTTTCTGTTTTTTGAACTGGCGCAAAAAAAGAAAAAAAAAATGAGGAACTAGAAAAAAAAGGAGATAGAATTGGAAGCATTAAATGGTTAGAATAGAAAAAAAGCAAAAGAAAGAATTCTTACAAGGAAAAGATTGTTGTGTACAAGAATCAAACGATTCCTTAGGAAGGACATCCCGACATAAAACTATGGACATCAGCCAAAAGCTTTCTAAATTGTAGCCAAAGAATTTGTACGTTTTTCACTTTTATTTAGATTTTTTTCCTTTTTTGTTTTCCTTTTTTTTGTGGGGGGTTGAGTTTTTTAGCGGGGATGGGGATTTCTTGACCTAACGAGATTAGAATTTAGTACCGCTTCTAATACATTGAAAAGCTCTGGACATAAATTACGTCGTGAAACAAAATGCTATATAACTTCTCTATATAACTATATAAAAGTAAAACTATCAGTTTATAGCTATATATTATGAAAATATATGCAACATAGATAAATAGGTGTGAAAAGATTGAATTTATAGGATAGATAGATTGATAGATATGGAGAGTATAAGATTATAAGAAATATATAAACAGAGATAGAAAGGTGAACTGAAGTATAAGAGACATTTGATCGTTTTACTTTACCTATTTGCAGAATTGTATATAGCCAATTAAAGCTTGTGTGACGTAATAGGTAAGGAAGTAATATATCTGTGGTGATCATCAAGAGGGTTTAAGTTTGGGCCAATGAATAAGTCGGATTTCAAAAAGATTAGACCCACTATCTCTTAGTTGGTTTGCGATTCTACTCATCTTCTTTCTGCCTCTGAGTCTATCTCACTTTTCCTCTCTCTCTCTCTCTCTCTCTCTCTCTCTCTCTCTCTCTCACTTTTCCTCTCTTTCATACTTTTTCACTCTCCTCTCGCTCTCTCTTTCAATATATATATATATATATATATATATACATATATGTACGTATGTATGTATGTATACTTGTTTGCATGTTGGTAAGTCAGAATGTGTGTGTGTTTGTGTGCATGTAAGCTAGTCTGTATATGTGTGTGTCTGTACGTGTCTGTGTATCTGGGTATATATTTATGGAAAAACATAGGTGTGTGAGTTTCTCAGTGTATTTATAAACAAGAATGTATGCCTGTAATCCAAACTATTTATATATGTATTTGCACGGTTTGGGCCTGACTATATATATATATATATATATATATATATATATATATATATATATATTGTATTATATTTATTATATTATATTATATATATATATTCAGGCAGCAAATCATTATCTAAACAGGTTTGGTTGAGTACCGTGGATTATTTCCTTTTTAAAATTTTCAAGTGAAGACGTTCAAGTCTTCTCACCCGTCTTCCTATGCCTGGGACAAATTGGTAAAGGAAGGGGTAAACATTAGCCCATACCTATATTAATAAAACCCCGAAGATGACCTCCAAAATGTCTCAACTGGACCCATACATAAGAAGACTAGAAAGAAGACTTGAACGTCTTCACTTGAAGATTTTTAAAAAATAATCAATCCCCGCTATTTAACCAAGTTTATATATATATATATGGTGGTTGAGCTCTCTGGCGAAGGAATTGCCGGCCGACGCTAGCGTAATGCAAAGCTCTTCGAAAGAATTGAGCACTCTGATAGCCAATAGGGTATAAAAAAAATGTAAACCAAGGCTGCTGCTGCTGTTTCTAGAAATAAAAATACCTTAAGATTCCCTTAGCTAACGTAGTCCGCTTGGTGGACGAGTGGTCTGAAACACAGTCTAACGTAAAGTTGGACGGGTTTCGATCCCGGCTTTGGGCGTCCTGGGTGTCTAGCCACACTGAAGAGTTTTGATAGAACGAAACAGTATGTCTGTGGATGACTATATATATATTATAGATTTTTTAATTTTTGAATTCCACAATTCAATGAAAAAACGATTCAGTAATAGATAGGAATTTCTACGAAAGATGACCTGAGATGTAACCAACCGTTCAAAATAAAGTCACGTAGAACAAGGAGAAATATTAGAAGGGGTCAGGTAAAGGAGTTAATATCATTGAATATATACCTGGAACTTTTCTTCACATTCTGTAGTCTAGATTTCATTTTGCAAACTGAAATAAAGAAGTATTATTAACATATAAAACTGGAAAGATAGCGACTTCTTCAACAAAAGAACATTTTCCTCTTTCATTGTTATATGTTGCCTAAATATCGTGCCATTTATGGTTAGGTATCTTTTAACGCTTTCTGTTGGATTCTTCTGACTGTTATTAACTTTATTTTCTTCTCTTTTTTTTTTCTGTTTTTCGATAGACACAAATGTTTGATTTGCAATGACTGCATTTCAGACGTTCCTGTAATTACGCTAATTCCTTGTAAACCAGTTCACTGTTGATGAAACACACATTTAAGAATCGACACCAATTAACTTGCTCAAACTGTATTAGCCAGGCTTGCTTATTCGAGTAATTAAGAAACATATGATCAAAGAAAGAAATTCTTCCATAATAATTTGACAGCATACATTTCTAAACCACAAACTTGCCACTACTTTATTTTCTTTTATTATTCCCTTCCTATTTTGGTGCTGTTAATTACCAAGACCAATTTTTTTGAACAGGAAATATTTCTCTTTGTATTATGTTCGAATTTCATGGAATTAACCGTATCTTTGTTGATAGTTTGCGGCAGACGTGGTTACTGCTTCTCTCTCTCTCTCTCTCTCTCTCTCTCTCTCTATCTATCTATCTATCTCTCTCTCTCTCTCTCTCTCTCTCTCTCTCTCTCTCTTCTTTCTTTTACTATTACACTTTTTTTGCAGCATTCTGCTTTGACAAAACTAATTTCTCCAGAGCAGGTTTATAATACCCATTTTTTTTCCGTCATTAGAATTTTGTTCTGCTTTATTATTATTATTATTATTATTATTATTATTATTATTATTATTATTATTATTATTATTATTGTTGTTGTTGTTGTTTTCGTTGTTTTATATTTTCTCTACCTTCTTCATCTCATTTTAAGTATTGACACACTGCAGTGGAGAACAATGTCTCCTTCTCGCCATCTTGCATTGACGTAAGAAAAGAAAGAAAGAAAGAAAGTAAGAAAGGAAGAAAGAAAGAACTGACACAGCATGCGACAAACTATGAATGGAGGAGTAAGAAAAGAGAGACAAACGAAAATAAGAGAATATTAAGCGAAAAAGCAGATAAAAATATCGGTGCCATCTTTGTTGGTGAATTATTTTCAAATTTTGTCCAATTATTCATTTTCGTGGTTAGAAAAACAAAGAAAGTAAGTGGGCATAAAGCAAACAAAATATATCTTTAGCGAGCCGTTTTTAATCAATGCCCGCCATTTTCAGTTGACAATTTTTTTTTCATTTAAGACAATTTTCTTCCAAGAAAGAAAAAAAGAAAGTTTCTTTTCATTCAAATATAGTTTATTCAATTACAAAACCCCTTATCTAATCTCCAATATTTGGTATTTCACGTAAAAAAAAAGAAATATAAAAAGCAACAAAACAAAAGACACAAGTGGATATGGTATTGAAAATAATCCCTGTTTTATGGCAGCTGAAAGAGCTTCGCGATAAAACATTATTAATTAAAATTTTCATCTGTTTCAGAAGAAATCTAAAAAATATTTTCTGTTTTTAACTTTGAACTTCATTCAATAGATTTAATATTTCTGAGTCCATGTGTGAATATGAAACGATATCTTTTCATTTCATTTTAACTTTATTTTTTAGAAAAATTCATTATTTTCATGCTGTGTATTTTACGAGGGATGCTCTAAAAGTAATGAATCCTGTTCATTTCCACAGAAACTACAAAAGATACAGTAAGTAGAATAACACCGTTGGATAGGGAACGTTTTGAGGTGAAAAATTCTTTCCTATCCCACTTATATTGATACAGATTTTCGTTCATTGCTGGTGAAAAAAGATAACATGGGTGACCGTTTGCAAATATTGTTTTGGAGTTCTAAAACTAGTCTCAATATAAATATGCATAAGAGATGTTTGTGTTTATGACATATTAATATTCGTGTGTTATTTAATGCCAAATCCATCATTCTAGAAAACAGTAGTTGTTGTACTGTTTAACCCATAGCTGGGAGGATAAGAAGGTTCATACATTTCCCAGGGGTATTTTCCGAAAATGAACGCACTAGCGCAGCTGGAGCTCGAACTGGCTTACTAGGATTATGTAGTCCAGCGCGATAGATATTACGCCACGAGGACACCTCCGATAAGTATACGGGAAGCAGAGTAATTACTCTTTCGAAATTATATATATATATATATAAAAGAGTTATTACCCTGTTTTTCACGCACGCGTGCACACACACACACACACACACACACACACACACACACACACACACACACACATATAAATATATGTAAAGAAGGGGTAATAACTCAACTTAGACGTGTGGGTTATAATCTCATGGGACTATTGAAAACGGGAAACTCTAAGTCGTGAGTTATTATCCTGCCTTAGATTTTTCTTGACAGATTTTATATTGATATTGCTATACATTTTGCGCAGTGAGTACTGTATAGAATATACAATTCAGAGGCGCTTTCCCAGTCAAACATCAGCAATGAACATATATATATATATATATATAATTAGTATTGTATTTTACAATAGTTATTAATATAGATTTCTCAAAATAGCGTAAACTTATAATAAACTGCTCTTTGATGATTGCATAGACGATAAAAAAAAACCGTTTACTCTGCCTCGACACAATTCTTATCAATCAATCTATCTATCTAGCTATATCTATATATATGTATATGTATAAATATATATATATAGAGAGAGAGAACGCGAAAATAATTTTGATTCACATTAATATATATATATATATATATATATATATAAGAATGGAATTATTTAAATTGAGAAGATATAATAGGATATTTACGATTTTCCAGGAGTGCTCAGTGTATGATTATTAATATATAGATTTATGATTATTACACGGGCAAATTTATATAATATAATTAGAAGAAAATCTCAACAGACCGTCATTTAGTTATTATAAATCTATTTCAGCTGACCACAGATAAAAACAACCAACTCCTTCAGATTACCATATAAATATCTTTGTGATGGCTATCTGAAGAGGTTGGTTTGCTTTTATCGGTGTCTAGCTGAAATAAATTTAAAATAGCCAATTGAAGGTTTTGTTTTTCTTTCCAATCTATATAAATCTATACACATATTAGCGTGTATCAAAATAACTTTCGTCTTTTACGCCCTTTAATTTGAAAAAAAAAGTACGTACTTAACAAAAGTCTATGCTTTGGCTATAGATATGAATAAATACGAATTTCTGTATATCCGGACACAGGCTATTATCAAAATTGCCTACGCGTAGTGGACCGTTAATACGCAATTTATACGGCTCTACAAGGGGCTGAAATGCGGTATAAAGTTTGTTTATTATGAGATGCCCAGCAGAAAGCAATCTTCCCAAATCTCCGTAGCAAAATTTACCAATGTAATATAATGGCCGAGGGATTTCGTTTTATGCCTTTGGGTTTAGTTAGGCTGAGAACCTTTCGGCTCAGTGCATGGGTTACTTAGGTGCAACATTAACCCAGGTGTTCACGCGCGCGCGGAGTGGACGTGTTACTCAGAGATGTCACAATAGCCCAGATGGGAAACGGGGCTAGCAATTGCGAATGACGTCACGCACCGGAAGCGCGTGGAGTATTTGGGGATTTTGAAAAAGTCAGTTGAGTTGAGACCTGCCTCGGAAGAAAACGGTTGGCTTTCGCTTGCTCGCGAAGGCCTAGGGCAGGTGTCGCAGATAGGGGGCGGGGGCAGATGAAAAAGCCAGAATAGAAAGAATGTGTATCTCTCTCCTTATGTCGAAGAACCTTTAAACTCAAAGGTAATAAAAAACAGTTTCGTACCTGTCGTAGGTGTTTTTCGTGTTTCGAGATTCCTATGTTCGATGTATATATATATATATATATATATATACGAACATTATGAACATTTTGCGTACCGGTATGAATATGTCCCTTTCACGCATAGCCGTATTTGGCTATGGTACACCAATACTTCAAAATTCTTCATCAGAGGCGTCTCAGGCTGAAAGAGCAATTGCTTCCCGAAGGGAAGACCCTCTAGGGAAAGAGCTTACATTTATATCACAAACTCACCAGGGTCGAATGCCAGTTAGAATCGATGAAACTCTTGATTAACGTTTGGTGTGTATTATATACTTACAAATAGCTCTTATCTTAGACGGAGTATCTTAATGATATACTTATTCTAAAAAAGAAGCTTTTCATGAATGACTGTCCTGAGTTATTCATTTGTAATTTTGTTGTTTTTTATTCATTTCTGTAAGTGTTAGATGTAACTGTTCTATTAAAAAGCCAAATAGCTATTTTTATTCTTTTAAGTTGAAATGAATGCGCGCAAATTGCAATACGCGTTTACACTTAGGTTTTTTCATTGCATTTAAAAGATACTCTGTCTACACAGACACTTGCCTAATCAGTTTCGGCTCTTGAATGCGCTGACGGTGCCTCTGTAGGAAGGTAAGACCCTTACCAAACTGTATTCTGGGTATAACGCTGAACTGCATCTGATGGTGAGGTTCAAGTCCAGCAGATTTTGAGAATGCAGAATACGACTTCATCACCCTCAACCCCATGTCCACACTCAACCGAAGGGATAGCAACTTTTTGGGGCACAATAAATGGGTCAAACAGAACTATTCAATGGTTTACTATAAATTAACTGTATGTAAACAAATGATTGATATTAAATAGATTTATTAGTGTCCGATAACAATCCATTTGACTGTGTGGCAAAAATCACTAATATAAAGTAACTTATTAGTGTAAGATAGCAGTATTTGAAACCATTTAACTGTCTTCAAACAATAAAGATCTGACTCGTTTAAATATAATGTTATTTTCAAACTACTTGCTTATATATATATATATATATATATATATATATATATATATATATATATATATATAATATTATATTTATATTTACCAAACCCCTCCGCTCGGGGAGGATATGACACAAGGGGAATTTTTATGCGAAGTTTAACTGGTTTGAATTCAGAGTTTTCCTTCTCCTAGACTATTTGCCTCGCTTACTATTTACCCATATCTGAAGGGAGAATAATTGGATTCATACCTTTCCCAAGAGTATTAGTGCTATGCAATCAGTCTCGTCCAGGATTTGAACTCGTGTCGCCGTGTCCATTACACCAAGGGCACCTCCTATAGATACATATATATTTAGTATATATATATAATACTATATTATATTAAAACAGTGTTGGTTGTCACTAAATCACTTTGTGGGTTTGTGTCGAACCAAGAGCAATATAATATGGAGAGTGCTCAATATCTAGGATAGAGCTATTGTATAATGATAATAAATAAATATATATTATATATCATCACCATCATGTCGTGTCGCTAGCACGGATATCCCTGACCCTCTCTCGCCATTTCTCCCTATCGTTCATTGCCTCTGGCAGGTCTTCAGGGCTACATCCCGTATCTTTACATAGCTGCTGCATGTATGTTCGAGCCGGTCGTCCTGCTTTTGCTTGGCCATATGTTGGCGTCCATAGTAGTATATCACTTATGAGCTCGTTCCTTGTTCTCCAACAGTGTCCTGCATGTCTGGTTCGTCTAACTTGGATAGTTTTCGCGATGGGAGGCAGGTTTGCCGTATAGTTGGTGCTTTGTAGGGTGTTGCCGCCAGGACTTGTTTAATATGGAATTTAGACTGCGACTTCTAGATTTCATTGGAGTTTTTATTTGTAAAACAACAATCATCAGGAATTTTCTTAACTCCCTGGTGATTGTTGTTTTGCAAAAAACTCCATGAAACCCAAGGGTCAAAGTCTAAATTCCATGAATTAGATATATATATATATATATATATAATGTATATTAAATATATATATCTAATGTATATTTATTTATTATGATATATATATATATATATATATATATATATATATATATATATATATATAATAAAACACAATCAAACCAAATACATGCTTGCACGAGTAAACAAACCTGGAATTTAAAATTAAGTAATTGTTTTGTCATGACGATTATAAAGTATAAACACCGATATTTACACGTACACATATATGATAACGGTCTCTATTTTCATGTAGTATCATTCAGGTTCTATTATTACAGGCAAAGAATATTCGTAGATAGAACTCTGAAACTAAAATCTATTAATGTTTTTTTTTTATTTTTATCTAAAAATAACACAACATTTGAGTTGCAATAAATTCAACCAACAAACCAACTAAGAAGAACTAGAACAAAAAAATTCTTGTGAAAAACATCTAGTCAGCGATTTCCAAATAATCAGTCTGTTAGCCTCGCAAGACCATAGTTTTCAATTTGAATCTGAATGCAGGTCTGGCTGTTTGTGTATATATTGCTGCTCCCTGGCAGAAAGGTTTTCCAAGATAATGACAAGTGCCAAAATCACTTGACACCTGCGTTGTTGCAGAATTTGTCAGGATTTATTTGAAGATAATATCAAACTTCAGTTAATCCTGATTATCGGGTTTCAGTTTATGCTATTCATATTTATGCATAAAACATTTGGCAGCATGGACAAATTTCAAATCTCTTGCACAATTTCTTGTGAATCACATTCCCCACCCACCCATATCTAGTCTTGTACTCCTTTTGTGCAAGTTTGCTACCTTCGATTATTAATGTGATAAATCGTTTCGTCACTATCACCACATAGAACGTATACTTGCTATTATGTTGCGTCTTATTAATTTTTGCTTTAATATAATTGGTCTTTATGGCATTGTTAATAATTGTTTATAATTTGTTAATCTTTTCAGTTTCTACCGTGACTTTTTTTTCAGTCTTAGTCCCTGAGAAATGGTAAAGAAAATTTCTTTTCGGTCTTGATTTTCTTTGATAACTTTACATTTATTTTACCCGCTTGCGTTAACATTTGTTTTGTAGTTCAGAGTGTGTGTCTTTTCGGTCATCATTATTTTGCTTTTCAAGTGGATTAAGTGGTTATAACTTTTCTGTATTTAGCATTTCGGTTCGGGTTGTAATGTCTTGTTTATAAAAAAAAAGTAAAGTTGGCGACTCTAGTCGAGGGCCACCCGAAGGCTCCCTTTTCAGTAGCTACTGCACCGAGATGTAGGGGAGGGCGAAACTCCTTTTCTCTGGAATGCTACACTTTACCCTTGATACGTGCCTTATAATACTGAGTTTTAAGCAACGATGTATCAAGTACCATTTTTTAAGTCTTTGGTATGACTCGACCTGGGATTGAACCCCGGTCTCCCGGACCATTGGCGAACACTCGACCCACTAGACCAATGAACCGGTCTTGTTTATATCCTGCCCTATTTATTTGTGAGTATATTTCTAGTATCTCCGAGTCAGAAAAGTAACATTACTTTAATATCATTCCAGCTTCGTCAGCAAAAGTTTGCTTATTTATTTGTCTGTTTGGTGTTTAATGTCATGTCAACCTTCTCGGATTATTTAATGCCAAATTCATTCTTTTTTTTTTTTTTTGGAAAGACAGAAGTGTTACAATATAACAAACAGATGGGAGTATAAGAGAATCATAATTATCCCAAGAGTAGTTGTCCGAAAGGGAACATAATAGGGCGACGAGAATTCAAACTTGCATTCTACGATTCCACAGTGCTTAAAACATAACACCACGGGAACACTCCTGCTAGACTTTGATTTATTGCATTAAATCTAGTGGATTAAGCCAAAATTTTTACTATTTTTTTCTATGCCCTCTTTGTGCAGGATTGTTTTTAAAACAAATTTGAAGTCTATTTTTGTTATCTACTCTGGTTCAGTTTTTTTTTTGTTGGTGTTCAGGGGGTTATTTTCGTCGATGTTCATGTACCTGATATTTTGAATATTTTGAATATTTGCTGGATGCAAATCGCATCCATTATGTTGGCAATCAAGAGACTAACAGTCGTTCATGACGCCTGAGACCTATTGCCTGGGTCTCACGTTGATTTATGTCGGCATTAGTCATTTTTCATGAGTAAAATGTTGCTATACCAGATCCATGAGTTGTTTATCACCTGTGTTCCCATCACAGATGTAACCAGGTACGCTTAAGATGTAACCAGGTACTCTTAAGATGTAACTACGTATGCTTAACATTTAATCAGGTACTCTTAAGATGTAACCAGGTACGATTAAGATGTAACCAGGTACTCTTAAGATGTAACCTGGTACTCTTAAGATGTAACTAGGTACTCTTAAGATGTAACTACGTATGCTTAAGATTTAACCAGGTACTCTTAAGATGTAACCCCATACGCGTAAGATGTAACCAGGTACTCTTAAGATGTAACCACGTACGCTTAAGATGTAACCAGGTACTCTTAAGATGTAACCAGGAACGCCTAACTGATATTCTTTAGTTTATCAAACCTCGTATCAAATTTGTCGCATTCATAATCATTGAGAGATAGTTTCCCGCCAGCAGCAGGTGATGTTCTATCACTGGGATTAGTAAGACAGCACGTCTTCTCAGGTCTCCAGGACTATTCTCAGTATTCTAGTCAATCTCAACAATGCTGTTGTTTCGATCGTCTGGATTTATCCTCCAATTTCGAACTATTTCAGTCCCGTTTCCAAGCCTTAGAGATCATTTCAAGTATGCCGATTACAACTGGTATCGCCGTCACCCTTTTGTTCCATAGCTTTTGCGGTCCTCTGACTAGGCCTGAGTGATTGTCTCTTTTTTGCTTTCTTTGATTTTCACTCCGTGGTCTGCTCAGATTGTAAAATCCACATTAAAAAAAATCTATCTTCTAGAAAATGAGATGGGTAAAATTCTGGGACTCTGAGACACAAAGGAACCACCTGATCCCGGCAAGAAACCCAATTGTTATTGATACTCATGGAATTGTCTCTAATGTCCGGGAAAAGAGACTGAGGGAACAGACAATCAGATAAAGAATCGAAACCATCTAGACCACAGCGCTGTTAGCATGAACTAAAATATTTCGAAGAGTGTTGGAGATCTTAAAAGACCTGAAGATACTTGCTGTCACTTTGATTTCAGAAAAAAACAAACACTTAAAACTGTTTAAAAAATCGGAAAGAGTAAAATAACAATACTTTTAACGTTATTCCACGCTGTCATAACGCCACGGGACCAAATAAAAGAGTACAACACCATGGCACCATCTTCAATATCAACAAGTGTCACACTCTGTGCGACTGAGTTGTTAGCAATACGAAATAATTTATTTCAACGGTGTAAAATTTCCTGGTAGTCATCGAAGCACTAAAGAGAGACAGGCAGAAAGGTTAACAGCTGTAAATAGAAACGGTGAAGGAAAGACACTTGACATCCCTCTGATGCTGCTCTGAAGGGCTCTGAAACTGATTGACGACTTCCGACCGACTCAACTCCCCTTAACAGCCGTTTGTTTCCCTGATTTCAAAATTATCCTTTCTTATTTAATCTATTTACTATCGCATTCAACCAATGCTACAAACACATACGTCTTAAACCTTTCGATGTAACTTCATCTTCCCAATCATCCCAGTCACTGGCTTAGAAATACAAGTTTATGATCATTGCATCATATGATCATAAATTTGTATTTCTTAGCCAGATGACAATCACTTGATTTGTTTATGTTCAATATCCTGTCTAAAACTATTTTGACATGGCTCATCAGGCACACGTTCAAGCCTATGACCTTTTGCGAATAAGTACACTTACACTCAAAGATTTGTAACAAGTCTGCAACCTCACCAATCTAAATAAAATAATTGATATAATAAATTATCAATAAAATAAGTGATATAATTAATTACTTCTCTAATTTTTTACATACATGGTAGTTGCCAAAAAGAAGAAATTGCAATGTAAACTTGTAGACGTAACTGGCCTAATCATCCACAGAGGGAACATGAGAGAAAGCTAAAGGCTGGATAAATACCAGAACCTTTACCGAGAACTGATGAAGTCATGGGATCCAAGAAGAAGAAGAAGAAGAAGAAGAACAACAACAACAACAACAAGAATGTAATCTACTCTAGGTTCAACACGCCCCGCAACAGAAGGGCAGAGGTATTCGATGAATAGTTTAGACATGAGAGGTCGGCTCGATCGTTTAAATCAAGCCGACATTTTACGTCTTATATGTCTGGAAAGGCTGAGAAAGTTTGTACTGTAAGTTTTTGTAGTGTGATTTCTGGAGTACTATATAGCAGACATGTGTAGTTTTTGGTTTTGTATTTTGTCTTTGTTTATTATTATATTCATTTTCGGGTATGAATATATGTGTGTGTGTATGTGTGTATTTGCGTGTGTGTGTGTGTGTGTGTGTGTGTGTGTGTCTTATTTTTAGACGTCTCAGTTGAAATTTTAGAAGATGCAAAGACTTTCCTCCTTACCGTGAAAGACGGTTTGGAAACTCACTGAAATAGCCGGGTTGAATTTTTAAAATATTATTTATGTTTTTAAAATTCAACTCGTGGGAGCTAAACTGTAAATGTCTGTCTCTTTCTTGTTTCACACTCTAGGAATAAAAGGAAAAACATTGTTGTGTTGTGAAAAAGTAAGGTCTACACACATGTAAAATAAGATATTTTATTCCGAAGATGATATGGTACACAGTTTGGTATGCCGACAAATGTCAATAACCTTAGCCGTGTTTGTTTACAGTCTTTCAAAAGTGTTTTGACTAGTTTATCTTGTGGGAAGTTCTGGCTACTCTGCAACCCCACCCCTTTTAGCTGACTACTTCCTCGGGAAGTTGTCTCCTTTCTTTTCGGGTATATTTCCATAATCACTGAAAAATGTCCTTTTCTGATTACTTGAACGTTTTTCAGCTGGGACTAATAATGGCATCGCTACGTCGAGTAAGTCATGAATTACCTTCATCGGTTCTTCCTTCTGGTTATTTTTATCTTCCAAGTAACTTTTCCTGATCTGGTTGTGATATATCTTACAAGCTTTTGGGAGGCTCTTCAATTATATATATTAATCTCCTGTTAGGTTTATCAATGACACCAGCCTTCCAGATACCTTTCCCGTTTCTGTACTCTTTAAAGAAAATGTTTTCTCCTGGTATAAAGAATTTTGCATGTTTTTCTTTCTTTATAGTTTTTTTTTTTTTATTTTTCTTTGAGAACAGCTAATCGAACACAGGTTTTATTTTTCTCGCGAATAACTTCGCTGGTGACAATCCTGAATTAGTACCTAGGTTCGATCTTACACGGTATACTCTTTACGGGATGTAACCCTGAAGACCTGCCAAAAGCAATGAATGATAGGGAGAAGTGGCGAGAGAGGGTCAGGGATATCCGTGCTGGCGGCACGACATGATGATGATGATGATGATGATAATATCGTCAGCGGATTCGTTTCTGTCCAATTTTTTTAATGCTCACTTGAAATTATGTCCAAATCTTTCTAGCTGTTCATTAGATCTCGGATGGTATGGTGCAGTAGTGACTTATACCATTGAAAAGGCTTTATAAAAATCTTTGAATACTTTTGCTATGAACTGTGTCCCATTATGCGACACAAATATATCAGAAATTCTAAAATCTAATAAAAACTTCGTATAAAAAAATTATGGTAGCGCTGCACGTAGGGTTATTTAGATTTTATCACCTCCGGTTATTCTGAGAAACCTTCAACCACTATTAAATAATATTGTCCTTTCATTGGACCAGCAAAATCTACGGGCAGCCTTGACCAAGTTCTCTCCGTCTTCGCCCACGGAGTAAATTTCATTGGTGGTGCCTTTGTTGCTATCGCACAACCTCTGCATGACTTTACATTTTTTTCTATTTCTTTGTCCCTATTTGATCAAAAATATAGCTTCTCTTTAAAGCCTTCATGCTCACTATACCGGGATGACCTGGATGGAAGTCTTTTAATATTTTTTAGCGCTCCTGATTTTAACACACGTTCATCGTTTAGCGAAATTCCATCACATATGGAAAAAAATCTTTCCCCCATCGATAATTTCTTTCTTTCTCTGAAATATATTTGTCGATTTCAGATTTCTTCCTAATCTCCTCGATTGTTACTGGTAATTCCCGTTTAGTGCTACAAAGCACGCTTTTTTTCTGTTTTTAATCTTAAGATTGCTGTCACAGTTTCCTCTAATGGTTCACTTCGTATGGGGATTTACGTGGATAACCGATTCAATGACCTTCACCTTTCTGACGGGAGGAACTCCATCTTAAAATTATAATTTAACAGTATTGTTCCCCATCTCTGCAGTCGACTTTCATTATGTGTAGGAATCCCCCTTTTTTTTTAACGGAAAATCGATAGTAACGGTCAGTGGTTCGTTTGGAGCATAAAGCTTCTTCAGTGAATGAATCTATATAATTTTTTACTGCAAAATTATCCCTAACACCTCTTTTCGATTTGACTGTACCCTGTACAGCTAACAATAAGGTTCTTGAAGCATGCGCACTCGATTTAACTCCTTCGTTTTTTCTGTAATATTATGGCTCCAAAATCCAAATAGCAAGTGTCACGAGCAACATTAATATATTTCTTATGATGGTAATGCTTCAGACTCAAGTCTGACGTTAATATTTTTTTTTATTTCCTCAAAAATACACTGACATTTGGAACTCCAGTTCTATTTCGAATCTTTTTTTCAATAATTTGTTTCGAGGAGCTCTTAATACGTGTATATTTGGAATAAAATTACCGTAGTAATTTGCTTTCCCTAAGAATACTTGTAGAGCTGTGGGAGCAGGTATGTTATTTATAGCACTTGATTTCGATGGATACAGCCAAATCGAAAAAGCTGTTTTAGGGATAATTTCTGTGGGAAGAAATTATATAGATTCATTCATTGAAGAAGCTTTACGCTCCAGACAAACCCCTGACCGTTACTATCTATTTTTGGTTTAAAAAAGGGATTTCTACACATACTGCAAATCGACTGTAGAAATGGGGAACAATACAGTTAAATTATAATTTCAAGATGGATTTCCTCCCGTCAGAAATGTAAAGGCAATCGAATGGGTTATCCATGTTAATACCCGTTCCATGTGAACCATTAGAGGAAACTATGACAGCAATCCTAAGTTTGAAAATAGAAATAAAAAGCGTGCTTTGTAGCACTATACGGGAATTACCTTTAACATCTACCACTTGTTCCAAATTTCTTAATTCTGGATTAAAAATATTCACATTTATCCAAGCTAAGTTTCAAGTCATATTGTTCAACTTTTTTAAAAACGTCTTTAACATGTTCGGTGTGTTATTGTCGGCTTTCTCTTTTAATTAAGACGTCCTCAAGGTAGGATATAGCGAAATCAATGTCAATCAATTACATATCCATGATTTGCAGAAAAATGTCTGGGGGCAATCTTTATTCCGATTGGCAGTCTGTTGAATCTTTACAGACCTTTTTTCTAATTTATAGTTCAATATTTCGCATATACTTCGTCGACAGGAATCTGAAGTAATGCTTTTCCAATTCTGAAAACACTTTGCCACCTTTTGATATCGCAAATTTGTCTTCAAGATTTTGAAGAGGGTATTTGTATGTTTCCAAGCGATCATTCAATTCGGTAGTAAAAATCTACGCAAGCCCTAATCTTATTATTTTTACTTTTCACGTATACGGTAGGACTTGTCCACTGAGAGTAGACCATTATGGTCAACATGAGTATTTGTTCTAGTGGCACAATTTTTTGGTAATAAAAGCTTCCACTGCAAAAGGTACTTTTCTTTTCGGCCGAAAAATAGACGTGAAATTGTCTTATATATTGAATGTCTCTTTAGGTTTTGAGCACCGTCTAACATCTTTAGAAAAGATTTCAGGAAATTTGATCATTAATTCTTTTGAAAAAAAATTCCACGCTGACACTTTAGTAGAAAGATTTAATTGGTTGATTCAAAAGATTGAATAACTAAATCCATTCAATGGCAAATAGTTTCTGGGTTCGATTCATGACGAATCCTTTTAATTTTAAAGTTTTTCCCCTATATGTTACATTTGCATAACATTCAACTACAAATTTAAGTTTATTTCCTGTAATGTCATGTGCAATTTTTTTCGTCTTTACCAAAGTTAGTCAGCCAATGTTCTTCCAAGTTGGTTCATTTATCAATGTTACATCTGAACCGGTTTCCAATTGGATTTTAATATCTTAATTGTTCATTTGTGCTTTAACTTACTTTCTTTTCGTTTTCATTTTTGTGCTTTTCGTTTTGGTTGAATTAACTGTATTTTTTTATTTTTGCACCCTTTTTATGCTTTTTTTTTCTGCAATGTGTATGCTTGTGACCTTTTGGGTCATAATCAAAGCATCCTTTTCTTCTGAATGGACATTCCTTATGATAATGAAACTGTTTACAACCTTAACAAGGTTTTATTTTACGGGCAAATTTTTCTTTGCGTAGTTTTTGTTTAACTACATTTATTTTTGACATATGGCGTTCTTCAATCCTCACCGTGTAGAAGAAGAAGAAGAAGAAGAAGAAGAAGAAGAAGAAGAAGAACAACAACAACAACAACAACAACAACAAAATAATTAATAGAATAAGATGAAGTAAAGGAAGAAAAAGAACAAGTAAAAAATAATAGAAGAAGAAGAAGAAGAAGAAGAAGAAGAAGAAGAAGAAGAAGAAGAAGAAGAAGAAGAAGAAGAAGAAGAAGAAGGTGCAGGATATAGCGGAAATGGGAAAGGAGCAAATGATTACAAAGCGAAGCAGGAATTCCATCAGCTCTAAATAAGGAGAAAATGTCTACAGACAATGATCTAGAAAGACGGAAACATAAACAACAAAAAACAACACCAACGACAATAGAGTTAATATCAGAAAGAAATCCATCAACTACCGAAAATGACCCTTTTTTACAGAGCCACCCATGAACCTTACCCCTGACCCGCACCCCAGTCAACTCTCCCAATAGTTGCCAGAGAAATTTTCTTTTTATTGAATAATGGTGAAAGGCTGAGTGATTTTCATTGTCCTTGCCAAAACTGGTTCAAAAATATTGGTTACTGATTATTGTGGCACCTTGAGGTTTTTCTTTGGGCCCATCAACGCAGCAGCAGGTCTTGGAAAATCGCTTTCTGATTTCATCTTTAGAAAATGTGAAAGAGCCGATGGCAAAAGACCACCCATCCAATGAATTGATTGACACGACGAGGTCTTCGGGAAAAAAAGAGAAGAATCAATTTTCTGCCGAATTCCTATGTTTTCTGAGTTTAACAGGAAAAATTCTAAAAAGTTGCGATAAAACATTAAGAAAAATATGAACTTATTCACTCATTGGAACTAAACTACTCTGTCTGTCTGTCTGTATGTCTATCTATCTATCGATATCTATATCTTTGTATGTTCAGTATGTTAACATATTTGGGTCTCTCTCTCTCTCTCAATATATATATATATATATATATATATGTCTGTCTCTGTATACATATATAAATATTTATATCCGTGGTGTTGTATCGACTAATCGATATCAATGTTTTTCCATCATTATATGTTTCTATCACTTTCTCTCTCTCACACACACACACACACTCTCTCTCTCTCTCTTTCTCTCTCTCTCTTGCACACAAACTCTCTCTCTCACACACACACGCACACACACATTCTCTCTCTCACTCTCTCTCTCTCTCTCTCTCTCTTTCTCTATCCTCAATATGTTCCTATCTATCAGGGTCCGTCCTCATCTATCTATTGTTCGATATCTCGTCTCTCTTATTCTCTCACTCTCTCTCTATCTCTATATATATATAAATGTATATACATTTGAAAGGATATATATATATATATATATATATATATATATATATATATATATATACGCTCCCCTATGGGGATTGAGCGCTCTCGCGAAGGAATTTACGGCTGCCGCTCGCATAATGCAAAGCTCTTCGAACGAATTGAGCACTCTGGTATCCGTTAAGGTATAAAATGTAAACAAACGAACTCTACTACTTAATACCTTGTATTTCCCGAGCTGACGTGGGACGCTTGTTGGCTGAACGGTATGATACAAAGTCTAACGTAAAGATGAGCGGACTTCGATCCCACCTTCAAGCTTCCAACGTGTCTAGCCACACTGAAGAGTTGTGATACAACGAAACAGTCTGTCTGTGGATGACAATATTTATATATATGAAGTAATCCTTTCAAATATAAGTATTTTAATCCATATCTATCAATCTTGATTCGTCCCTATCTATGTAGATACCAATTTAGATTTTAATTTATTCAGATTGAAATGACTATTTATCTACCTCAGAACCTACCAGTCTACCCATCTACAAAGCTGGATACCCCTACCTAGTTGGCTACCAATCTAGCTGGCTTCTTGCAATGTCAGGATCTCTTTCTTTTTATCTACTTGTCTCTTTCTTTTTTCTTTTTTTTTTTCTTGCTATCTCTCTTTCTTAATTTATTTTTATCTTCTTCGTTCTCTCTCTCTCTCTCTCTCTCTCTATATATATATATATATATATATATATGTCAAAAGGATTATTTAACGTTTACTCAATTCCGTGTTCTTATCTATCTATCTATCTATCTATCTTCATTGTGTGTGTGCGAGTCTGTTCTTGGGTATATATATATATAAATATATATATATATTTAAAATATCAGTCAGTGTCCAAGGACAGTGGGTGTAGATTATTCTTTACATCGAATATATTAGGAAAATCATATAAATCTACGAGAGTGCTCAATGTATGGCTATTTTAATTCATTCTCCGCCGAAATAAATTTATTATGACGACTTAACTGAGTTTGAGTCTCCATCAAATTGTACTATATATATATATATATATATATATATATATATATATATATATATATATATATATATAATTTTCTATTTCATTATGTTTCTTTCTATCTATCCATCAATCTGAAAGTATTTTATATATCTAATATAACTATCTCATTACTTGTCCATCCTTCCTATCTATCTATTTATCTATCTATCTAACGATCAATCTATCTCAAGGGAGGCAACGTAAAAACCTCGTAGTAAGCGAATTCAAACTCCAGCTGCGATACTATGTTCACTTTTGGACTGATACCCTCTGGAAAAGTATGGATCTCCTTATCTTCCCATCTTTAGTTTAAATAGTTCCACTACTGTTCTTTTACAAGGGTGGATTCGGCATTAATTGATCCACAACGGTTGATATGCCATTAAGCAAACCAAATCCTACCAATTTATCACAACGTGTTTCTCTCTATCTCAATGTATTTATATTTATCGATCTATCTTGATATATCTATCTATCTCTTGTTTCATTCATTCGGATTCTTTTGTTTACTCATACTCCTTATTTTCTTGACTCAGTTGGCTGGAGCTGCAAAAAAATCTGACTGCATCTCTATAGAGGGATTAAGCTTCCCCAGAGTGTCAGGGATATGACACTAAACAATCTAATGGTAAATTTCCAGTAATGCTGGAGCTTGGGGGATACTCTGTATCCCTTCATTGCCATCGCTCCAGGTCCATTTTGACCCGGAGTGGTAGCATCTGATAGGGTCATATCTATGGGTCGAATAGAACTTTTTGAAATTTTAACTGTGTAATTATGCTAAACGAAATTGTTTGAAAAGAAATGTTCTTACATTAAACTGTGCGCTGTTTTTACATTTAACTGTGTGTAAAGGAAACCTGAGTGCTTACGCTTAAGTAAATTGTTTGAAATAGTTGAAATAGAACCGTTTTTACATTTAACTCCGTGTAAACAAAAAACTGTAGTTAAGCTAAACTAAATTGTTTGAAATAGGACTGTTTGATCATTTGACTGTGTGTAAGCAAACTACCGATGTATAATTGAATTGTTAGTGATATATAGCAATACTTGGAACCATTAAACGTCGTTGACATGCAAAACTGAATTGTTTGAAATAGAACTGTTTTTATATTTATCTGCATGTAAACAAAAAAAACTGTATTTAAACAAATGACTAACGGTGTATAAACGAAAACTGTGTACTTATGCTAAATGGAATTGTTTTAAATTAAGTGAAACCATTTAACTGTGTCCAAAAAAATGAGCACGCATGCTTGCTTAAAAATGTTATCTACAAAATTTGTATAGAAATCATATATTTAATCTACGTAGACAAAGGACTTGCCTTTAATTGAATGGTTGATATGCCATAAAACCAAACTTAAGCAAACAAACCAGTTCTTATTTTCTACCGTTTTCTTTGGCTTTTTTTTTACTTAACTCTTACTAATATTTTGGGAGTGTCCTCGTGCTGTAATGGTCAAAGCGATGGAGTGAGGACACATAGTAAGCGAGTTCGTAATCCAGTGGCGCTATTATGTTCCATTTCGAGCAAATACCCTTGGTAAAGGTATGAACCTCCTTATCCTCCCAGCTATGGGTTAAATAGTACCCCTACTATTCTTCTAGGTGAATGGCTTTAGCATTAATTAATCTAAAAAGGCTGATATGCCATTAAGCCAAATACTACAGTTTTATTTCTCTCTTCCATTCTCTTCTCTTAAAAATACCCATAGTCCATTTTGGGTGCCGTTTGTTCATTTTCCTTTCTGTTCTTTATTGCTTCTTTCTTTTCCTTCATCTTTTTAATTCCTCTTTTTGCGTATTTATCCCTTTCTTCTATTTTGTTTTTCTCTTCCCTTTCCTCTCCCTTAATCGCCAAGAACTCATCTCTTTATTTTTCTTTTCCTTCTTTATTCCTTCCTTCGTTCCCGTCACCGTTTTATTCCTCTTCCTTCTCCTCTTCACTAGATTAAAAAAAAAAAACAAATAAGGTTGAGTGTTCCCCATACTTCGCCCTTTATTACTAAGTCAATCTCCCATGGTCTTGCTATTTGTCCACTGAAGCATCATGACACTGCATTAGCGGATGCAGGACTAGCTCAGAATAACTAACAAAAATCTTTCATAAGCCAGTAGAGAAAAATGCGTTCTCCATTAAAGGTTGTATTATTGAATAAACTTCATATATGCCTTAGATCTATTATTTCTATTGGGTGAGGGTGCTCATCTAACATAACCGGAGTATACATCTCTGTTTAAATCATATAGTATAAATACTTACTTAATATATCTTTAATTTATTACTCGGAATTACTTATAACTTGTAAAGAACACCACTGAACAATTAGCATCCAAGTTAAAATAGCGGGGGGGGGGGTGTCATCGTGGCGTGATGGTTAAAGCGATGGACTGCGGAATCGTATGAAGCGAGTTCCTACTCCAATCGCGCTATTACGTTCACTTTCGGGCAAATACCCTTTGGAAAGGTATGAACCAACTTATCCTCCCATCTATGGGTTAAATAGTACCACTACTGTTCTTCTAGGAAAATGGCTTTGGCATTAAATAAGGTACAAAGGTTGATATGCCATTAAAATCAAAGAAACCAAACCAAGTTAAAATAAATGTTGGATTTTCTCTTTTTTATATTGTACATTCAGCGAACAAAAATCCCTGTCAACAGGGCTAAGAATAGTCTGACTCTATCCCTTGTAGACTGATAAGACACCCCAAAAAAGGGGTCTCATGAGTACGTAATTACCAAACAGCTCCCCCACAAGCAAGATGCAACACAAGGTTATTGATTTTTAAGCTGAGTACATTTGTATTGATTTTAAAGTTTTCATTTTCTTACACAGGTTGTTTTGCAAAAGTTAAAAAAAAAACAGTCTACCCTACCATTTACCTATAAGAGAGAAGAGTGAGAACATATGGTTCCATGCCTTTCTCAAGGGCATTAACGTGAAGTAAAACGCAGACAGCTACGTCCATGATTAGAACTCAGATCACCGATTCCATTTTCTATGAATGTCCTAGATATGGCCCGGATGATGCACTTGATGGTGAGGCTATTGTTCTGAAATTTTGGAGTATGAGGAATACTCCTTCATTGCCATTACTTCCAGCTCCACTCTGACTCATGGTGGTAGCACTAATTAGGGCTTCGTCTATGTATCAAATAGACCCGTTTGAAAATTATAGGTATTGCATCCAGCGTATTAGAATAAAATAAAATAAAAATAAAATAAAATAAAGAATAACAAATAAACCTCTAAAAAACAACAACACAAAATGTGTACATATAAACGTACAATGAAATCATATATCAGTGTGCACAAAAGGATTATTTTAAAATTAGAATAGGGAAACTCTCCGTGACACAGTGGCTAACATGTCGGACTGCGACATCGGAGTGGGGAGTTCGAACTCCAGTGGCTCTATTGCATAGACATTCGGACTTGGAAAATTATAAAGCCTCTTAGAAAGAATTTAAACTCCGTTATTCTCTCTATCTAATTATGAGTTAAATAGTGCTACTGTTCTTCAATAAGGATGGTATTGACATTAGATAACCCGCAAAGGTTGATATGCCATTAAAAATGAGACCCACACAATCGATATATGTATATCCATATATACGGAGACTATCTGCTAAGATACGGGATTGCGTGTGTTGTATGAGCTATAGGCGAAAGATGGATAAGCGAAATGCGTTATCATCTAATATGATATCTTTGGAGAATAAAACTGTAATCTTGCCTCTCAGCAACTGTTGCATTTTTCAAAAATGTTCACAGTTACTCTTTTCTGCTTGTTTAGTTATGAGCCCTGATGAACAAACAGTAAACACGGAGCAACAAATGAAACCGAAATTTTAAGTCCTGCTTGGGAAAATTCCGTCTCAAGCACATGAAATGCTTCAGCAAGTGTATTTCAACAAGCAAGTCAACGTCAAGCTGATAAGGGCTGGTGGTGTGTGGCGATGAATGATCGCCATTGAGCTCGACGCGAAAAAAGAATACAGCTTGGAAATGTTTCTTAGAAGATTTTAAGTGTGTCTAAAAATAAACGAAACAAAAAGAAAATACGGGCCTGGGTGAGTTGTGCATCCGGCAGAGGAACATCACCGAACTGGAACAACGTTTCTAATCAATTGATCTTGCTCCGTGTGACTTTTTTCTTTTCTCCACGCCTGCAGGGAATATACAGAGGAGGCGTTTTGTAGTTGTGAAAACCATCAAGAATACGTTACCGATAGAACTGGGAGGCATATCAGAAGATTCCTTTCAGCAGTCCGTAGAAGCGTGGCAGAGAAGATTGTGAAAGTGCATTAGACTCGAGGGGGGTTACGTTGAAAAGGAGATCATGTAATTTGTTTTTTTAAATTACAATATAACTGCACTATTACTTTTCAGACACACCACGTATATATATATATATATATATATCAGAGAGGGAGCATAGACTAATGCATACCACATAAGCGGGAGCGTTTATGGTGAAATTGCTATCATCGTAGGAAATTGATAAGAAGACTAAAATTCAGACCTCGGATGAGGCCGTCTACATTTCATGTAGAGCTAAAACCCCTTGGAAATGTATAAATCCGACTATTCTTCCTCTAGCTAAGGGAAAATAGTTAAATAGACTAAGCTATTTAACTTTGGTTGGCAGCTGGTTTGGGAGAAAGAAATCTTTGAATTCAAGTCAGCTAAACTTCACATAAAAGTGACCTTGAGTTCCATCCCGCTCGGACATTGGGTTTGGTATATATATATATATATATATATATATATATATATAAGTCTGACCTATCTGATGAAATAAAACACAATTTTTTCAAGCTGCGGGTCATATGGATGCTCCTCATGGTCACTGACTAAGGGGAAAAGCTTGACGGCAATTGCACAAGAATGCTACGAACTATATTGAACAAATCGTGGAAGTAACATCCCATAAAAAAGCAGCTATACGGCCACCTACCTCACATCTCAAAAATATCCAAATTAGAACAAGACATAAGGGACACTGCTGGAGAAGTAAGGATGAACCCATTAGTGACGTTCTCCACACACGGACAAGAAAGTGTTGGACGAAAAACTTGAACTTAAATACAGCATGTCTGTCCGGAGACAGGAAGTAGTCTGAAAGACCTGCCAGAAGCAATGGACGATAGAGACGTATGGTGAGAGAGAGAGTAAGGAAAATCTGCGCAAGCAGCATGACAAGATGATGATGATATATATACATATATCGGTGCTTCATGTTACTGCCTGTATCAATCATCAGACGCATAATATAATTCCTAATAAATGTCGAATTCACTTTTGATTGATATCTCGTTTATGAAAACCTCAGATTTCTTCAGATGGGTGATTTACAAAAATAATGTGTCCCTAAGGACATTATATTTTTGCAAACATTGACCGCAGTTGTGACAGTGCTGGCGTTTGGAAAATAGAAAAAGAAATAGAAAGGTAATTCATCCCCAGAACGGAATCTTATTACGTGTCTGATGATTGAGTACAGCCCATGACAGGAGCGGAATCATGTCATAACGCGTTTTTTATTGGCAATTTAAATAGGATTTTAAGGTTTTAACTCACACACGAACCGCGAACACCTACACACGTATTATCTCTTCCTCTCACACAAATACACTCACACATACAAACATATATTGCAGGAATTATGGCCGTCATTATATATTTAAGTAAGCATAATCTGCCATATAACAGATTGTAAAGATCGAGTCGCTATATAAGCATCTTTTTTTCCTTTGTAAAGCTAAACTTTCCGCTAAAATATGTATTGCTACAGAACCACAATAAAGCAACGCTAACCACTGATGAATGAGTATATTACCGCTGATAAAATCATAGTTTTTCTAAGGTTATTGAACATTTAAGGGTTATACAAAAGAATGAACTTTTAACTCTCTCGCTTTTAAGCCCGCTCTCCTACCAACTGAGCTAAATCTGCAATTACCTACCAACAAGGAGAGTTCACAACGAAGTACGACTGCTTAGCCAGACTCTTAATAAAAGAACAGATATCAGGCATTATTGGCTATTTACTGGAAAAGGCGATGATTTGTTGAGAAAGATGTAGTAGCTTCTCATGCAAATAATCACACACAATGAATTTTATCATGGATTATATTCGGCACGTTTTATCTGGATGTGAAAAATATCATATAAAATATAATATATAATATGTGTAAGGCATTGTGTTGATGGCAAAGAAACGAAGGTCTTTTTTTCTTCTCCTAGCTTCTTTGTTATGTTGGTTTAACATTCTTCTTTTCGTATTTACTTGTTAGATTTATGGCTTATATACATGTACATTGACAAGATGCCAATTCTGTTGAAATCGTATTTCTTGTGCGTTTTCTCTGGTCATTGGAAAATCCAATAATACGAGATATTAGAATAGGATTTCGAAGGCAATAAACATATACATATATTCATAATAGCTGTTAGAATGATTATACAAATATACGAAATCCCAAACATATATATATATATATATATATATATATATATATATATATATATATATATATATATATGCGAACACAGAAGAAGAGTATATTATGGGTGCATTTGATGAACACCTCACCCAACAGAGATGGTAGATCCATTGAATACGCGAAACTTACCCACTAATATAATCATATATATATATATATATATATGTGTGTGTGTGTGTGTGTGTGTGTGTGTGTGTGTGTGTGTGTGTGTCTGTGTGGCGCAGTGGGGTTTTAGGTGTATATTACCATGATGGTCCTTGAAATATACACATAAAACACCACAGTGCCACACACACACACACACACACACACACACACACACACATATATACATATATATATATATATATATATATATATATATATATATATATACTCTTTAAGAAAAACAACAAACCGGTCACATTAGGATTATAAATTTATTTCCATCCTGTTATGCGTTTTTGAAAATTTCAAAAACACGAAAAAAATTTAACAGGACTTCTTCAGATCCTTTGGATAAAAAAAAAGTATCTGAAGAAGTCCTGTTAAATTTTTTTCGTGTTTTTGAAATTTTCAAAAACGCATAACAGGATGGAAATAAATTTATAATCCTAATGTGACCGTTTTTTTGTTTTTCTTAAAGAATTTATTGCTCTGTATTGTCTGTTACATTGAGCTCTTTACCAGGAAAATTCAAATGTTCACTCTAGAATAGTTTTCTTGTCCTGATGGAATTACTCCCAACTCCGGTTTAACTGGACCAAATAATACTTATATATATATATATATATATATATATATATATATATATATATATATATATATATATTTGTGTGTATGTGTGTGGCGCCGTGGTATTTTATGAGTAGTAATTTACGGAGGTCTTTTACTTCGATTTAGCCCAAGGCCAAATGAATGGGGCACCCAATGAGACTCGAACTCACCCGTGTAGGTTTGCTAGTCTAACTTGCTCACCATTACACCACCAGAGTGGTGTTTTATGAGTATATTGCCATGATGGTCCTTGAAATGGGACTTCTGTTATACAATTTTGTAGGATCTTTCAAAGAATATTGAGTTTAATTTTTAGTAACGGTTTGGTGGGGTAACTTATGTATTATGATGTCGATCGTTTTATTCACGGCAAAAGTGGCGAAAAGATTTTCGCCGTCGAGAGAAGCTATAATACGCTCTTTAGGTTTTGAAGATTATAAAAATTGAATAAGTTCATAGCCGGATTCGGGGCTGGATTTGCTGACAATATAGGGGTGTTATGAGTTGGGTAAAGTGTTTAATCAACTTATGTATGGGAGTGGTGACTTGAAAAATTATGGATCGGAGAGGATAGTGTTATTTATGGATTTTTACGCTTTCATATAAGGATTCTGGTTTCTTGGAGGCTATTTGTTATGAATTATTTGCTGTGATAGATCACTTGATTTTAGATTTAAATGAATTTCGTGGGTTTTTGTGGACTTTTAAGAAGTTTTATGGTCTTCTAGTTTATTTGCCTTTTTTTTTTTTTTTTTTTTTTTGCAATTTGGAATTATAGTCAGATTTGTTGAGGAAGACAAGATATTAGTTTTGTTAGATTTTATGCGGAAATCAGGGTGATTGCGCAATTTTTTTTATGACGAATTTAATTGTTTGTTAAACAATGTTTAGGTGTTATTGTTTTTATTAAATCTGTTTTTTATAGTCTCTTCTTTAAAACGATCGGTGATGGTGGGAGGTTGGTGATTTGATTTTGCGCTTAGAGCTTCTGGATATTTTGAAATAGTATCTCAATTTCACTTATTTTATTCAAGTGATTTGATTTGCTTTATGGCAAACACATTTTGTCACAACATTTTTAGATGAGCCTAAGTTACAATTAAATGGTACAAAGTATTGCCATGTACAACTAACAACTCAACTAAACATCAGGTATTCGATTACATACATTTAAAAAATGAAACAATTCTATTTCTAACAATTCAATTAAACATAAGTCAACAAAGTTAATCGTTTCAAGTATTTTTATCTATCACTAACAATTCAATTAAACATAAGTCATTTGTTTACACACAGTTAAATGATGAAGCAGTTCTATTCCAAGGAACCCCTTTTAGCATAACCCATTTGCTTGCTCTCAGTTTATACTGTAAAACGGTTCTATTTGACCAATAGGTAGGGCGCTTAAACTGCAGGACAGAGTGGACTTGAGAACAATGGCAATGAAGGGATATTTCCTATTTCCTAAATCTCCAAGGCTGGAGCCTCACCATCAGATTGATTAATGTCATATCAGGGACACTTTTTCGTGAGGGGAGTCTTATCCTTCTGCAGATATACAGTCGGTGTTTTTATAGCCCCAACCAGCAGGGCAGTGATTGTGGAAACAAAGGTTTAAATGCCTTTTCTTTTCCGGCGAATAGCAATTTTGTACCAACAAAGAATAAACATAAAACGTTGCCCCTAAAATTATGAGTTGTTTCAACCCATTCTGTAAAAATTTGAGATCATTTAAATGGTTGGTTGGTTGGTTGGTTGGTTTGTTGGTTGGGTTTTTATGGCATATCAACCTTTGTAGGCTATTTAACGCCAAATCCATTTTACGCAAACAGTCAAATTTTTTTCAAACAATTCAGTTTAGCGTAAATACAGTTTAATTGTCAATAAGTACAGTTTATGAAAATAGTGCTACTTCAAACATTTCAGTTTAGGATAAGTACGCAGTTTAAATTTAAGTACAGTTTAATTGTGAAAAACATTTCTATTTCGAGCTATTCAGTTTAGTCAAGCAGTTCTAATTCAGTACAGATTCTGTTTACACACAGTTAAATGTCAAAACAGTTCTATAGTAAACAAATCACTTTAGTGTAAGTACAGTTTCAATGAGAAAAAATAGTTCCATTTCAAATAATTAAGTTTAGAATCAGCACTCAGTTTAAATGTAAGTACGGTTTAATTGTCAAAAACATTTCTATTTCAAGCTATTCAGTTTATTCAAACAATTCAGTTTAGCATACGTATACCATTAGTTCTATTTATCCCATAGATAGGGCCCTATCAGGTGCTACCACGCCCGGTCAGAGTGGACCAGGGAGCGATGGCAATAAAGGGGTACTCCGCATTCACCAAAGCTCCAGCATTACAGGACCCTCTCCATCAGATTGTTTAGTGTCATATCCAAGACACTCGTTGTGGGGGGGGGGTCTTACCCCTCAGCAGAGAAGCAGTCGGTGTATTCTACAGCTCCAGCCGACTGGGTAATCATTCACATGTTGATTGGTAAAGCTTTTAGATTACCAAATTCCAGTCTTTCTTAAACACATTGTACTTCTTAAATGATATTAAAGTTTTTTTGAATTCTGCATTTTCAAATAAAATTGTTAATTTGTTAATTTTTTAAATGAATTTATAAATTTGTTAATTTTTTAAAAATTTGCTGTATCACAGAGGCATCCAGTTGTTACTCTGAAAACCTAAAGAATATATATTTTCTACTATTACTTCTTATGAATTAAAACATCTAATTGAGTAATTTCTTGAATAAAAATTTTATGATGATACTGGAGATGCTCGTGGTGTAATGGTTATCATAGGAAATGGACACGGTGATACGAGTTCAAATCCTGGACGAGGCTGATTGCATTTCACATAGCACTAATACCCTTGAGAAAGGTATGAATCCAATTACTCTCCCTTCAGTTATGAATAGTAGGACAGACTGAGTTCTTCAGCCTTGGTGAGGCAACTAGTCTAGGAGAAGGAAAACTCTAAATTCAAACCTGTTAGACTCCGCTTAAAAATTGACCTTGTGTCATATTCTGCCCGGGTTGAGGGGTTAAGTAAATATGGATATTGGCTCGCTTAACTCAATTAAAAATCAGATGGGCCAACTCCAGAAGGGAACGTTTTGTCACAGTAGCTATCAATATGCGTCAGGTAATCATACACACTGGAAACGGAAATGTCCAGAAAGCCTTCTAGAGGTCTAGAAATCATTACCATTTTTATAAGATACTTTCTTGTGCATACGTCTTTAAATTGAAATCAACATTTTAAATCTTTTAAACTTAAATCTACTGACTCGATTCTTTTTTATCAAACCTCTTACCGATGGAAAAATTAAAGTAAATCTGAATATGGTCTCAAGTATAGTCAAGTTTAACAGTACATATGATATATCTATTGAAATGATATCAAGATACACATACGAAAAGCATGCTGCATACGCAGTGAGTTGGTAAGTTAGAAAAGAGGCTTTTTTTGGATTTTGACACCAAAAGTTAAGGGGGTACCGTCGTGGTGTAATGGTTAAAGCGATGGACTGCAGAATCGTAGTAAGCGAGTTCGTACTCCAGTCGCGCTATTACGTTCACTTTCGGACAAATACCCTTGGGAAAGGTCTGAACCCCCTCATCCTCCCAGCTATGGGTTAAATAGTACCACTACTGTTCTTCTAGGAGAATGACTTTGGCATTAAATAACCTACAAAGGTTGATATGCCATTAAACAACCAAACCAAAAATTAAATTTCCTTGGAATTGTGGGATATTTTATTTTATTATTTGGTTTATTTTTGTACTTTATTATTTTTATCAATTGCTTTAATTTTTATAAATTCCTTCATACAAACAAAATAAAACAAAAACAAATATATTTACGTGTGTTGCTTTTTTTCTTTTCGTCCCAACATGCTCGAGCGTTCTCCTACAGTCTTGTCATTTTTGCTTGTCGTAATTTCAAATTTTCAATTTCGTTATTATTTCTATGTTGTCAGACACAAATAGTATACACAATTCATACAAAATATACAAACACATGCGATACAATTCGATATTGTAGTCAGACATATTAACAAAAAGAATAGAAAATTTTCATTTACATTACTAATTCTCTTCTTTGTGGTGGGGGTGGTTTCCCTTCAAGCGTTCTCGTTACTAGTAGGGCGGTGTTTGCTTTTTTTCTTCAGCTGTGTTATCTTGTGCCGGGGACTATTTCCGCTACTCTTTTAAGTCGTCAATTATTATTTGATCATAATTATTATTTTACTCCTTGATAGTTTTTTACATCAGCGTTAGTTGATGATTTTCCTCTGGAGTTTGAGTGATAGCAAGTCTCTTCACGCCTCCAGGACTCTTCTCAGTATTCTGGCCGATCTCAACAATGCTGAAGTTTTGACAGTCTCCACCCGTCCCGTTATTTCCAAGTCCTCCAGTCCTTATACAAATCCTTTTGTTACTGTACAAGGGGCATCAATTATAATTGGTATAATCGTCACTTTCATGTACCACAGTTTTTGTCAATTCCCTAACAAAGTCAAGATACTTTTCCCTCTTTTGCATTCTTTTAATTTTTCTCTGTGGTCCACCAGGTCAGCAAACTCCACAATCCTGCAAGTTCTCTCTTTTTTCTTGATTATTATAATGTCTGGTCGTCTGACCGAGATTAGGTGATCCGTTTGCCTTGAGGAGTGTGTGCGTGTCTATCTCCATGGCAGATTCTGGATTGTGTATATACCATTTGTTCTTATAGTCAAATTTCAATTTCTTGCACAATTCTCAGGGGTTCATCTTCCTTTTTTCCCACCCGCTTTAGCTGATGGTCTTTCCTGGAATCTGAGCCACAGTATGTATATGTAGGTCTCCAGGACTCTTCTTAGTATTATAGCCGATCTTAATACTGTGGTCTGAATGGTCTTGATTCTCCGTATGGTCTTTAATTCCTACAGTATTCTTTGTTAGCCTTTAGGGTCTCTTCATAGGACACCGGATAAAATTAGTATCACTATCATATTTTTTTTTAGTTCTCTGGCAATATCCAAGTATTTGTTCATCTTTTTGTTTTCTTTTATTTTCACTCTGTGGTTCGCCAGGATGGCAAAATAACTTGGTGGCAAGTTCTTTTTTCTTGTTAATTAAGTCTATGTATTTGTATCTCTTTTCGCTTTCTTTCTGTGTAAGTTAGCTAATTTTTTCTTCAGATTTTCAAAAATGTAGTCCTCTATGCTCTTCTTAAGTATATAATTGAGTGACATCGATGCTATACCAAATAGCTGTGGCGAGAGTGGTTTTTCCTTAAAGGTGCATCTTTGGATTTTAACCTTTGGGTGGGTTTGTCCTTTTCCAGTTAATTCCACTTTCCAGTTTACTATAGTTTTGGGGATGAAATTTATGACAGTATTCTGACTGACTTATAAAATGCTGTAGTTTAGATGGTCTTTAATTGACCTCTGATTTCTAAGTCTTTCAGTCCCTTGACCAAACCTTTGGGCATTCTTCCGAGCACCTAATTCTAGTGATATCAACGTGATCTTCATGATCCATAGTTTTTTTGTTCTAGGTATTTGTATCACTTTTCGCTTTCTTTAAATTTTTCTCTGTGTTTTGCCGGGACGACAAAAAACACTATTCGGCAGGTTCTCTTTTTTGTTGTCTCATTCTCTTGGACAGATTCTGGGTTGTGCATATACCATTTGTTCGTATTGTCACATTTAAATTTCTTACACATTACCCAGTGGATCACCTTTCCCAGTCAGTCATGTCTAATCTTATACTCTTTGTCTGTAAATTTGCTGCATTCGCTTATGTGTTTGATTATTTTGTCTGTATTACCACATTATTATTATTATTATTATTATTATTATTTACTCATTAGAGTTTTTCACATAAGTGTTAGCTGATGGTCATTCACAAGAGTTTGAGTGACTTCAAGTCTCCTCAAGGAGAGGGTGGAACGATAAAATTGTCGTTCTAAAGAAAACAACACTACAGCTTTATTTGAAAACTTTTATTGAAAAAATCAATTCAGGTAACTTGATTATCTAGTCGAGCTGACATATATTCAATGTAGCCGCCTTCAGCCTCAATCACCGCCTCGATATGGATTCGGAAATAGGAGCATGCCTTTTCCATAAGCACCGGCGGGAGCGCGGCGGGAGCGCGGCGGATGGCGGCGATCAGGTTGGCTTTGGTGTAATGGGAGATCTTGTTGGTGATGTTCTCGACGTATGACCAAACGAAGTAGTCCAGTGGGTTCAGGTCGGGGGAGGAGGGGGCCCATGAGAGAAGGGTACAAAGTCGTAGCACTCCTTCTAAAGCCAAGCCTGGGTCTCTTTGGGCTTGTGGGCTGGCGCCGAGTCCTGTTGCCACACCCAGGGTCTGCCACCAGCCACCTGATTGCACCAGGGAATAAGCACACTCTTCAGCACATCCAGGTACACTTCAGTGTTGACTTTCAAGCCGACTTCGAAGATGTGAAGTGGCATGATGTGGCTCTCACTTGAAACCACACCAAATACCATAACCGAAGCCGTCCGAAGGGTCGTCCGATGCGTTGAGCTGTGCCCTCAAGCGTTGAACCGTCCGGATTTGCATTTTGAGGGTGCTGGCATCCGTCCTGTTGTCATAACTTGGATCGGTAGAGAGCATGTGTTGTACAGTGGCGCATATCCAATCTCGCTCGTTGAACATTGTGTCACTTTCAGACATGATAGAAGGCTCCTATCGCTCTTGGGATTTGTACACAACTGGCCAACTTGTAGATGGTCTGCAACAAAAAAAGAAAACCAGTTTTCATTAAACGTGGTTTAATGGTTATCGTCGCAGGATATGGACACGGCGACCCGAGTTCAAATCCTGGACGAGACTGATTGCATTTCACCTAGCACTAATACCCTTGGGTAAGGTATGAATCCAATTATTCTCCCTCCAGCTATGGGTAAATAGTAGGACAGACTAGGTTCTTCAGCCTTGGTGAGGCAACTAGTCTAGGAGAAGGAAAACTCTGAATTCAAATCTGTTAAACTCCGCTTAAAAATTGACCTTGTGTCATATCCTGCCCGAGCGGAGGGGTTGGTAAATATGATATGATTAAACGGAAATGGAATCATGTCGTCTTTTCTAGGGCGACAATTTTATCGTTCCACCCTGTATTCTGGCCATTCTCAATAATGCTGTAGTTTGGATATATTTACTCGCCCGCCAACTTCCAATTCCTCCATTCCCTTTAATAATCCTGAAGTTACTGTACTGAATGCACCAATTACAATTGGTATAATTGTCACCTGCATGTTTCACAGTTTTTTTCAATTCCCTAGCAAGGTCGAGGTACTTATCCTTCTCTTTACATTCTTTCAGTTTTATTCTGTGGTCAGCAGGGACAGCAAAGTCTACAATTTTGCAATTTCTCTTTTTTGTTTTTTGTTAATTATTATTAGGTCTGATCTTCTGGCCGAGTTTCGGTGATCCGTCTGTATGTCAAAGTCCCATAGGAGTTTATTATTATTATTATTATTATTATTCTTTTGAGGGTTTATCCACACCAGAGGTAACTGATAGTCTTCCACAGGAAGTTTAGTGACAGCATGTCTTGTCTAGTTTCCAGGACTCTTCTCAGTATTCTTGCCGATCTTAATAATGCCGTCGTTTGCATGGTCTCCTCTCATCCTCTTATTTCCAAGTCTTCCTGTCCAACTATCAGTCCTTTGGTGACTGTACCAAGCGCTCCAATTACAATTGGTACACTGTCACTTTATATCATTATTATTTCTACATCAGCGTTAGCTATGGTCTTCCACTGGAGTTTGAGTGACAACGAGTTTCCTCAAGTCTCCAGAACTCTTCTCATTCTCGCCGATTTCAATTCTGCAGCAGTTCGGATGGTCTCCACGCGTCCTCTTTTTTCCAAGTCCGTCAGCTTCTGTACCAATCCTTTCGTGACTCTACCGAGCACAACATTTACAATTGGTTTCACCGTCACTTTCATGTTCCAAAGTTTTTTTTTCGGTTTTTATTATTATTGTTATTATCATTATTATTATCATTCCTTACGTTTTTTTCGAAGTTTGAGTTCCAACATGTTTCAGCAATTCTCCGAAAACCTTCAAAGTGTTCGAGCTGATTTTACCAGTGCTGTCGTCTGGAAATTTCAAATCTTACTTTGATCTGCACTTCCCTGAGTCGTTTTTCCAGTTACTTGTAGACAGTTTCAAGCTATCCAATTCCAAGCGCTGTGACCCTCACCTTCTTGTTCCATATTTTTCAGCTCTGTGATAAGGACCAAGTATTTTTCAATCTTTTTACTTTCAATGGTTCGGAAGACCGGGGTTCAGTCACAGGTCGAGTCATACCAAAGACTCAAAAATGATACTTGATGCCGCCTTGCTTAAAAATCAGCAATATAAAGTAAGAATCAAGGGTAAAGTGGAGCAATACAGGGAATGGAGTGGCGCCTTTCCCTGCACCTCGGTGTGGTAGCTATTAAAAAGGGAGCCTTCGGCTCACCCTCGAATAAGGTCACCAACTTTACTTACTACTATATTTATGTTCACTCTGTGGCCAGAAAAGACAGCTAACATCCATCTGGTAACAATACGCTTTCTTTGTGTTAATTAAAACTAAGTCTGGTTTTCTGATCGTGATTGTGTGATCCGTTTATATCTCAAAGTCCAATTCTTTTGGACAAATTCTTATTTGTACATATATCATTTGCCAGTCTGGTCAAATTTTACTCGCTTGAACAATTTCCTCTGGATCACTTTTCCCATCCAGTCGTGTCTAAGCTTATTTTTTTTTTTTTTTTTATTTTGTACCTGTTATCAGCATTCTCTCATAATCTGACTAATTGTTTAATCTCTGTTGTCACACAGCCAACGCTTGCTAATCTCTTGCCTATTATGCTTTTTTTACACCAGTTGAAACAAAAGATTTTACACTAAAGTCGAAACGACAGCAACTCTTCTCACATCTCAAAAGCCCAATCGGTTGAGGCTGTAGAATACACCTACTATATCCCTGCAGAGAGGTAAGACTTCACCTGGCAAGTGTCCTGGATATAATACTAAACAATCTAATGGTGGGGCTCCAGTACTCCTTCATTGCCATCGCTCCCAGTTTCACTCTTGCCTGGACTGGTAGTGCCTAATAGGATCCTATCTGTTGGTCAAAGAGAACTGTTTGACATTCACACTATGCGCAAATAAATGATGTTAGTTGAATTGAATGGTAAGAAGTAGAACTGTTTGATAATTTAACTGTGTGTAAACATATGACTAATGTTTAATTGAATTCTTAGTGATACATAGCAATACTTGGAACAACTGACCTTTGTTGATTTAAGCTAAATTGAATTGTTAATAATGGAACAGTTTGATCATTTGACTACGTGCAAGCAAATGACCGATGTTTAATTGAATTGTTAGTGATACATAGCAGTACTTGAAACTATTCACCTATGTTGATTTACGTTTACAAATCATATATATCTAATATAAATGTATAAGCCGGATTTGGCATTAAATAACCTACAAAGGTTAATATGCCACAAAACCAAACCAAACTAGATACATCTCAAGTAAAGTAAGTAGTAAAGTTGGTTACCTTTGTCGAGGGTGACCCGAAGGCTCCCTTTTCGATAGCTACTACACCAAGGTGTAATAAAGGGTGCTACTCATTTCCCTCGATTGCTCCACTTTACCCGTGATCCCTACCTTATATTACTGAGTGTTAAGCAAGGAGGCATCAAGTACCATTTTTTGAGTTTTTGATATGACTCGACCTGGGATTGAACCCAGGTCTCCCGGACCATTGGCGAACTCTCTAACCATCATGTCAATGAGAGTCTCACATTTCAAAGATGATTCTAATTATTCTCACTGATTTCAACTTTACTGTAATCAGTATAGTATCAATTCTTGATCTGATCATTAGTTTCCCTAGTCTCTCTTCCGGGTCTTTGGAGTTCGTTTTTAATATGGCAATTACAATTTTTTACCACCGCCACTTTCATTTACTGCACTTTCTTTGAAATCGAAATTACCAAAAAAAAAAAAAAAAAAAAGACAGAATACAAGATTAGATAAGGCAACAAAATTTCACAAAAGACAAATCAACCGACCAATCAAATGACATCCGTGTTGTTTTTTTCATCATTTTGATTCTTTCCACTAACTATTTATTTCTTCTTCCACGTTCTTTTTTCATTTCTTTCTCATTTCTTTTCTTCCTACCAACATTATCACCCTATCTTGCTGTTTGCGTCCTTATCACTCCACCGTCCTTTTTCCCTCATTTCAGTATACTAGAAATACCCTCTACCTAAAAATTTGATCACCTATTCAATATCTGTTCTGCTCTCTATCAGCAGTCATATCAAATACTTCCATCCTTTCGCTGAAATCTGTCTTTTGTTATCGTTACTTAGAAATTAACTTAGAAATTCATTGATCTTAAGCAGTGGGGGAGTAACAATTTAATCTGAAGCAAAGTGCGCAAAGACTCTGATCCTAAAGAACAATGTCAATCTATACATAAATAAACCCATACAGAGACGCGGTTAGAGTAACGGTTATCGAAATGAAATCTGTGGGATATAGTTTGGTTTGGTTTGGTTTAGTTTGATTGGTTTCGGTTGGGGTATTACGGCATATCAAACATTTTAGGTTATCTAATGCCAAGTTGAGTTTATTCATATATATATATATATATATATATATATATATAATTTCAAACATTTTGTTGATAACATTTTTAAACGAACCCGTGCTCATTTTCGCACGCACTTAAATGGTTTAAAATATTGCTATATGACACGAATAATTCTATATAACAGTAACAATTAAACATCAGTCATTCGTTTAGACACGGTTAAATGGTCTAACAGATCTATTTCTAACAAATTTGTTTAATATAAGTCATTTGCTTGCAGAACAGTTTAAACTTCAAACAATTATATTTGACCAACAGATAGGACCTTATCGGGTGCTACCACTCCGGGACTGAGTGGACTTGGGAGCGAGGGTAATGAAGGAGTACACCGTATTCCCCAAAGCTCTACAGCTACTGGAACCTGACCATCAGATAGTTTGGTATCATATCTAAGACAATCGTTACGAGGTAGACGTTCGTCTCTGCAGATATGTAGTTGGTGTATTAAACAGCACCAACGGACTGGACTTGGGTATATAGGAAGATATTATGAGTTGCTTAACCTTGCTTAGGCAGTTTTTCTGGGAGTAGCAAAAAACTCTGAATTCAATATCTCAGGAATTTTGTTCAGTAGAATCTGCGGCATATTAGTGTATCATTCTTCTCTTATCAGCTCATGCAAAAACTTTGGTCACTTCTACACGGGCTTTTAGAACATTAAACAAATCATTTGCGTAAGTAGTCAAGCAGGTCATATCTTTAACTGTACTGTTGAATACTCAAATGTCGCGAATGACAATAGGGTCCATCATGTATATGCCTGTATATATGCACACGCACACACACCGACACAGATATATATATATATATATATATATATATATATAATCTTTTCGATAAAAAGATGCAGCGTATTTGATTTCTTCTTTAAAAGAATGGTGACTACGGGGTTTGCTCTCCAGCATGGATTCATTTACCCCGCCCTAACACCTAAATTCATTTGGGTTTTCATTTCTTTACGGGTTTTATATTATTTCAATTTAATTTTGTTTTTCTTGTTAACCCAAGAAAGATATTTTCTTATTCTTACTATATATATATATATATATATCAGATTTCTCGGAAGGATCCAGTTGGTGAAAACTAGGTAGAGTGATATTATACTTTGTAGGCTTTAGTTCAATATATATACATATATATATATATATATATTATGAGAGTGTTGGTCGTCAGTAAATCCCTATGTGGTTTCCATGGATTAAATATATATATAATATATATTTATTTATTATCATTATTATATATATATATATATATATGTATATTCATCTAATATCATCGTTGTTTATGATTAAACGAAACAAGGTTCTACATTTTAAGCTCTGCATATAATTAAAAATAAATAAAATCAATTAAATAATTGTGAAGAAATATATGATAATCCACTTTTCTTACATTACTGTAGCCCTTCTAGTATATATATATATATATATATATATATATATATTTGATTGAACATAATAGACATTTTTTGTCTACATATTTTTTTTAATCCTATCGAATTGCCGTATTGATTTTATGATAATCGGCGGGAATTGGTTGATAAACCTTCCATAATTAGTTATTTCCCCAGAAACATACAACCCAAACTTAATAGAAATAATTTTGAAACCAGTGCTAATGTACTTAAATGTCTTTTGCTACTGACGCTATTTATAGAAATAAATTTGAAAAGTAAACGCTACACAATACATAAGTACAGACGCTTACAAAGTAAATAATGTACATACAAAAGTCACATCACTTTTGTAATACATCCTCTCCTGAATAGGGACAAAAGTTTGGCAGGAAGTACTTGGGAAATAACTAATTATGGAAGGTTTATTAACCAATTCCCGCCGAATATCGGAAGATCAATACGGCAATTCGAAAGGATAAACAAAAAAATATGTAGACAAAAAAATATCTGTTATGTTCAATCAAAACTGTATCAGGAAATGAGGAAATGCTGCCAATATATATATATATATATATTGTCATCCACAGACAGACTGTATCTTTGTACCACAACTCTTCAGTGTGGCTAGACACATACGACGCTTGAAGCTGGGATCAAAACCCGCCCAACTTTATGTTAAACTTAGAATCAGACCGCTCGGCCAACAAGCGTACCGCGTCGGCAAGGGAATTATAAGGTATTATGTAATAAAAACAGCTGCAGCGTTCGTTTGTTTACATTTTATACCTTACTGGATACCAGAGTGCTCAATTCGTTCGAAGAACTTTGCATTATGCGAGCGGCGGCCGAAAATTCCTTCACCAGAGTGCTCAACCCCCATATATATATTTCGTAACCGTTATCATCATAAGATATTGAATCGATAATCAGGGTTCAAATTTTGTATGATGTTGTTTGCGTTTCTATTTCTTTGTGCTTTTGTTTTACTTTTTTAGTGTTTTTGTTTCGTTCATGCCATCCTTTTTTCACTTCATCTATGGGTAAATAGTATAAGAGACTGTGTTCTTGATCTTTGTTTAGGCGAGAATGATAACTCTGATTTCAAACCACCTTTACATTACCCCAAAGTTCAATCTGATGTAACATCCTACTCATGGTGGAGTTATTGGGTGAATAAACATATAAGCCAACCAGTCATTTTCATTGTTACTTTAAATTTGTCTATTTGTTGTTGACTTACCTTTCTCCTTCTTTTCTTTTTCCTTCCTTTCTTTTTCCTTCCTTCTTCTTAATTCAAACTGCCACTTCCATTTCCTTCTTTCTTTTGTCTCTATCTCCGTCGGTGTTAATTCCTATCCTATCAGCCTTTCTCTTTATCAATATCATCTTTACCTATCCCTCTCACTCTCACTAACTCTCTCTCTCTCTCTCTCACACACACACACACACACACACACTTTCGCTTTCTCTTTCTATCTTTCTTTCTTTCGCTCAGTAACCTCTCCAGAATTCTCCACCACCACCGTGTAATTTCCTCATCTTTCCAGACCCAGCTCTACCCCTTGTCTGCAAAGGTATTAAATAGTTTCACTCTTCAGTGCGTAATCACTTGAATAGAAAGTTTTTGTTTGTTTCTAAGCCATATCACATTTAAGCTCGGATTATTACCTGAATACGCTTGTTCTCGCTTCCTTTGTCAGCGATCCATTCTCCTGTACCTCACAATCACTGTTCACCGGTTCTCAAGAGCTTCTTGACTCCCTACTTACCTATGCATCGTAAGATTTGGTCATCCTCCTTATATATCATCAACCTTCCTCTCTCAATATCGAAATCTCTTCCATTATTCAATATACATTTATCAAGTATGCCCAAATACAAGCCTAAATGATTGATTGGTGTCTTAGTGGGTTGGCTGGCAGGTTTTAGACATGTTAGCTGTTGTATTATTTGATGCCGAAGTCAATCTTTTTCTTATGCAAGCAATCTTTTTCCATTGATCGATTGATTTATGGAATAATTTTAACGGCATTTCAACCAGTCGAGAGCTATTTCAAGCCTAGATGTTTTGGAATCACATTCATTGCTCGATCGTTGTCACAGTTTTGTGTAGTTGCTTCTTAAGACTTTTTTTTTATTGGCCTAATGAGTAGAGTGTTAGCTAATAGTCCGGAAAACCGGGGTTCAATCCCAGGTTGAGTCATACCGAAGACTCAAAAATGGTACTTGATGCTGCCTTGCTTAAAACTCAGCATTATAAGGTAAGGATCAAGGGTAAAGTGAAGCAATCCCGGGAATGGAGTAGTGCCTTTCTCTACACCTCGGTGTAGTAGCTATTGAAAAGGGAGCCTTTGGGTCACCCTCGACTAAGGTTGCTAACTTTACTTTTACTTATGTAGATTAAGAATAACTATTAAGCATCTATTTAACCTACATCCAATTGGTTTCTTGAATCCTTATTAAGCACTAATAATTATAGGGATTTAAGGAACTATTTCTATTTAATAACAGTCCATTGTTTACACTCATTTTTTTTCGTTTTAAGTAACTAATCATAAAACTTTGTAATCAGTAATAACTTCTAGCCACTATTCCTAATTAAACTAATCTATATTGTAATGGTATCAGGTATTCCTATTGAATATAAACAATATTTTTTTTTTACTATGAATAGGATTTTTACCGGTACTCCCGCTTCCGATCAGAGTGAACCTTGGAGTAATGACAATCTAGGAATATTCTACACTCCTAGATCGTGAGAAGTCAAGCCCCATCAACGAATATAGTTTACCATATTTACCAACCCCTCCGCTCGGGCAGGATATGACACAAGGTCAATTTTTTAAGCGGAGTTTAACAGGTTTGAATTCAGAGTTTTCCTTCTCCTGGACAAGTTGTCTCACCAAGTTGTTATATATATATAATCGTTATAGAGTATTTTCAAATCTGAAGCCAAAAAGAAAACATTATTTGTAATAGAGTTATTAGCAGTCTCATGGGTCCCATGTATATTGAGACGCCCTATACAATTATCAAAGGACTTGACCATTCATTCTGATAGAAAATAAAGAGCAATATACAAGAGATCCTATTTACCAACCACTCCTCTCGGGCAGGATATGACACAAGGTCAATTCTTAAAGCGGAGTTTAACAGGTTTGAATTCAGAGTTTTCCTTCTCCTAGACTAGTTGCCTCACCAAGGCTGAAGAACCTAGCCTGCCCTACTATTTACCCATAGCTGGAGGGAGAATAATTAGATTCATACCTTTCCCAAGGGTATTAGTGCTATGTGAAATGCAATCAGTCAGGTCCAGGATTTGAACTCCTGTCGCCGTGTCCATATCCTGCGACGATGACTATTACACCACGGGCACCTCCTAAAACGAATATAGTTTATTATCATACTCAGAACATCTATATTTGCAGACTTTGCGGCGAATAAAATCAGCGTGTTCTGTATCTCAGTTGGCTGGGGCTGTTGAATACAAGGACTGCATCTCTGGAGAGGGGTAAGACCCCACCAATGAATGAATGTCCTAGACATGACATTAAACAACGTGATGGTGAGGCTTCAGTAATTGGGCTGCTTTCGGAAATGCAGATAACCTCTTCATTGCCTTTGCTCCTTGGTCCACCCCTCCCAGAGTGGTAGCACCTTAAAGGGTCCTATCTATAGGTCAAATAGAACTGTTTGACATTCAAAATGTGTGCAAACAAATTACATGATTGGTTGAATTATTCTAAATAAAACTGTTTGATTATTAAACTGTTTGTAAACGAATGATATGTTTAATAGAATTGTTAGTGATACAAAACACTACTTCAAACTACTTAACTGTATGCAAAAAAATGAGCTTAGGCTCGTTTACAAACTTTCTTGACAAAATGTGTTTACAAATGTATATTTACTATATATATATATATATATATATATATATATATATATATATATATATCAAGAGGATTTGGCATGAAATTTGCAAAAATGGTTGATACTATTTACCAACCCCTCCGCTCGAGCAGGTCAATTTTAACAGGTTTGAATTCAGAGTTTTCCTAGACTAGTTGCCTAACCAAGGCTGAAGAACCTAGTCTGTCCTACTATTTACCCATAGCTGGAGGGAGAATAATTGGATTCATAACTTTCCCAATGGTATTAGTGCTATGTGAAATGCAATTAGCCTCGTCGAGGATTTGAACTCGTGTCGCCGTGTCCGTTTCCTACAACGATAACGACTACACCACGGGCACCTCCAATGCAAAAATGGTTGATACGCTATAAAACCAAACCAAAATAAACCAAATCAAACCAGCGTATTCTAAGCCTCACTGATAATCCGATCAAGTAATTATAGTTATAAGCTTTGTAAAGAATTATAACTTCAAATAACTAGTTCAAGAGTAAATACAAATAAATTTCATAATTATTTTCAAGAAACTATTTATTATACTGATATTAACATTAACATAATTCTTCAGATCAATCAACAAAATACTTCATATAAGATGATCTGGACATGTCTAAGAAAAGGACACCTGAATAGAGAAACGGAATTTTAATTGCAGCAAAATGTAAATCCACGCAAAATTATGTTAAAAATAGATAATACACAAAAGAATAGAAAATGTAGGCTATGTGATGAAAAAGATCAGACAATTAATCATAAAATATGTGAAAGGAGCAAACTGACCAAAAAGGAATATAAGACTTGGCACAACTGGGTGGGAAAGGTTATTCGCTAGGAATTGTGCAATGGATTAAAACATGAAAATGCTGTAAAAGGATATATGCGCAAACTATAATCTGTCCAAGGAAAGTAGATGCACAAAATTATCCGAGACTTTAAGAAACATCTGGATCACATGATCATAATGAGAGGACTAGATCTGTTATTAAGTGTCAAGAAAAAAGTAATTTGTTTATATAAGGTGATATGAAGTATTTTTCTTTTTTGTTTTCAGTTCTTTTTTATGTTGCTATAATTTTTCGATTTTTGTAGTTTGTTTCTCATTCTTTTTGCATTTTGGTGGGGAATGAAATTAGTTTTAAAGAAATTCTGCCCTTTGTCAAACGTACCAAGTAGGTTAATTTCTTAATTTTCTCATCCAGAACACAAATAAAAGTTTGAAGAGAAATATGGCCATTTATTATTGTTGGGTATCACCCATTTTTTTTCCACACAATGAACTAGTCCATCTGCCATATATAGCAGTAGCTACTAATACCAAGGCAGACTAGAAGGTGAAGAGCAGCTTCTAAGAGGAATAGTATTAGAGCATTGGAAACTGGAGATCGCACAAGATCACCTTACTTGCTTCCGTAATTACTAGTGCGATCTCCAGTCTCCAATGCTCTAATACTATTCCTATAAGAAGCTGCTCTTCACCTTCTAGTCTGCCCTAGACTATATCTTTATTCTGTATTCACTAATCCTATGTTCTTGTCTACTAATAGTCTCTCTATTGTATATACTTTTTCGTTAGAATATATCTCCATTTCCTCACGTGGTTTGTCCTTTATTTAATATTACAAGCGTTCACTAACCAGAACGCAACAATTATACGTTTACTACATAGGTAATTAAGAAATAACACATTATCCAGGAATATAATTTGTGGTTACATCGTGCTATTTTCAAATCTTGCTTTTTCGTCCTTACAAACCGCGTATGCATCGATGTCGCAAATAAAACCTTCATTTCTTTAATCCAAAAATGAAAATTTACCATGCCTGGTACGTACTCAGACATCTGGTTTTAAAAGCAGTCTAATATGGTTTTGACAGAACTGTGAGAAATCAGCTGAATCAACATTGACAGAGAAAAAGCCAAAAAAAGAAAAAAAAGAAAAGAAAATAACAACAGAAGGACTAACTAAAAGCAATGGCTGAGAGGGACGGCTGATGAAAGTAGGAGCCAAAGGAACCCGTGTTGATAATGATGGTCATGATATACAGGTCTTTTTCGAAATTGATAGATTGAATTTAATGGCATATCAACCTGTCTAGGATTAGTTTTTCTCAAGAAGTTAGTGAATCGCGTTCAGTTTATGATTATATATACATTTTTTCTGTAGTTGTTTTTTTAATCTTTTTGTTGTTGTTGTTGTTGTTGTTGTACACGGTCCTATCGAATATTAATGATTTTTAAACAGATTTATTCGCCCACAGATTGGCAGCACTGGCACGAAACACCCCAGGTCTCCAGGAATGGAGAATTACCCTCAGATTTAGAACCCCCATTTTTGTCTAGCAGTTTCTGATGACTCTAAAGAGGATACAGTTAAGGTGTATTCTAAGCCTCGTGTTCCAGAACGAGGCCTAGATATCTCTCAATTGTCATAAACCTTATAGAAGCACTGCTGTTATCAGCAAACCTTCATGCCATCAATATCGACTACATCTTTTTTTAATATTCTAATGCCTCAGTGGCAGTAATACCCTTTCAGAATTCACAGAGTTAGCAATGGTGAATGTCTCAGCCTCCAAGAGATGAAACTCAGAGATGTACAATAAACGACAAACTGTCGGAAGAACGAGATTATAAACTAAATGTCTTTTCATACCATTTAACTTTGGGTCTGCCTTCGTTGGTTGGCTCACAATTCACAGCAAGAAAATACTTAATTACTTTTCAAACACACACGCACACACATAAATATATATATATATATATATATATATATATATATGATAGTCATTTCATAAAAAAAAGTTGATTGGTACCTTAAGACTTCGCCGTAAAAAGTACTTTTTACAGATGAAACTTCCGAAAAAATCACAAGTGATAAGTACTTTCTTATTCCCAAAAAGCTGTCAGCATGGCTTTCTTTAATAACCGCTACGCCTAGCACCTTTTCTTTACAAAAAGAGTTAGTGTGTTTCTACTGGATGAAACGATAAAATTGTTGTCCTAAAGAAAACAACACTACAGCTTTATTTTAAAACTTTTATTGAAAAAATCAATTCAGGTAACTTGATTATCTAGTAGAGCTGACATCTATTCAATGTAGCCGCCTTCAGCCTCAATCACCGCCTCGATACGGATCTGGAACTCGGAGCATGCCTTTTCCACAAGCGCCGGCGGGAGTTCGGCGAATACTCGGCGGATGGCGGTGATCAGGTTGGCTTTGGTGTAATGGGAGGTCATGTTGGTGATGTTCTCGACGTATGACCAAACGAAGTATTCCAGCGGGTTCAGGTAGGGGAAGGAGGGGGCCAGTGAGAGAAGGGTACAAAGTCGTAGCACTCATTCTGAAGCCAAGCCTGGGTCTCTTTGGACTTGTGCGCCGGCACCAAGTCCTGATGCCACACCCAGGGTCTGCCACCGGACATTGATTGCACCAGGGTATCAACACACTCTTCAGCACATCCAAGTAGACTTTGGTGTTGACTTTCAAGCCGACTTCGAAAATGTGAAGTGGCATGATGTGGCTCTCACTTGAAACCTCTGCTCCACCACCTCTAAAGGGTCGTCCGATGCGTTGAGCTGTGCCCTCAAGCGTTGAACCGTCCGGATTTGCATTTTGAGGGTGCTGGCAATGGTCCTGTTTCATAACTTGGATCGGTAGAGAGCATCAGTTGTACAGCGGCGCATCTCCAACATGGCTCGTTGAACATTGTGCCACTTTCAGACATGATAGAAGGCTCCCATCGCTCTTGGGATTCGTACATAACTGGCCAACTAGTAGATGGTCAGCAATAAAAAAAGAAAACCGGTTTTCATTGAACGGAAATGGAATCATGTCGTCTTTTCTAGGGCGACAATTTTATCGTTCCACCCTGTACTTCATCGAGTGTCTTTTCGACTCAAGCACGTAGCGACAAGCACATGCTTATCTTATTGACAAATATTTGGGGGGAAGCTAAAATATGCTTCTCTATAGATATCACACATCCATCTGTAAATTTCGAAGGGTTTGCTCAATTCAGAAACCCAAAATTTCATGACAAACCCCCAGTTCAAGCATGAAACACAATTGACCTTCGACCGAGCCGTCAATTAAGAGATGCACCAGTGTAAATAAGCGGAAGAACAGCGGAAGCAGGTGGACGTGAAACAAAACTATAACCAGGACACGGACGGCTTGATGCAGTTGGAGTTGGAGTCAGTTAGGGACAAGATACCCGAGTGAGAGCCAGCAGCAGACAGAGGGCTTTGGCCCCTCAGTGACCCACAGTTGAGCAACCCCAGCCAAGATGAGAAAGAAGTGCTGCTCTGGTCAGAAGAACTTGGGTCCATATTTAGCAGTCTGACCCGGTCTCCAACTCACCTCTCACACACAACCAACATCAACCCTTTCGTGAATAAAGTGTGAGATATATATTTTTATAAAGAAGTGTGTTCGTTCGTTCATTGAAGTCGTCATTATGTTTGATTATGTTCCGCATATATTGGTATTTGTATATGTATTATGAGTATACGACACAATGATTTACCGTTATTTTGAAAAGCTTCAAAATAAATATTATTACGAGATTAAAATATTTTTACTATAAACCAATTTCGAACACTGCAGAGTTTACATAATCTGAAAAAAATTTCTGAAAATGATACTTATTTTATGCTTTAAAAAAATCCCCTTATTTATTAAATGACGCTTATATATATATATATATATAGAGAGAGAGAGAGAGAGAGAGAGTGATCCGTGCTTGTTGAATTCCTAACCTTTTGACAAAGATTTACCCTCTTTGTCTTCTTGAGGAGATTTCGATAGAAACCTGTCCAAATCCTCGAAATTACCTGCTCGTAGCCATATGATCTTCAACTGAAATGTTTTCCACGTGACTGCACACAGAAAGGCTACTCGATTACGCATTGTTGCTTTATTAACCGTATCTAACCTGATATTCAGTCTTCATTCTTCGCTTTATTAGAGCAGTGTTCCGATAGAATCACTAAGCGCATATCTACCAAGGCATTCTTCACTCGCTTTTAAATCCTACCTCGTTTCTTGTTCATCTATTCCTTATCGGGTCTGTGACTCTTCATTTCTTACCCTCTCATCTTTTTTGTTGTTAGTTTGTGCCTTAACTTTTGACTTGCAAGTCTGTATTTTAATTCTTATTCTGTCTAACTCTTGTTCAAATCTTTCGTCTCTTCTTCAACTTTTCCTTTCCTTTCTTCGCTTTTCTTTCTCTCTTGCATGCCTTTCTCAATTTCTTTCTTTCTTTCTTTCTTTCTTTCTTTCATTCTTTCTTTCTTTCTTTCTTTCTAAATATGTGTCTCTATATCTCTTGCCCGCTTTTCCTTTTCCTGGTTTTCTTTATTTCAATCATATTCTTTGTTTCTTTTTTTTCTTTCTTTCACTTCCTAATTTTTCCTCCCTTTCTGGCTGTTTGTCTGCTTCATCTTTCTTTCTTTCTTTCTTTCTTTCTTTTTTACACTGCTTTCTTTTGCCTTTTCTCATTCATCATCTTTTATTTTATTTTGTTTTTTTACTTTTCACCTGCTTACCCGGTTCTTTCTTTCTTTCTTTCTTTCTTTGCCTTTCTCTACATCTCTCTCTCTCTCTCTCTCTCTCTCTCTCTCTCTTGCATATTCATGTTATAATTCTATGACCCTTTACTTCTTCCTCTCCTCTTGACTTTCTGTGTTCGCATTTTTACTCTGTCTGTCTGTCTGTCTGTCTGTCTGTCTTCCTATCTCTCTTTCTTTCATTAGCAAACACACACCCACACACATATAGACATATGTACACGCTTCCACTGATTATTTTTTCTTTCTTTCATCTTTTATTTCTTCCTCATGAGAAACATTTTGTCTTCAATAATTAAACAATTTATTTTATCTTTTTTTCACTCTTTTTTTCGGTTAATACTCATTTTTTTTCTTTTTTCTTTTTTTTCTTTTCCTTTTAATCTTCTTTTTTCACACTTTCTCTCTTATTTTCTTTATCCAATTATTTATTTTAATTGCAACTTTAGCATTTTTTGTTAAATTTGGGGGGGGGCTTTTTCTTTCTTCCTACATATTTTCTTCTATATTTCTTCGTCTTTTTTCCTGGTTTTCATTCCATTATCTTTCTTTCTTTCTTTCTTTTATTTTTATCACTTTCTTTCTTTGCTATACTCTCTCTCTCTCTTTCTTTCTTTCTTTCTTTCTTTCTCCAACTACTTTTCTTTCTATCCTTCTGTTAATCGATCCGTCTCATTTTTCTTCTTTCTTTCCTTCTTTCTTTTTTTCTTTCTTTCTTTCTTTCTTTCTTTTGCACAGGCTTTATTTTCTATCTCGTTCTTTCACTTTCTCCTAACACCCCTCTCTCTCTCTCTCTCACACACACACACACACACACACACATATATATATATATATATATATATATTTCCCTTAACACCGACCCACACGTATATATATATATATATATATATATATATAGGGAGAGAGAGAAGGACAAAGAGAGCAAGAGACTATTCCTTCTATTTTTATCTTTCTTTTCATTTAACCCTAACTACACCATCTTTCTTTAAAGTTTACATCTTTCATATTTATCTCTCTCTCTCTCTTTCCCATCTTTTCTTTATTCTTTTCCTTTCCTTTCTATCTACGTTCCTAAGCGTTTTATTTTTCTCTTCTCATCTCTCCATACCCCATATTCCGCCGTAACAATTTTCTCCCTTCGAGCAAATACTTATCCTCCACTCAATCTCTTACTCTTTGCCCCTGATTTTTGTATTTCCCTCTTAGAATCAATAGAGAACGAAGCTCTTCTTAAAAGCGCCCTCTACACTTGGTTACACATTAACTGTAGATATATTTGATGCAAACAACGACGAATAAACATGTAAGACTTCAGCCATGTTTATCGCAGTCTCCTCTTGAACCAAAGTAGTTTCGTTCGTGTGTATAAAGCAATTTATTGCCTTTATTCAGAAATAACACCACCGGACCGACCGCCTGCGCGATTACTGTTGAACCTAAACCGCCAGGTTTTGTGAATTCTCACTTTTCTACAGTGCTATGTGTTTCTGTCGAATTTTTCGATTATAAAAATTAAAAATATTTTCTAAAAGAGGTTTCTAACATGAAATGTTCTCGCCTGAGATCTCAACACAAACGATAATTTATCTTCGATAGGTAGAACTATTTACAAATAATTTTTACCGAGTTATATAATTTCAAGTATTTCTATCTAATACCAATAATTTCTACACAGGGTAGAGTGTTCGCCAATGGTCCGGGAGACCTGGATTCAATCCCAGATCGCGTCATACCAAAGACTTTTAAAATGATACTAGATACCTCCTTGCTTGACACTCAGCAATATAAGCTACGTATCAAGGGTAAAGTGGAGCAATCCAGGGAAAAGAGAAGAGCCCTCCCCTACACCTCGGTGTAATAGCTATAGAAAAGAGAGCCTTCTGGTCGCCCTCGACTACGGTCGCTAACTTTACTTTACTATATACAGGGGGACTATAAAAAAAAACAGAACCCATATATTTTTGACTGAAATTCATAAATTTAATTCTAGCCTTTTCTTTTTTTCAGGATATGAAGTAGATTCTGTGCATGAAAAATTGGGACCATAGTATTCACCAACACAGACGGATATTCGAGTGTACAAAATTAGAATTATTTTGCTTTATTTTTGTAGAAGTAATAAAAATGTTTATGGGTTCTGTTTTTTTTAGGGGCACCCTGTTGTTTCAAGTAACTAATAATAATAATAATAATAATAATCGTTGGGAAACAATTATAACTTCAAATATTTTATTCTTAATACACATTGCACTGAGTCGATGGAGGCTAGAAGGCGATGACTATGGCACCTGAAGAGGGGTAAGACATATCCCCTTCCAAAAAAAAAAAAAAAGAGATATTGTGGATATGATACCAGACTTCATCTGATTGTGAGTTTTTATTTCTGTAACGCTGGATAGTGTAGAATGCTCCTTCTTTGTCATTACTCGTCGCTCAACTCTGACCCGGAGAGGTAACTCTCGTTAAGGTCTAATCTATGTGTCAAATAGATCTGTTGGAAAATTGTTCAGATCGATAGGGCTGTGTGAAAAAAAAAAGAAAAGAAAAAAACACTTAAGAAACAACACAAAAAATGTTAAGACGAACGTACAATGAACGTGATTGCCTAACTTCTTGGCATAAAATAACTCTTGACGGGTTGACATGTCGTTACAATCCATCAGTCAATCAATCGAGGAGTAGAATGGATATAATTAAAATCGATCACTGAGTGCATCAGCCATACTTCATGGATTAAAAAAGGGAAATACTTTGTAAATAGCGTTATTTGTGAACTTAGCGAATCTGTCTAATGATTTGTTTCACGGCTCTATCCACTTTGCGACTTCTAGTTGTCAATTTTCCTTTTGTCTTTCTTCAAAATTTTCTCTCTCAGTAATTGTGCTTTCTCCCTTGATTTCTAAGTGTTCTTCCCGCAAATCAATCTCCTTATCAGTACAAGTAGGATTATATCCCTTGTAGAGGAATAAGACCCCCACTAGAAAGAAAAAGAAAGATTTCCTGGCAAGAAGCTGCACCCGTTGATTAATTTCATGTTCAGGAGAACTGTGGAGTGTGGAGTACGCCTATATTGCCATTGTTTCTAAGTCCATTCAAGTCCTGAGTCCTAAAATCTGTCAGAGTCACATCTATAGATAAGATAAGCCATAGAAAATTATTGGTATTGGATAGGAATACTTGATATCCTATATCTCTAAGGAAAGAAAAAATTAGTATTTGTTAGAATCATTAATTTTAAGAAGACTTGAAAACTGACGATTATAAGTTAATTGAAAGCATATAAATGCTTGCAAAATGCTGGTATTTTACAAGAATACTTGAAACCATATAAGTTTGTACAAAGGATATTATTATTATTAAATAGAATTAAAGGGAGTGACTTGTACAAGGCGAGTTCAAACTCCAGTCCACTTTCGGAGAAATATCAGCGAGAAAAGGAATGAACCCCCCAGGTAAGAACAGTAGTTGTATTATTTTGTACAACTACTGTTCTTCAATAAGGATCCATTTGGCATTAAATATACCACGAAGGTTGATATACCATTATTAAAAAAACCTTACGATCGAATTTTCATCATCATCAATTCGCACTCCGAGCTTCATTTTTCTTGAATCTCTCTACATCCATACCTGTCATCTATCGCTCCTGGTAGGTCTTCTAAACTACATCCAGTGTCCGCACAAATCTAATGTAGATAAGTTCTTGCTTATCGGCCAACAGTGGTATGTCCATGTAAAGGGCACCTAAGAAGAACATCACCTGTGAGTTCGTTGTGAGTTTCGTTTTGGTTTGGTTTGGTTTGGTTTTATGGCATATCGACCATTGCAGGTCATTTCATGCCAATTCCTTTTTATGCATATTTGTTATATGTATATAATTTGATTTGGTTGCGTTTTATGGCATATCAACCATTATAGGTCATTTATAGCCAAATTCTTTATTTTTTCATATATGTTAAATGAATATGATTTGATTTGGTTGGGTTTTATGGCATATCGACCATTGTAAGTCATTTAATGCCAAATCCTTTTTATACATATATGTTAAATAAATATGATTTGACTTAGTTGGGTTTCGTGGCAGATCGACCATTGTAGTTCATTTAATGCCAAATCCTTTTTATACATACATGTTAAATGTACATGATTTGATTTGGTTCGGTTTTATGCCATATCAATCTCAGTAGGTTATTTAAAGCCAGATCCTTTTTACACATATATGTTAATTATATATTATTTAATTTGGTTTGCTTTTATGGTATATCAACCTTTGTAATTTATTCAAAGCCAAATCTTTTTTATACATATATGTTTAAATATATATATGATTTAATTTGGTTTGTTTTTATGGCATATCAAACTTTGTAGGTCATTTAATGCCAAATCCTCTTTATACATATTTATTAAAGATATTTTTGATTTGGTTTGTTTTATGGAATATTGACCATTGTAGGCTATTTAATTCCAAATCCTTTTTTATACATATGAATATATGATTTCTAAACACATTTTGAAGATAATATTTTTCAACAAGTCTGACCTCGTTCTTTTTCGCACGCAGATAAATGTTTTAACTTAATTTCAAATTATTCAGTTTAGCATAAGTACAGTCTTCTGTAAACACACAGTCATTGGTTTACATGCAGTCATTGGTTTACATACATTTTTTGTTTACACACAGTTGAATGGAAAAACAGTTCTGTCTCAAACAATTCCTTTTAGCTTACCTACACAGCTTTTGTTTACACTTTTAAGCGCTCAAACAGTTTTATTTTGAACAGTTCAGTTAGACATGTCAACAAAGTTAAATGGTTCCACATATTCCTACATATTACTAACAATTCAATTTAGCATCAATTATTTTTACTCAAAGTTAAATGATTAAATAGTTCTATTTCAAACAATTCCATTTAGCTTAAGTACTGAATTTTTATGCACACAGTTTAATAAAAAAACAGTCAATTTCAAACAATTCATTTTAGTCTTGTAATTCATCCATAGAATGCACACAGGATGGTCGTCAGTGATGCACTACTCTCATCACCAATTTCGGGTTCTTGTACATCAAATTAGCTCATGTAGCAACCCCGACCAGGATCCGGAATTCCTGGTCGCCACCCTGTAAGCTACGTGCTACTCGTCTGAACGAAAAAACTAAAAATTATCCTGAGCATTTATATGGTGAAATCCCAACCAGTATCAGCCAATGAGAAATCTCAACTGCCATATTCTTTGTATAAATTGCGAATTTAACTTCTTCCAGTTTCGTTCTTTTCACACGGCCTCTACTCTCGGTACGTACTCCTTCATTTTGTGAGAAAAAAAATTGCTTCAGTCCTTCCATTCTCTGCAATTTACAATAGATTTTTTTATTTCTTATTTTCTTCCTAAAGGTATACTACCTAGCATAATTATGCAGTTCAGTTCTATTTGACCCATACCGAGAATCCCATCAACTGTTACCCCTCCGGGTCAGAGTAGACCTGGGAGCGATGACATTGAAGAGGTACCCGGCATTCCCGAAAGCACCAGCATAACAGAAGCTACACCATCAGATTGTTTAGGGCCAGGACACTCATTTTTTTTTTTTTTGGTGGGGGGGTCTTACTTCTCTACTGAAAAGAAGTCGGTGTATTCCACACCCACAGCCGACTGGGTCTCATTGGGTGCCCCTTTCATATGGCCTTGTGCCACATCTAAGCAAAACGCTTAGTAAATTTCCACAGCCGACTGGGCAATCGTCGTGAGAATAGTTTCTTTAAATTAACAATTATGTATACATTTTTAGTATTAGATAGGAATACTTAAAACCATACAATTATTAGTTCATATAGCAATACTGGTTACCATATCCTAGTTACCATATACTGTATGCAAACAAATAATCATTTACAAATAAGTGTGCTGTTTGAAATAATGCAATGCAACATTGGAAGTAAGGATAGATTACTGTCAAACGTTTATACATGATTCAAATGTAGGTATTAAAAATCCCCATTTCATTTAGGTTTAGTTTTTTTGTTTAATGGCATATCAACCTTTGTAGGTTATTTAAGGCCAAAGCAATACCCCTAGAAGAACAGCTGTGGTACTATTTAACCCATAGCTGGGAGGATAAGGGGGTTCATACTTTTCCCAAGGGTATTTGCCCGAAAGTGAACGTAATAGCGCAACTGGAGTATGAACTCGCTTACTACAATGCCGCAGTCCATCACTTTAACCATTACACCACGAGGACACCTCCCATTTCGTTTAAACACGCCATTTGATCAATTAACCAACTGAATTGGCCAATTTCATTAACAGTTTGAAGAAAATATATACCTGGTCCTTCCATTACGAGCTGGGTACGACACAAGGTCAATTTAGAAGAGGATTTGCAGCTGGTTCAAATTTAGGGTTTTTCTTCGGCTAAGATTGTTGCCAGAGTGAACCCTTGCTCCCATGCAAAATATCAGTTATTTTTTACTCTTGAACCAACGAAAAAAAAAAAAGGAGAAAGGAAGAAAAAGAAAAAAAGGAGAAAAAAATAAAAGGTGAAAATAGAAATAAAGAAAGATAAAAAGAGTAAACAATAAAAAAAATAGGAATAGGTAAAGAAGGAAGAAAGAAAGAGGAGAGGAATTTTATGAAGAAAAAAAAAAGAAAGACAAGAGAAGAAAAAGTGAGTAATAAAGAGATTAATAGATACAGTCGTAACTCTGGAGATATGAAGTATGGATTTACCCAACCACTTCGCTAGGGGCAGCGTGTGACATAAGGTCATTTTTTAAATGGTTTGAATTCAGAGTTATCTTTCTCTTACATGGGTTGCCAAACTAAAGCTAAAGAACCTAGTCTGCACGACTTTTTACCTATGACTCAGGAATGGTGAAATGAGATGAATTCATTCGTGACATTTGCGCAAGTAAAATGTCAACAACTTTGTTCTGGATTTGAACCCTGGTTGCCAGTTGCATTTATTTACAACACAAACCATTACACAAAGAGCGCTTCCAAAACAATAGTTTGCTAAGCTTTGCTTAGTTGGGGCACAAGGTCTGAAGCAGAGGACTCTTAGGTAGACTCGAACACACTACAGTCTACCATGTTAACCACTGAGCCACAGGAACCTCCATCTACATTCTCAGGACAATCAATATATATACATAAATATAAGAAAGAGAGAGACAGAGAGAGAGAGACAGAGAGAGACAGAGAGATCGTGTGTATGTGAATCTTTTGGGTTTTACAACCTCGAATATTTGATGGATAGGCTTAAGGCAACAGAATGAATTGACAGGAAACGAACGATAATCATGTTGGACATGGTGCCCTAAATGCCTGCTTATATATGCACATACTTATGGAAAATTAAAAATCGTGGTGGGTGCGTGTGAATTCGAAAAACTAAAAAAAATTAAGCTTTTTTTTCTACAAAGAAGAACTTTGATAAATTTCAAATACTTGAGTGAGCCAAGCCTTCCCTAGCCGTGGTAGGTACCCGCTGTGCTTGGTAGTATTATGGTAGTTGATGTGCTGATAAGTTTTGCATTGCTTCAGATGTGAAAGCATCACAAATGAACGTACGACGTATTTCGGAAAAATCTGCTTTACGAGTTCGAATTCAACCATAAAGTCACGGAACGAGCAAACATTTGAGGAGCGGATCGGTGAAAGAAAAGTACAGTAAGCGGATGGTTGAAGAAATTTTGCCCGGGTTGCAAGAACCTTGACGTGGAGAGAGCCCCGTGGCGTAATAACTTAGGTGCAAGACTGCAAACTCGAAGTCAACTAATTAAAAATTCAGTTGTACTATTACGTTTACTTTAGAATGGATATGCTTGAGAAAATATTAAGCCCCTTTATCCTCTCAGCAATGAGTCAATTAATATTATGTTTTGAGGGATTTTGCTTCCAGGATTTGTTCAATATAGCTCGTAACATTCTTGTACAATTGCCTTAAAGTTTTTCCTCTATATACTCAGTCAGCGTCAATGTGTTGCATCTGTATTGTAGAATAAACACGACTGCTGCTTGGAAAATGCATCTCATCATTATCATCATCATCATGTCGGGCTGCTTGCACGAATTTCCCTAACTTTCTCTTGCTTCACGTCTTTATAATCCATCGCTTCCAGTAGGTCTTCCAGACTACGTCCTCGGTCCGTAAAGCGCTGTTACAGATAAGTTCTTGTTGCTCGTCCTACACTTGTGCGATCGTGTGAAGGAACCCATAAGAAAACGTAACTAATGAATTCTTACTTACTTCTCCAACAGTGTCTTGCATGTCTTGTTTGTGTAATTTGGATTGTCTTCGAGATGGCTGGTAAGTGGCATTACAGTTGCTGCTTTGTGTGATGTTCCTTCCAGGATTTGTTTAATATAGCTCGTAGCATCCTTGCGTAGCTGCCGTCAAACTTTTTCTCTATACACTACGCCAGCGTCCAAATGGTGCATCCATACAGATGTATGGACACAACCGCTGCTTGGAAAAAATTGCGTTTTATCAAATCGGTTAGGTCTGACTTACATATGACCAAATCCCTATCGATAGCTGCCCATGTCTCGCTAGTCACGTATTGATGTCGTTTTCAGTAGATGAGTTGCTACTCCCGAGGTAGGTGAACTTGTCCACTAGTTTCAGAGAACCACCATTTAGTATGGAGATATCATCACTTTGATGAAATCACATGTGCTCCGTTTTTTCCAAGTTCACATGGAGGCTTCGCTGCCTGCTGCCAACTCCAGACTATGCAGCAAGAATTCGGCCTGGACGGGTGTATTTGCCAGAAGCTTTATATCATCAGCTTAGTACACATCCGTAATAGTTCGTGCGGGGTATTGTCTCTTCCGGTATAAAGTGATTTTTTCATTTAATCTATCGACGCTCAAAGTACGTAGTTTAGGCAGATGATGAAAAGGTATGGTGCTAATGTGTCTACTTGTAGCACACCAGCGACAATGTCAAAGAAGTCCGTCTCCATCCGGTGAGGGTACTTTTACTATCATGTTTTCAAAGAGCATCATTATCATATCATATTTACCAACCCCTCCGCTCGAGCAGGATAAGACACAAGGTTAATTTTTAAGCGGAGTTTAACAGGTTTGAATTCAGAGTTTTCCTTCTCTTAGACTAGTTGCCTCACCAAGGCTGAAGAACTTAGTCTGTCCTACGATTTACCCATGGCTGAAGGGAGAATAATTGGATTCATATCTTTCCCAAGGGTATTAGTGCTATGTGAAATGCAATCAGTCTCATCCAGGATTTGAACTCGTGTCGCCGTGTCCATTTCCTACGACGATTGGTTTTGGTTTCTTTGTTTAATGGCATATCAACTCTTTTTAGGTTATTTAATGCCAAAGCCATTCTCCAAGAAGAACAGTAGTGGTACTATTTCACCGATAGATTGGAGGATAAGGTGGTTCATACCTTTCCCAAGGGTATTTGCCCGAAAGTGAACGTAATAGCGCGACTGGAGTACGAACTCGCGTACTACGATTCCGCAGTCCATCGCTTTAACCATTACACCACGAGGACACTACCTTTTTTCAGTTTCTGAGCGTAGCCATTAGTTTGGTTCCTTTTATTGCATAGGGTTGCAGGTTTTACGTCGTCACGTTTTTTAAATTTGCTAGTGTCTCTCAGGGAACTATGTTTTGCTCTTAGTTTTGTTGGTATGCATTCTGCTGCCGCTCCCATGTAGGCATGGACGAAGTTTACGTATTCTGGATTCGGAGTCAGTATTTCGGAAATTTCCTGATGTGCATCGAATTTGTTTCTTTATGTTATCGTATGTTCATCGCAAATATCTCCAATGTTAAGAATGAACCAGTCATAACGTTCTGTCCTATTTGTTTGTGACGCATTCCTGTGTTGGCGCAGACGTATCTTTGCCGTGACAATTCTGTGTTCGGATGATTCTCCTTCAAAAGAGGAATATGCATATTTACCAACCCCTCCGCTCGGGCAGGATATGACACAAGGTCAATTTTTAAGCGGAGTTTAACAGGTTTGAATTCAGAGATTTCATTCTCTTAGACTAGTTGCCTCACCAAGGCTGAAGAACCTAGTCTGCCCTACTATTTACCATAGTCTGTGACAAGAATGGAGTTGTGGACTGATGCATTGTCCTGGTGGAAATGCCACTGACCCGATTTGAAGTAAAGTCAGCCGCATTCCGATCACTGCTCGAAGCATCTCGTGTGTCCATCCACACTGAAGAGTTGTGATACTGGGAAACAGCTTGTCAATGGATGACCACGTATATGCTCCTCCCCCGTGGGTTGAGTACTCGAATGGTGGATTGTCGGCTACCGCATACGCCTAAATGTAAACTTCTCCTAATGAATTGAGCACAACGGTAGCCGATAACGTTGTTGAGAAAATATACACGTAAAAAAATTCCTTCGCTTACGTGAATGACGTTATTTTCAGTATAAGATATCCGGCTGACTTTACATTATCTCCAGGGAAAGATATCCAGCTGATTTTACGTCAGTCGAGTTTCGATCCCAGCTTGAAACATCTCTCGTGTCAAGAGTTGCGATTCCACAGAATAATCTATCTGTGGATGATAATATATATATATATATATATATATATATATATATATATATATATGAAAGAGAGTGTTACTTATATCATACATCTTCATTGATGCATCGGGATGAGTCATCAGTGATGTTTCTTTTGGGTTCACGGGGTGGGGGTTCGGGTCTTGCAACATCAAACTCCCTCGTCCAAATTACGCAGTTGGCATTGATCTTACTCCAACTTGCATCCCTGCAGCTAAACTGCGCATCCACACAATACAAATGACCACAGAAATGGTTCTATCACTTCTTATTTTGTAACAGCCAATCAGAGCTAGGCTCCTCTGATGACTTCTGAATCTTTCCTTTAAAATCGGGAGGCCAGTTTGCTCTTGCTTTCCGGCCGCGATGACGTCGTTATTCGGCTATTTGTTCAATCCGGTATGTAGGGGTTTTTTCTCCCTTTATGCTTACGTGAGTAGCAAAGCAGAAATATAAGAATATTTTTACTATAGTCGTATATATATATATATATATATATATATATATATATATACATGCAACTACCGTGAGTAACTTTTTTTATTTTTCTTTCTACGACACACATAAACTATTCTTTTAGTTCTAAAATGTTCAAATTCGAGTTCGTCTGTCAACAATAAATTTTATGAAAATAGTGAATATCTACAATGAGAAACATTTTATTCTGTTTTCACCATTAGAGCCTCAATAAATTTCTGAGATTAACGAAATGTTTAGTAAGTGAAATCATAATGCGGCTAGTAAAAGTTAACTCAGCTCTTATTTATAAGGAAAACTCATTTTGACCAAAACATAGCAGACTCTGTTAGAAGAAAAAAGATTGTG
>OY757920.1:72808678-72886178 GCA_963585895.1 Sepioteuthis lessoniana | reverse complement strand
AATGAATAAAATTCATTTTCTCTAATTTATAACGTAATTAATTAAGAAATAAGATAATATCCACAAACAAAATTTCAGTTTCATATTGCAATTTAATGAAAGATAGTTTATTATTGATTTTTAAGTGTATTGCAATAATATTTTTTTAAAAAAGGAAGAAAGAGATTGTAAAAATATTGGCGTAAATACTTAACCCAGACTACCTAAGTGGCCGGCATTTGTGAATATCTTGGAAGTACGTATATCCAGGCAGTTTGAATTCTGGTCAGAAAATTCCTCTTTCTTCATTCCTATTGCCTAGTAATTACACAGCCAATCAGGCTGTGTTATTAGTTGGCAACTTAAAAATTTGTGAAGAGGTAAGTACTAACGGGGGACCACATATAAGATGGTTTGAATTGTAAGAATCAGCATAAAAAATTATATCTCTTCATATTCACAGGAGAGCAAGTATGTTTCGAGGTGGTTGGCGACAAGTGATTTCTCTTTATTTGATTACGGGATTTGACCAGCTAAGTACCAGCCCAGTCCACTTAGGCTGTAGAATACGCCAACTGCATCTCTGCAGAGGGGTAAGATCCCCTGCAAGGTGTGTCCTGGATATGACATTAAACAATCAGTTGGTGAGGCTCCAGTAATGCTTGAGATTTGGGGAATGCGGAGTACCCCTTCGTTGCAATCTCTCTCATGCCCATTCTTTCCCGGTTGGGTAGCACCAGAAAGCATCCTATCTATGGGGCAAACAGAACTATTTGATATTTAAACTGAGTGCCAAAAAATTATGTATGCTAAATTGAATTGTTTGAAATAGAACTGTTGGATCATTTAACTGTGTGTAAACAAATGACTGCTGTACAAATGAGTTGTTTGTAATACATAGCAATACTTGTAACCATTTAACTTTGCTGACGTATGCTAAACTGAATTGTTAGAAATAGAACTATTTGATTATTTAACTCAATGTAAATAAATGACTAATGTTTAATTGAATTGTTGGCAGTAGGTAGCAATACTTGGAACCATTAAACATTCTTGAGTTTTGCTAAACTGAATTGTTAGAAATAGAACTGTTTGATCATCTAACTGTATGTAAATAAATGACTGATGTTTAATTGAATTGTTGGCAATAGGTAGCAATGCTTGTAACCATTAAACATTCTTGACTTATGCTAAACTGAATTGTTAGAAATAGAACTGTTTGATAATTGAACTGTGCGTATCAACAAAATTTGTTAACAAATCATAACCAACAATGGTTGATATGGCTTAAAACCAAACCGAACCAATTCAAATAAGTATACATCAAAGATATTTTCATGACGGTGTCACAGAAGTAATTATCTTGCCATTCATGGATCAATCGATTAATCAATCGATTAACTTTAATGGCATGTCAGCCGTAAGCCTTCTCAGGGGAACCCAAACAATCAAAAGCCTATATATCTAATATATATGTAAAACCAGAATTTGACAATAAATAACCAACAATATAACTTAAAACCAAACCAAACCAAATCAAATAAATACATATCAGGGTAAATTTCATAGCAATGTCACGGAAGTAATTTGCTTTTCATTCATTGATCAACCGATTGATTAACGTTAATAGCGTGTAAAACCCAACCCATCTCGGGGAATTGTGTTCATTGTACGTTCATATTTACATTATCCTGTAGTTATTTATTGAAAAATATTTTGCACACTACGATATATCAAGCACTCCTCTCTAATACTTATTATTATATGGTTTCAAACAATTATTTCCATTTAGTAGTAGTCATTTGTTTCCACAGAGTTATATGGTTTTAAAAAACTAATGAAAATCCTTTATATGCAACTTTAGCTTCTAGCAACTGTTCTTAACACAAATCAGTTAATTGTATGGTTTCGAGTATTCCTATCAGATAACCTTGGTTGGTTGTTTGGGTTTTATGGCATATCAACCTTTGTAGGTTATTTAATGCCTAAATCCATTTTTAAACAAATAATCAGTTCTATTACAAACAATTCAGTCCAGCATAAGTACACAGTTTTATTGTCAAAAACATTTCTATTTCAAGCTATTCAGTTTAGTCAAAAAGTTTTTATTTAAACAAATCAATTCAGCATAAGTATGCAGTTTTGTTCTATTCAACCCATACATAGAGCCCTATCAGGAGCCAAAGTGGACCTGGGAGCGATGGAAATGAAGGGGTGCTCCGCTTTCCCCAAAGCCCCAGCATTACTAGAACTGTTTAGTGTCATATCCGGGATACTCGTTGAGGGGGTCTTAACCCTCTGCAGAAGTGCTGGCAGTGTATTCTACAGCCCCAGTCCACCGAGTTAAATGTCCAAACAGTTTCATTTCAGATAATTCTGTTTAGCTCAAAACAGTTCTTTTTCGAGCCATTCAGTTTAGCTTAAATACGCAGTTTAAATGCAAAAAAAAGCAGTAAGTCAATAAACCAGTTTAGTTAAGTCATAGATAGGACCCTTATCAGGCGCAACCACTCCGGGCCAGGGTAGACCCAGGAGCGATGGCAATAAAGGGGTACTCCGCATTCCCGAATGTTTCAGGATTGCTGGAACCTCACCATCAGATTGTGTCATATCTAGGACACTCATTTTTTTGGGGGGGTCTTAACTCTCTGCAGAGAAGCAGACCCAGTCAAATGGACAATCTTATCCGATAAGTTTCAAACTGATCTATTTGATGTATAGATGAAATCCAAAAAGATAACCCACTGTGGTTGGGAGAGACCTCAAAAGTAATGATAATTAATCATAAGAGTACTAAAAGTCAACATCAGATGCAGTTAAGTGTCATGCTCGGAACACTCATTTTTGAGAGGGAAGTTTTACCCTCTTTTCTAGGGATGTACAAAACATATTCTAATCCACAGTGAAAGCGCGGCCAAATATCATTCCTAAAACCGTAACATTGTAAGGCATCAAGAAAAAAATAAAATATTATTATCATAAGGTGTTGTGTATATACTCCTCTCGATTATACCTATAAGCTTTCGTTTCCAGCATAGTCGGCTGGGGCTGTAGAATACACCGACTGCAGAGAGGTAAGACCCCTCCCACTTCAAAGAGTGTCCTGATATGACATTAAACAAACTGATGGAGATGATCCAGTAATGCTGGAGCTTTGGGGAAAAACTGAGCATCCCTTCATTGCCATCACTCCCTGATCTGGACCCGGAGTGGTAGCACCCAATAGGATCCTTTCTATGAGTCAAATACTGCCGTTTGACATTTAAACTGAGAGAAAATAAAATTGCTAAATTGCTAAATTGCATTATTAGAAAGAGAACTTTGATCATTTGACTGTGTGTTAACGAATGACTGATATTTAATTGAATTGTTAGTGATACATAGCAATACTTCGAACTATTTAACTTTGTTGTCTTAAGCTAATTTGAATTGCTTGAAACAGAAACGGTTTAATCATTTAACTGTGTGTAAACAAATGACATGTTTAATTGAATAGTTAATGTTACATAGCAATACTTGGAACCATTTAATTGTGTGCTAAAGAATAAATTTAGGCTCCTGTACAATGTTAGACGAACAAGATATACAAACATGCAGGACACTGTTGGAGAAGCAAGGACGAGCTCATAAGTGATGTACTCTTATGGACCCCCACATATGGCCGAGCAAAAACAGGACGACCAGCTCGAACATACATTCAGCAGCTATGTGAGGATACGGGATGTGGCCCTAAAGATCTGCCAGAGGCGATGAACAATAGAGAGAAGTGACTAGAGAGTGACAGGGATATCCGTGTTAGCGGCACAACTTGATGATGATAATGAAAATGTTAGCAACAAAATGCGTTCACAAATCATATATTTTATATGTATGTATGAAGACGTTTTGTTATTAAATAACCTTAAATGGTTGGTGTGTCGTAAAAGCAAGGCTAACCAAACTTTCAGAACAAGTGACTACAAACTTTCTTAATACTCTATCAGTCTACTTGTTTATTTCATTGTTTTTTTTTTTTTCTTTTTTTTTTTCTTACAATGCTAATGAGATTAAACCAGAAACAAGCTTATGAAATCGAAATCGAGTGATAGCAGGAAGTAAATAAATAAAATAAAGTTAGCTCATACACCGAAGTGTTGGGAAGGGCACTAATCCTTTCCCTGGATTGCTCCACTTTACCCTTGATCCTTACCTTCTAATGCTGAGTACTAAACAAGGCGGCATCAGGTACCGTTTTTGAGTCTTTGGTATGCCTCGACCTGGGACTGAACCCTGGTCTTTCGGGCCATTGGCGAACACTCTAACCATCATTCCAATGTCCGGTGAGTAAAGTTGGCGACCTTCGTCGAGGGTGACCCGAAGGCTCCCTTTTCAATAGCTACTACACCTAGGTGTAGGGGAGGGCGCTTCTCCTTTCCCTGTGTTAAGCAAGGCGGAGTCAAGTAACATTGTTGAGTCTTTGGTATGACTCGACCTGGGATTGAATTCCGGTCTCGACACTTACGCAGTTAACGCTAAAGCACAGGTAGATTACATCCTAATTAATAAAAAATAGACATACAGCGCTTTGAATTGTGAGGTATATTCCTTAAGCAAGGCAGCATCAAGTACCAGTTTTTGAATCTTTGGTATGACTCGACCTGGGATTGAATCCTGGTCTCCAGGACCATTGTCAAACACTCTACTCGTTTGGCAATGGCCTGATATGAATAAATAAGTTCATTTAAAAAGCCACCATTGAAGAAAATGACAACTTGGCAAAGTTCATGATAGCGTCGAATTGTCAAGGTGAAACAATATTTGATTTATCTATCACCCAGTGCAATAAAAAAGCAAATTACCAAAAGTTGCTGAACTCACCAGACTCGATTGACCATCTAACCGTTTGTGAAGGCTGGTCAAGTGATACCTCCCATACGAGGCAAAAATGAGGATTCAGTGTTCTGTGAACGCTAATAAAAGAAGCGATATTTTTCTTCTGTATTCGCTGTCTGAGGACACGAGTTAAGTGAGCGTAAACAGCGAATGGTTGAACCATTTAAATTGTGAGAACCAGTTCAGATTAGAATAAGCGTTTTGGCCATTGTTCGTTTCTACATACTAACGCGGCCTCAGATACTGAGCAGAGGGAATAATACAATAGGGGACCTACATTTGAGATGAACTGTATTTTTGTGTCTCCGTTCTCCTACCAGACGATCAGCCATTACTGATATAGCTGTCGTCGGTGACTATGCTACACTGCGGGTTTTTCTTTGTTTTCTTAAACAATTAAGTTGATTATTTTAGTGGGTAGATGAAATTGCAGGTCCTTAAATCCATCTAGTTTTTAATTCAGACATTTTCTAAATAAGCTATTATGCCCTGTTATGTATTCATAGCAGAGGAAAAGATAACGATTAATGTCTTTCCTAAAGACGAACTCGGTATGAGGTGTTGATCAGTTTCGATTTCTTGGTTTAATGGAATATCAAGCTTTGCTGGTTATTTAATGCCAAAGCCATTCTTGTAGAACGATAATTGTGGTTCTATTTAACTCATTGCCAGAGGAATAAAAGAATCCATACCTTTCCCTGTGGGAACTAGCTCAAAACTGAATGTTATAGAACGGCTAGAGTTCGAACTCGTTAACTTCAAGGATGCAGTCAGGCACATTAGCCACATCGTAACTGGAGCGTCTCTTGTTTATCGGTTTAAAATTATTGTGAAGTACATTTAATTCCAAATTTTAGTATTCGGAATAAGTGAAATTTTATAACTCTTAACTAATCAATTGAATCAGAGATATAATTTCTCAAAGTGCCCGTGGTGTAATGGTTATCGTCGTAGGAAATGGACACAGTGACACGAGTTCAAACCCTGGACCAGGCTAATTGCATTTCACATAGCACTAATACCCTTGGGAAAGGTATGAATCCAATTATTCTCCCTCCAGCTATGGGTAAATAGTTGGGGAGACTAGGTTCTTCAGCCTTGGTTAGGCAACTAGTCTAGGAGAAGGAAAACTCTGAATTCAAACCTGTTAAACTCCGCTTAAAAATTGACCTTGTGTCATATCCTGATCGAGCGGAGGGGTTGGGTAAATATATATAATTGCTCAAAGTCTAACAAAGGCTTGTAAAATATTATTATTGCGGAGGAATTGATACTATATAATTTACTGCAAATTATGAGCTTCAAGGTAGCTTGAAAGCTTACAATTATATGCAAATTAATTGTCACCCGTCTATATGTACCTCAAGGTTTTGGCATATAGTTAAACGGTTTCAAGTATTCTTATCTAACGCTAAAGATTCTATTCAGTATTAATCATGAGTTAACAGACAATTAAATGGTTTCTAGGATTGCTATCAAACACCAATAGTTTTATTCACAGTGTTAAAAGTTTTAGATTTTTACTGTGTAATAGCAACAATTCATTTTAACATCAGTTAATTGAATGCACATAGTTAAATGGTTAAACAGTTCTATTTGATGAGGCCCTATTAGATACTAACACTTCGCATAAAGGTGGGCTGAAGATTAATGGGGATCCTCCGTGATCCCTAAAGCTCCAGGACTGAAGCATCATTATCAAATTATTTAATCTTGTCCAGGAGAATCGTTGGGGTGGGGGTATTACCCCCGTGTAGATATGCAGTTGGCGAATTCTACAGCCACAGCTGACTGGGCTGAACTAAAAGAATTTTATTTCGATAGTGTTATTCTAAGTACCTATATTTCCTAGATTCGTGGCTCTATTAGTATTTCATGGCAATGAAGTAGTACTCCGCATTCCCCAAATGCTCCAGTATGACAGGAAACTCACCATCAGATTGTTTTGCGTCATATATAGGACACTTCATGGGGGTGTCTTACCTTTCTTCAGATAAGCAGTCGGTGTATTCTACAGCCCCAGCGCAGTGGACAATAAGTTATTTGGTTTTACGGTATATCATTATGAATCATTTAATGCAAAATCCTGTTTATACTTATATATTAAATATATGATTTGTAAACAAATAGATTGTGAGTAACTTTATTTTTTAACGAGTTAAACCTCATTTATTTGTTCACAGTTAATGGTTTCAAATATTGCTATCTAAAACAAATAATTATATTTCATATTAATAATTTGTCTGCACACAGTTAAATGGTTTTAAGTATTACTATCAACTACTAATAATTCTGTATTTTTTAACACTGTTGAATGGTTTTTGATATAGTAAATTACTAAACAGTTCTATTTTACCCATAGATGGAACCCTACCACGTACTATCAATCCGAGTCAGACTGGACCTGGGAGTAATGGCAATGAAAGAGTACTCTACGGTCCCCAAATCTCTAGAACTGGCCAGCCCAGTCGAATGGGGCTGTAGAATACACCGGCTGCTTCTCTGCAGTGGTTTAAGACTCCCCACAACGAGTGTCCTAGATATGACACTTAACACACGGATGGTGAGGTTCCAGTAATGCTAGAGCTTTGGGAAATGCGGATTACTCTTTCATTGCAATCGCACCCAAATCCACTCTGGCCCGGAGTGGTAGTACCTGATAAGGATCATATCTATGGGTCAAATAGAACTGAACAGTATACTTATGCTAAAATGAATAGTTTGAAATATAACTGTTTTGACATTTAACTCTTTTAATCAAAATCTATATTTATACTAAACTGAATTGTTTGAAATTTAATTCGGCGTTAAATGACCCGAAAAGTGTTGACACACCGTAAAAAAAAAAACAATCAACAAACCAACCAACCAATCTTGAACTGGAATCGTGCCATTAGATCATATAGTTTCATACACAGGATGATCTTAATGATTATAAAATATCGAGACTGGATCTTTATATAATATACTAACTGCAATCTCGATAACTTTTTAACGAAATATTTTTTGAGAATTAACAGATTTATAAAAGTCCGACCCCCGTGCGACTTAAATTGAAACTTCATTTTAGAAATAAATTTTGAAGACTGAAAGAAAAACAATGCTACATCTCCACACTACATAAAAAGAATAGTTTCAGATATGCTTCGGCCAAAAGAAACTCGATGGAGTACGAGTTTTGAATGGTAAAGCAACTCTTTTGAAGAAAGTTAACGTTTCATTCGTTCTTGATTTCTATCTTGATAAATTCCCCCTCAGTCTCGATACTATTTGAACACACTTCATATATCTGAAAAAGAAAAAAGTGAAAACTATATATATATATATATATAATTTTCAAAGCATAACAGAAAAAATTTCAACTCCAAATAAAATATTAAATTCCCTAATGAAATCTGCCAAAATTACCCTTCTCTCCCTCTCTCTCTTTCTCTCTCTCTCATTTACTCTCTCTCTCTCTTTCTCTCTCCCTCTCTCTCTTTTACTCTCTCTCTCTCTCTCTCTCTCACACACACACACACACATATTAATCAAATTTACATGAAACTGAGAATATGAAACTGAGAAGATCAACACGGCAGGGTTCCTCCTGTCTTCGACCGTCTTTCGAATGCTATGTCTTGCATAAAAGCCATTATGGCATTATTCCAAGAATCCCTCCAATTGTACTCATCATCTCGAAATTCAGCTTTTATTTAATGATCGAATTAATTATTTTATTGCTTGCTTCTCTACGGATGCTTCTTTTGCCGCCGGAATTCACATCTCGCCATTTTTTATAACATTTCAATTCCACTCCTTTTCCAAATGTTATTTTTCTTGTCTTTTCTAGAAGTCATTTAATTTCGAATTCCACATCAGCCTATAGAACCCTAACTCCCTCTTTCGAGCCTGTTCTCCTCTCCCATCAACAATTTTGCTCTTCTCCTCACTCGAGAGAATTAGGTTTTCTTTCCCACCCTCTCCATCACCACTCACATTTGTTATTACTTTAAAAAAAAACTCTCCCATCCTCAACCAACTTCCTTGTTTCTACCTTTAGGCTTCCCTGAACTGTGATATTGGCTGTGATATTTATCTCTGTCTCACGCCAGACAGGATTTGACACAAGGTATTTTTTTATAGTGGGAGTTTTTGAGAAGGGAGTGGTTGGGCACGAGTCGAAACTTGTGCCCCGTTGGATTTATGCTTGTCATCGGCTCACTTAGTGCAATGCAAACCAGATGAGCCAGCTGGACTTGAACTAACTAGATGTTACGAGGGTCCAGCACGTATACCTTCTAATAGCTTAAACTAGACCCGAAAGAATCCGAACCGAAGCCGATGGCCATTCAGCATCGAATCATTGACTGCAAAGCTGCATCAGGCACGAATGCCGGATGGCCAGGCTGAAAAGCCAGATGCAGAAAGCACATGTGCCCGGCGGCGCTTCGACTGTGAGATTGGTCGCAACACTGTTTCCTATGACAGTTCTCTGATAAAAATCTTTCTTTCCGTATAGTTCCCTATATCAAACCACCCTTTCTGTGGGGATTAAAATTCGTCAACAGAATCCTTTGCAGAAAGATAAGATGCTTCCCAAAACCATAAAAAAGGGATGACCTAAACATGATACTAACATCCAACTGCATATAATTATTAGTATTGGATAGGAATACTTGAAACCATACGACTGTGTGCAAATTATTTGCATTATTTGTTTGTTTGTTTGTTTGTTTGGGTTTATGCCATATCAACCTCTGTTTAAATATTAAAACCGTTTTTATGCAGTTCTCGTTCAAACAATTCATTTTAAAATAAGTACACTTTTTAATTGTCAAAAACATTTCTATTTCAAGCTCTTCAGTTTAGTCAAACAGTTCTAATTCAAACAATTCAGTTTAGTATAGGTATAGTTTTTGTTTACACACAGTTAAATGTCAAAACAATTCTATTTCAAACAATTCTGTTTAGCTTAAGAACAATTTCAATGTCAAAACAGTTCTATTTCAAACAGTTCAATTTAGCATGCAAAAACAGTTTCATTTCGAACAATTCAATTTAGCATAAGCATGTAGTCTAAAATTCAAAACAATTCTGCTTCAAGCAATTCAGTTTAGCATAAGTACGCTGTTTAGTTCTACTTGACCCTTAGATAGGACCCAATCAGTTCCTACTAGGGGACCTGGGAGCGATGGCAGAGAAGGGGTACTTCGCATTACCCAAAGCTCCAACATTACTAAAACTTCACCATCAGATTGTTTAGTGTCATATTAGGACACTCATTAATGGGTGGTCTTATCTCTGTTTGATCCAGTTCAAAAATTCTCAGCACCTCTTCAAACGATGCGGTAAAACTTGCTCAGGACAAAAAAAAACAAGATTTGCTGAGTGACTGAAATAGTATTACAACTGTACCACTTATAGCACTCTAACCGTACTGGGGGTGTCCTCGTGGTGTAATGGTTAAAGCGATGGACTGCGGAATCGTAGTACGCGAGTTCGTACTCTAGTCGCGCTATTACGTTCACTTTCGGCAAATACCCTTGGGAAAGGTATGAACCCCCTTATCCTCCCAACTATGGGTTAAATAGTACCACTACTATTCTTCTCGGAGAATGGCTTTGGCATTAAATAACCTAAAAAGAGTTGATATGCCATTAAACAAAGAAACCAAACCAAACCAATCTAACCGTACTAAGGATTAGGAATGCTGATTTTCACGGTGAATATCTGTATATCATTGCTTATTTGCCATAGATTCTAGAGGGTAGTATACGAGTTAGCTAAACGCCAGGATATTAAATGACTTCTTCCTCATTTTTATTAATTGATTATTATTTTAATCTTTGTTGTTTTTACACTACAGCGTCAGCTAGTGATATTTGATTGGAGTGTGATTGACAGCAAGAATCCTCAGATGTCAAGAACTTTTCTCCTTATTCAAACCGATCCCGGAATTGCAATAATCTCTATGATTTCGATTCTTCCTTCGCAAGTTTATTTTTCAAGCCTTTAGAGACTACTCGTGGTGCTCCACGGCAATTGGTATCACCGTCATGTTCATATTCAACTACTTTTTGAATCCCTAAGTTCCCAAGCAATATCCAAATATTTGTGTGTCTATTAACTTGCTTTTATTTTCACATTTTATTCTTCCGGAACACCAAAATCCACAAAATAGATTATTTTCTGGTTAATTAACACTGAGTTTAGTCATCTTGTCGAGATTCAATTATTCGTCTGTATATCAAAGCGCACGAAAATGTGATGTTTTTCATTTCCTAAGACAATTTGTGGTTTGTGGATGTACCATTTACTAGTATGATCAAATTTTAATATATCGCACAATTCCCAGTAGATCACCTTTCCTACCTTGTCGAGCATAGTCTAGTGCTTCTTTTATGCAAATTTTCTGAAGTCGTTTATTATGTGATAAAATATTTCATTTCAATAGGCACGTAATATACGTTTGCTATTCTGCTATGTTTTATTTCACTCTTGAAGTGTCCCCTTTTTAACCCAGACCAAATAATATCAGGAGTAATCTCAAATTGTCGCTTGAAGTATCATTTTTCGTAGATTTTGATTTTTTTTCTATTTGTCCTTAGGTTGACATTGCTTTTACTGACTGCTGTAGTTAGTTTTAATCTGCACTTTTTAATGTATTACTTGAGTCCATGTATTGATGCACTTACACGAATTCTCTCCCTCTTTTATTTATTGCCATATATAGTCTGTCTATGTCATTTTTCGGGTGTAACGATTTTCATCAATTTCCTGGGCATTTCGTCCATTTGTCTGATATCCTTCCTTGTCTATTTTAAGAATGGACTAGAGAATGTTACAAAAGGGATTCCCCAGTTGTTTATTCTTTGGATGAGATTTCTACCTATGCCTTGAGAAGTTTTCTGGTACTTCTGAGGTATTCTTTTCTAAATGTTTCTCTCAATTCTTCTTCTTCTTCTTCTTCTTCTTCGAAAGAGAGAGAGAGAGAGAGTTTTTCACATCAAAGTTAGCTAATGTTTTTTTCACTGGAGTAACAGCAAGTCTCTTCAAGTCTTCAGTACTATTCTCAGTATTCTGGCCGATCTAAGTAATGCTGTAGTCTGGATGGTCTCTACTTGTCCTCTGATTTCTAAGTTTTTCAGTCACTTTATCAATCCTTAGTGGACTGTTCCAAGTGCACCAACACAATTGGTATCACCGTCACCTTCAAGTTCCATAGTTTCTTTAGCTCTCTAACAAGGTCCAGATATTTATCCCTCTTTTCATTTTTGGATAATTTTACTCTGTGGTCTGCCTGAACGGCAAAGTTCATTATTCAGCAGATTCTCTTTTTTTTGTGGCTGTAGACCATAACTAGGAGTAATCGCCTGGCCGAGATTAGGTGATCCGTTTATATCATTATTATTATTTGCTTTCAATTTTATTTTGGTTTCTTACAATCCTTCATACGGTGCTAGGGTGATCAAAGGTAATGATTAGATGTATTCTTTATTTCTTTTTTTATCTTGATACCTTTTTAGGAGTAATTCTTTCATTTACATTGAAAGTACTCTCATAACGAGAGGAGCAGTTAAGCAGAGTGCAATTTTTTTTTTTCGTGTTTCATATAGGCAACGACTGTACGGTATCTTATTTATCTGCCATTTTTTAAATCCTACCCGGTCCTCCCACTATTACTGGTATAACAGTTGTTTTAAGATGTCATCTTTTTTTCCATTTCTATTTCCATGTCTTTGTATTTACTTATTTTATCAAATTCTTTAATCATCTTTTGGCTCAGACATATCAATGAGAAGGCAGGTTTCTCTTTTATAGACCGTAAGCCCTATATCAGGTCTATTATTCTTTATTTTTCCCTTGGTTTGGATTGCTATGTCCCATAGAATAATAACTTTCTTGGTTGAATTCATTAATTTTGGTTAGCATTCATGTTATTTTTGTCAGATTTCATTATTTCATAATATCTACATATTTTACAATGAATATAATGTCGTATTTTATCAAGGCTTTCTTTCTAGTGGTGTTAGGATTGGATAAGTAAACTCTAAGTAGATGATTCATTCAGTTTTTTTTTCGTACTTTGTACATATTGGATTTGATCCATCTTTATGTTTTCCAAAATGTTTCTCCTAAATGGGGCTCCGGTTATTTGTTGCTTTTATTAACCCCTCAATCTCCACTTTCAGTACAGCACTGTTCGGCTATCGATTAGACTTTACTTTATGTATATCAGTATTTGTGCGTATTGTCTGTGCAGTTTTTTTTTGTTCCCCAGCGTGAATCAATTAGTTAATTAATTGACTTAGTCTTTGTACTTTTGCCTCTTGCTTTGTACTTTTTGTTGCCGCTGTTGCTTTATCTTTTCTGTATATTTCTTATACGAGCAGTTCTCACATAGATTAGTAATAACAATCACAAGCAAAAATTAGGACAGATTTTTTTTTACCCATGGATGGAACCCAAATAGGTAATAACATTTCGGGTCAGTAGGAACTTGAGAGCAATGGTTGCGAAGAATACCCACAAACTCCAACACTACAGGCTTACCATATGGTGTAGTTAAATGTTATAGCCAGGGTTCAAGTATTGTTATCTAACACCTATAATTCTATGCAAGATTATTCTTTTGCTTCCACATATTTGAATGATTTCAAGTATTACTGTCAAACACTAATAATTCTATTCCATATTATTCATTTTCTTGTAGAATTTTTAATGGTCTCAAGTATTGTAAATGATAGACTAGTTTTACTTGACCCATAAACTGGGTCAACATAGGTTCTAGGACGCCGAGTCAGAATTGACCAGGGAGTAAAGCCAATGAGGAATTAATCCCCAGTCCCCAAATCTCCAGGACAGCAGCCTCACCATCAGATTTTTTAGAGTTATACAAAAGACATTGGGCAAGAGATACATTTGAAGTACTCTTCTGTCCAAGCTGGCTGGGTGATGAGATAGATAGATAGATAGATAGATAGATGTGTATGAGGAATAAAAAGTTTACCGTCTCGATTTAATGTTTCATAAAGCTTTTTATTCTTAACTCTTAGGACCCCCTAAAATTCACAACCAGAGATATTATTTCCATTAGGGAATCTTAAATTAAACATAATTTTATGGGTTTTTTAATATTTTTATATTAACAATTTTTTCTCTTTCTTTGTGACTGTAAAAATACGCACGAATGCATCTACACCTATACACAGACACACACACATATCCCCACAATTAAATATATAGTTATCTCTCCTGTCAATCTTCACGTATACGGGACAAACAGTTCAATTGAAATTGTATTATTTGCTTCTCATAGTAAAAGCCTGAATCAAACCAGACACCTTTTTTTAGCTGATATGATAACAGAAAAATGGTATTCCAAGGTGCTCTATATTCTCCCCCAAAACGCTCCTCAGGTTTCAATTTCAGAGTTTTTTTCCTTCTACTAGACTGGTTGGCCAACCAAATCTAAAGTGTTTACTCGATTCAGTTATTTTTACTGGAGAAAAGATGGATTCGTGCCTTTCCGAAGAGTATTAGCGCCAAGTGAACGTTGCATCTGTTTCCATTAGAAATAATTTCGTTTTGGTATATATATATATATATATATATATATAGAGAGAGAGAGAGAGAGAGAGAGAGAGAAAGAGAGAGATTTAAATGAATTGAACAGACTAAGATAGATAGATAGATAGATAGATAGATACGAAGTCTGCGGAAGTTATTTACCCAATTAATATATGGAATAGCAAGTACATTTAAGGGCTCTAGGGTCATTCCTTACTTATCAAATCGAAAACTTTTTGCATAGATAGATAGATGATTGAACATAAGGTATAAACCAATATAAGGCTATTCACGAAAGTATATATATATATATATATATATATATATATATATATATATATATATATATATATATAATGTATTCATCTCATACGTATTCTAAAATATTAAAAAATTCCAAAAAATCCTATGTTTATACAAACTATTTACGATTTCCGTGACGCTTTAAACATATTTATATATTAATACATACTCTAAAAATACAAATATATGGAAAGAAATATAATTCCTTATGTTAATATAACGGAAAAGATGATGACACCACTTCACAACGAATCTCTAATGCTTGCTGAGGACTCTTAGGGGTAAATATATAAGCAAACCTCAAAAGAATATATTTTCTAACGAAGTGGACTCTTGTGGATTTTTCGGTAACTGAAGCGAGTCAGAATTTGCAGTACACGGTAGGTCTGCATCGGAAAGATTAAATATATTAAGATTGACGAGGATTATACAGTGGATGCTTCGTTCATGGATCAGATATTCTTAATGGGATGGAAATATAAGAAATCATGTTGATATCTAACGGTATTTGCCAGGGTGCTTTGCGTTTCTGACAATCTTGAAAATTTATTGCTACCCCTCTAACAATGATCTGCCTGAAACGCAGTTACTTCAAACAGTAAATATTCCACCATATTCATGTTCAGTTGCCTGCTGGGCTTAGAATACACCGTTTTATATAGGACCCCCACCTTTCCAAAAATAAGTGTCTTGACTGGAACAAGTGTAGTATATTTTAGACTCCCAAGTGCTCGTTGAAATACCAATCTAAAATTATTCTATATTTATTATAGCTCAGTGTAAAATAAAGAAACTTCTTAGGAATCAACTACAAAAAAATATCTATAAATGAAATACAATCAACACGATTCATAAACTTGTCGGCATGAAATAATTTAAGACTGGTTGAAATATCATTAAATTCAATCAAGCTGATAGATAGATAGATAGATACGTATTAATACGTTATCCTTTTAAGAGTTTTTCACACTAGCGTTAGTTAATGGCTTCTCAATGGAGTTTGAGTAACCACAAGTCTCTTCAAGTCCCCAGGACTCTTCTCAGTATTCTGGCCGACCTTCATGCTGTTGTCTGAATGGTCTATACTTGTCCGCTGATTTCGAAATCTTCCTTTCCCTCTATCAATCTTTTGGGGATTACATTTGGTATCACCACCACCTTCATGTTTCATTGAATTTTACTTCTCTGGCAAGGTCTTGGTATTTATGTCTTTTTTCATTATAATTATTTACTCCTTTAGAGTTTTTCACATCAGTATTAGCTGATGGTTTTTCACTGGATTTTGAGTGACAGCAAGTCTCCTAAAGTCTCCAGGACTCTTCTCAGTATTCTGGCCCTCTTCAATAATGCAGTAGTTTGGATGGTGTCTACTCGTCTGCCAACTTCCAAGTCCTCCAGGCCTTTTAATAATCCTTTAGTTATTGTGCTAAAAGCACCAATCACAGTTGGTACAATTGTCACTTTCATGTTCCACAGCTTTTTCAATTCTCTAGCAAAGTCGAGGTACTTATCCTTCGTTTCACATTCTTTCAGTTTTATTCTGTGGTCAGCTGGGACTGCTAAGTCGACAATTTTACAAATTCTCTTTTTTTTCTTTTTGTTAGTTATTAGAAGGTCTGGTCTTCTGTCCGAGATTAGGTGATCCGTGTGTATATCAAAGTCGTATAGGAGTTTATGTGTGGCATTTTCTAGGACAGGTGCTGTGTTGTGCATATACTATTTGATGGTGTGGTCAAATTTAAGTTTCTTGCACATTTCCCAGTGGATCAACTTGCCGATCCAGTCATGTCTCGTCTTATACTCCAGTGCTAATTTCCAGCATTCGCTTATTATGTGATTGATTGTTTCATCTCTTTTACCACATAGTCTTCTTTTGCTATGTCTTGAGTCATTATTATCATTATCATTATCATTATTATTATTATTATTAAGTATCAATTTTAATTGATTAAGAGTTAATTCTAACTTTTGTGACTGATGAGCATACTATTTTCCCCAGAAGTTCTCGGAAAAATAATTATACTATAATGATAATTGGAATACTGATTATAATTAATTTGAATAATGTAATCCAATTTGTTATAATTTATGTAGCAAGACTGTTCAGCTATTATACAGAAAATGTTTTGCCTCTGATCTTTTGTTCGTTTATTAGCTGCTAAATCAGAGTGTTAATTAGATCATTTTTGCAAACTGTAATATATATATATATATATATATATATATATATATATATATATATATATATATTAAGGAAGATTATATCTTTGTAACTTTGAACTTTAGTGGACATTCAGCCTCAAAAATGAAAGCCTCCTGATTAAAATGTGTTTTCATTTTAGGATAAAAAAATTGAATCGTTAAAATCTATGCCGAAGATATATATCTATATCCCAAGCAATAGCTATCTATCGAACAACGATTATATATATATATATATATATATATATATATATATATATATATAACTGTCTTATTGGTAGATGATAATCTTCTATAATGAATAAACAATGGAAATAAATGGTAAAATTATTGGTTAGGATTTTGGACGTCACACATATAAATAGGATGAAATAATTGAAGTATTACGTTAACAGTGAAAAAAGGGAAAAAAATAGATTAATACATATATATGTAAGTTCTCTTATGATTTATTCATTTTAAGAAGTTTTAACTTCACTTAGTTAAATATTTTAGTGTGCTATAAAGAAGTCTATTGTAATTGTTGTAAATGTACTTCTTTCTAATTTTAAAAGAAAGAAGAAAAGAAATAAAGACAATCAAAAATGCATATATTTTCATCATTCTGTCGAACCGCTAGTACGTATACCCTGACCCTCTCTTGCCACTTCTCCCTATCCTTCATCGCCTCTGGCAGGTCTTCAGGGCTACATCCCGTATCCTCACATAGATGCTGTATGTATGTTCGAACTGGTCGTCCTGTTTTGCTCTGCTATATGTGGGGTCCATAGGAGTACATCACTTATGAGCTCTTCCCTGCTTCTTCAGCAGTGTCCTGCATATCTGGTTCGTCTAACTTGGATAGTTTTCATGATGGGGGGGTAGGTGGCCGTATAGTTAGTGCCTTATGGGGTGTTGTCGCCAGGACTTGTTCAATATTGCTCTCAACATTCTTGTGTAATTGCCGTCTAGTTTCTTCTTCAGCCGTTTTGTTAGCGACCAAGTAGTGCATCCATACAGCAGTATCGACACGACCGCTGCCTGGAAGAAACTGCGTTTCCTATTATCGGTTAGGTCTGACTTCCGTATGATCGATAGCTTATCGATAGCTGTCCATGCCTTCGTTAGCCGCGTGTCGATGTCTTTTTTGGTTGATGAGACACTGCTTCCTAGGTAGGTGAATTTGTCTAACAGTTTTAGAGAGGTTCCGTCTAGTGTGGAAAGGTCGCCTGTTTGATTAAAGCATACATATTCAGTTTTGTGTGCATTGACATCGAGACCAATGCCTGCGGCGGCTCGTTCCAAACTGTGCCGTTGTGTTTCGACTTGTTTGGGTGTATTTTCCAGAATCGCTATGACATCGGCGTAGTCGTTGTCGGTAATTGTTTTTGCGGGGTACCTTCTGCTTCTTTTCTTTGTCAGCTCGAAGCCGTTTTCTTTGATTTTATCCATCGATGTTCTAAGCACGTAGTCTAGACAGATGATAAAGAGGTATGGAACTAGCGTGTCCTCTTGTAGTACTCCCGCTACAATGTCGAAGTATTCTGTGTCTCCGTCCGGTGAACGTACTTTCACTTTGGTGTTTCTCTTGAGAATTGTTATTGCTGCTACGGTTTCTTTTGGTAGGCCGGATGCTATTAGGATATGTTCCATCTTCCCTCTGTGAATGGAATCGAAGGCCTTGGTAAAGTCGACAAATTGTAATGTCGCCTGTAGGTTTTTTGCCTGTACGCCTTCAAGGATTCTTCGGATGGTCAATATTTCGAGGTCGTGGATCTATTTCTTCGGAAGCCATTTTGGTTTTTCATAAGGATGTTGTCGATGTTGGTTTCTATGCAGTTTCGTTGTAGGGCATTGTAAATTTTGGCTGCTATGTATATAAGTGTTATACCCCAGTAGTTCTAGGCTAATCCGAGGTCACCCTTTTCAGGGAAGGGGAGGATGCATCCCTTCATCCATCTGTCAATCGGATTTTGATTATAGACTGCGTTGTAGTGTCGAAGAAGTATGTCGTCGAATTGTCTGGTCTTCCATACTTCTGGGGGAATCTCCTCAAGCCCTGCAGCTTTCCTATTTTTAATTTTTCTAAGAACCGAGTCGAGTTCTTCTTGAGTGAACGGTCCTAATTTAATGTCCAATTGTTTACTAATAACTCTGGTGATTGATTCATGCGTAACTTTCAGTGGGTTTCCTAGTAGATTTTCGAAATGTTGTTTCCACAGTTTTATTCTTTCTTGTTGGTTTGTAGCTTTTAATTTTGCTTTGGCTGAGCTCTTCCTTCTACTCACTTCGTTTATTGTTTGTCAGGTTATCCTAGATTGCCTATCTTCCCCTGAGTCTCTAATCTTATCTATCTAATTTTGTATGTATTCTGACTGTTCTTTTAGATATATGCCTGCTAATTGATTTTGTGCCTTTTTTAGTTTTAAGGCATTTGTGTTTGTTGGGTTCTTCCTATAGCTTTTGGCGGCAGTTTTCACGTGTGTACGTTTTTCTCTAACCGCTAACGTTTCCCATGGGACTCTATATTTAGTTCTAGGTTTTGTTGGAATACACGTCGCATCCGCCTCGAGGTGCGCGTTGACGAAATTCTCATATTCGTCATTTGGAATACCTTTTTCTATCTTCTCTTGTAGTGTCTGGAATCTGTTTTTCAATTCTAATACATATTTATCTCTAATATCTCTGTTGTTAAGAAGGGCCCAGTTATAGTGTTTTGTGGTCGCTGTTCGTGTGGCGTTTTTTCGTAGGCTTAGTCGTATTTTTGCCGTAACTATTCGGTGATTGGAGGACACACCCTCGAAAGAGGAGTATGCCTCGCAATTCATTGCGCTATTTTTCCATTTTTAGTTTATAAAGACGTAGTCTATCTGTGCTTTACTATTGTTCGCGTATGTGTAGGTCCATAATTTTCCTTCCCTTTTTTGATAGTTTGTATTGAGGCATTTTAATCTATTTTCTATCATGAAATCTGTTAGATGTTGTCCATTCCTATTTGACGTGTTGTGTAGGCTGTATTTGTTATTTCCGTTTTTCCTGATTTGAGTATTTATGTCTCCGCCAATGACTAGCACACTGCGTTTCGGAATGCTACGCACAAGAGAGGATAGCTCATCGTAGAAGGCGACTAGTTCAGTTTCTTCACTAACATTGAAAGGGCTGTAACAGGTGATGATTGTTGCCCTGGGATTGCCATTAAAAGTAACTGCCATCATCTTAGGTTGTATTCTCTCGATGCTATTAAGTGTTTTTAACGCTCTTGGTCCTATAAGCATTCCTACACCTCCTACTGTGACATTGACAGAGTTTTTCCATGCTGATACAGTGGCTAGCGTCCATCCATTGCCAGTATCGTGATATTTGATATCTTCTGTGTTTTTGTATGCATATTATGACTATCTTATGTTCTACGGCCGATGCAGTCAGCTCCGGTAGTAGACCTATTCAAGGTTCTAATGTTAAATGTCGCTATTTGTATTCTTTGTTTGCATTTTAGTAGTTTGTTGTTTGAGCTCTGTAGCTGATTTTTCGAACACTGAGGCCAGGGCTGCAAACTCAGCAGAACGCGCCCCTTTTTTTCCCGCGCGAAGAGCGATGCAGTTAATGTATGTGGTTTAAGAGTGAGTCATGGTTATCTTTCGATGGCTGTTTTTATTCTCATCTATAGAAGCCACTCTTATAGATGAGCAGCAGTAGTTTCCCCGATCGAACTGACGATCCTGAGCGTTGAGCCGCAAGACTCGTACGTCCAAGACCAGGTTATGCCTTGCGTTTGGTCCTCAGAGTGTTTATTCGCATACCTTTACGTCTATCATGCTGCTTCCCATGTGTACGTAAGAAAAGAAAAAAAATGGGGGGGTCTTTTCCCGTAAGTTTTAACTTAAAGTCCAAGACTAATGTATATTTTTATGAGTTTTTTGGTATATTTTCGTCTGTCTTCTGATACTGATCCTAACATTTTTTTTGTATTGGGGACTTCCTAAACTTAACCTGTTTTTTTGGGGGGGGTTCTTCTTTTCTAAACTACAATGGGGGGTGGTTCAGTGGGCATTCTAAGCTTTTAGAAAAGATTCAGAAACATGTGCCGTGCATGCTAGCACCTTTGACCAGCGTCACATATTCAATTTGGATTCACGGTAAAAGTGTCATAACATTTAAAATACACTGTACAAGCGGCTTTTTACAAAGAATGAAATAAAATTTTTTCGGCATTTTAGATTATTAGGACTAAAAGACAATATACTAACCAGAATTGAACCTTTGCTTTTCTGGTGGCGCAAGTTAGATCTTCATCTCTCCAGTTCTGTTCTACCGTTTAGTCATTAATGAATTTAAATAAAATTTGGGAAGGTCTACAACTTGGGGAGGGGAAGAATAGTTATTTCGTCATTTTTTTTTTTGTTTTTGGTGGCATTGGGACGTTTTTAACTTAGGCTGTTTTTTTTTTTTTTTGTTTTCTTCTAAACTACTGGGGGGGGGCAATTGGCATTGTAAACTTTTAGAAAAGATAAAAAAAAATGCATATAGTTATGTTCAAATGGTAAGTATCAATCTATATTTAATCTTATCATCATCATCATCATCATCATATCGCGCTGGTAGCACGGATATCCCTGACCCTCTCTCGCCACTCCTCCCTATCGTTCATCGCCCTAGGTAGGTCTTCAGGACAACAGCCTGTATCCTCACATAGCTGCTGAATGTACGTTCGAGCTGGTCGTCCTGCTTTTGCGCGGCCATGTGTGGGGATCCATAAGAGTACATCTCTTATGAGTTCATCTCTGCTTCTCCAGCAGTGTCCTGCATGTCTGGTTCGTCTAACTTGAATAGTTTTCGTGATAGGGGGCAGGTGGCCGTACAGTTGGTGTCTTGTGGGGTGCTACTGCCAGGACTTGTTCAGGATTGCACGCAGCATTCTTGTGTAATTGCCATCCAGTTTCTTCTCCAGCCGTTTTGTTAGCGTCCATGTACTGCATCCATATAGCAGTATCGATGTGACCGCTGCCTGGAAGAAGCTGCGTTTCATTAAGCTTAATAAAATAAACAAGTTACAAAATTAAGTTTTGAATAAATAAATGAATCAATAAATAAATAGATACTAGATAAATAAATCAATTAATCTCTCCTGAGCCGAATCTACGAATAATTAATACACGCTGAAGACAAGCTTATCAAAGCTACAATATTGAACAATTAACTTATGTTCGTGAAAATTTCTGAGATTAATCTTGATAATTATTATTACTTTTCAGAAATTTAAAGCTCTTAAAATGTTATAACCGAAACGTTAAACGTGGATTTTCATTATAAATTCATTAAATTTTATATTATTTGTTTTTTCTACTTTTCTTCATATATATATAGTCATCCACAGACAGATCTGTTTCGTTCTATCAGAACTCATCGGTGTGGCTAGACAGTAGCTACCCATAGCTGGGATCGAAACCCGGTTTGACTCAAACGCCAAGCCGAAGCCTCTAACCATTCAACCAGGAGCAGCCATTAGCTGTGAAGTAAATTTTAAACGGTTATGGATTACAATTACTATTGTTTACGTACATCCGTTCAACGGCTGCCGAGACCTCAATTCAAATACGAAGGGGCTTGCAATGAACGCTAATGGCAACACGATTACTTCTTCGCCAGAGAACTCAACCCTACGGGGGTAGGGGAGTATATATCTCTATAGTCATCCACAGACAGATCTGTTTCGTTCTATCAGAACTCATCAGTGTGGCTAGACAGTAGCTACCCATAGCTGGGATCGAAACCCGGTTTGACTCAAACGCCAGGCGTATTGAAAAGACGCAAGTTTACTTCAGCTATCAACATTCTTTGGGGCGGAAAATTAACCTAAAGAAAATCAAGGTTATGTACCCACCAACTTTGTGAACTCATGATAATGGCCAAGACGTACAGATAGATGGCCACGTACTAACACAAGTAAACACATTCAAATATCTAGTCTCCCCAGTCACCAACAATTATTAACTATAAGTGGAACTAGATATAGTAAGGATTAAAGCTTTCAAGGCCTCTGAAGGGCTGAAAAAGTGATTCTGGCTTTACAAAGATATCTCCAAACAAACTAAATGTGCAATGTACTGCTCCATAATTCTCTTAACCCGCCCTATTGTATGGGGGAGAAACTTGGACAAAGCAGATGGTACAAACCTTCACGTCTCTTGGATGCGTTACATTGTAATATAATGGCCGAGGGATTTCGGTATATGCCTTTGGGTTTAGTTAGGCTGAGAACCTTTCCGATCATTAACACATCAACACAGGTGTTCACGCGCGCGCGCAGAGCAGACATGTCACTCAGAGATGTCACAATAGCCCGAGATGGGAAACGGAGGCTAGCGAGTTCGATAACGTCACGCACCGGAAGCGTGCGGAGAATTTTGGGAGATTTTGAAAAAGTCAGTTAGTTGAGATGAGACCTCTCCTCGGGAGAAGACGGTTGACTTTCGCTTGCTCGTGGAGACATTTGTGGCGGGTGCCCCACGTATTGGGTGGGGGCAGATGAAAAGCCAGGATAGAAAGATTGTGCCTGTCTCTCCTTATGTCGAAGAACCTTTAAACTCAAAGGTAATAAAAAGTTTCGTACCTGAACTGAGAAGTCGTTAGTGTTTTTCGTGTTTCGAGATTCCTATGTTCTATCTTTATGGACATTCGATGTACGTTTCACACAGCCATATCATGGCTATGGTACAACATGCGCAAAATACGAATAGTCAAATGGTGACACTACATCCCCAATAAATTCATCCTGGAGAAACTCCTAGGTATGTATGACATACTGGCCCAAAACAACCTAAGAAGGGCTGGCAACTTGATTGGTTGGTTGGTTGGTTGGTTGGGTTTTAAGGCATATCAACCTTTGTAGGTTTTTTAACGCCAAATCCATTTTTATGAAAATTGTTCTGTTTCAAACAATTCAGTTTAGGATAAGTACGTAGTTTAAATGTAAGTACAGTTCAATTGTGAAAAACATTTCAATTCAAAGCTATTCAGTTCTGTCAAGCAGTTCTATTTCCGCTAATTCAGTTTAGAATAAGTACAGATTTTGTTTACTCACAGTTAAATGTCAAAACAGTTCTATATTAAATAAATCAGTTTAGTGTAAGTACAGTTTCAATGTAAAAAAAAATCCATTTCGAATAATTCATTTTAGCATGAGCACGGAGTTTAAATGAAAGTACGGTTTGTCAAAAAAAAAAAACATTTATTTCAAGCTATTCAGTTTAGTGTACCAATTCAGTTTAGCATAATAATGCCGTTAGTTCTATTCAACCCATAAATAGGACCCTATCAGGTGCTACCACGCTGGGTTAAAGTGGACCTGAGAGCAATGGCAATGTAGGGGTGCTCCGTATTCTCCAAAGCTACAGCAACACTGGAACCCCACCATCAGATTGTTTAGTGTCATATCCAGGACACTCATTAAGAGGGTTTTACCGCTCTGCAGAGGTGCAGTCGGTGTATTCTACAGCCCCAGCCGACTGGGCAATGCCCATTAGAACAGAAGTGAGGACAGTAGACTGCCAAAACAGATCCTGTACACTCAACTTCGAGAAGGGTCACGTAAAACAGGTAAACTAAAACTCGGCCTCTAGTTCATCGTCAAAAGATACCTAGCAGTGGTAAATATCACTTTTAACAATTGGCAATACATGCCCAAAAAACGAAAAAATAACTGGAGAAAAAATTCAGCTGGATGTCATTGTACTATAGGAGCAACGTTTTGTGCTGTAAAGAAAGAAGTCCGCAGAAAAAGAAATACTCAAACTCGAAGGTTAGGGAAGAAAATATAGCAGTCGTTTTTATTCAGCTATGATCACCTCAACTCCAGAAGTTCATTTTTGTAGCATCCTTCTTCTCCCTTCTTCTCGGTGGTGACAGGGTGTGGGTGAGAGCTGGCTGTTTGACACACGCCTGTCATAGCCGATAGGTCGTAGCAGACTGGGGTAGGACGGTTCGGGGCCTCCGGAACCTTTAACGCACCCGTTTTGACAACTGCCTTCAACTCTGCGAAAATCTCATTACTTGTTTTCTAATATAGAGATTTTGGGGAACAAATCGAAGATCCTCGAATTTTTTATGTTACTAGTGAAACACGTGATAATAACACCTGTGATTATTTTAAAATCACATCTAACTTTGCAGGTCATTCTGCCCGCAAGCGTTAGTCTCGTGCCACCTTCACTGATTGACGACAGCGCCCGTCCGTAATATTACATACGCAGCTGAGCTTATAACATTATTACATCATCATCGGATATCATGCACAACTAGTAGTTGTACTTTGCTAAGGAAAACACCATTTCTGTCAACATAAAGTGTGCTGACAAAATATATGCACTCACACACACACACACACACACACACACATATATATATATATATATATATATATTACCTGATTCATATTTTTGCTTTCTTCAATTTCTTCTTCCAACCCACAAATCAAAATACTCACACATTTTGGCAGGGCCAGCAGAATACACCAACTGCATCTCTGCAGATGGATAATTCTCTCCCATTTAGTGCCCTGGATATGACAGTAAACAATCTGATGGTGAGGTTCCACTATTGCTGGAACTTTGTGGAATGCATAGTACCCCTTCATTGCAATCGCTCTGAAGTCCACTCTGGATTGGTAACACCTGATAGGGTCAAATAGATCTAGATTGTGTACTTACGCAAATTGAATTAGTTGAAATAGTACTGTTTTTAGACTTGACTGACGGTAAATTAAAAAAAAATGTTCGTTAAACTGAATTGTTTGGATTAGACCTATATTTACGTTTAGAAATTATTGATGGTCCAAACGGATGGGGTAGTAGAATACACGGACTGCATCTCTGCAGAGGAACAAGACTCCCCCAGCTGATGTCCTGGAAATGACTGGAGCTTCAGGGAATGTAGAGAACTGCTTTATTGCCATCGCTCCCTGGTTCACTCAACCTGGAGTGGTAGCTCCTGATAGGTCCTATCTAGGGATAAAAAAACAAACTTGTGTGCAACTAAACGGCTGGAGAAGAAGCTAGACGGCAATTACACAAGAATGTTGTGAGCAATATTGAACAAGTCCTGGCGGCAACATCCCACAAGACACCAACTATACGGCCACCTGCCTCCCATCACGAAAACTAACCAAGTTAGACGAACCAGACATGCAGGACACTGCTGGAGAAGCAGGGACGAGCTCATAAGTGATGTACTCCTATGGAATCCCACATATGGCCGGGCAAAAGCGGGACGACCAGTTCGAGCATACATTCAGCAGCTATGTGAGGATACGGGATGTAGCCCTGAAGATCTACCAGAGGCGATGAACGATAGGGAGAAGTGGCGAGAGAGGGTCTGGGATATCCGTGCTAGTGGCACGATATTATGATGATGATGATGATGATAATTTGTAAAAAATTGATTTGGAATTAAATAACGTACAATTCCTAATATGCCATAGAACAAAACGAAACCAAAAAACAATTGGTACAGACATTGAGACATTCTTTTATCTTTCAAGTGATACTTCATCTAAAACAAATTCTGTAAGTTACCATGAAGGATTTGGTTTTTTTCTTTAATGATATATCAACCTTCGTGGGTAATGAAATATCGAAGCCATCCTTGTAGGAGAAGAGCACTTGTACTATTAAGTCCATAGCTTGGGGATAAAAGAGGTTCATGCCTTTTTTGAAGAATATTTATCCGAACGTGTCATAAAATACCATGACTAGCTTTCGAACTCGCCTATTGCGATGTCACAGACTAGCACGCTAGCGACAACGACAAGGGGACTCCCCCACCAGGAAGGATTATAGCTCTTCGTTCTGTAATAACATATATTCGCTCTAGAGCTACATATTTTTGACTTTGATATGGGTCAAAGCCAAATGAATGGGGCACCTAATATAATGGCCGAGGGATTTCAGTTCATGCCTTTGGATTTAGTTAGGCTGAGAACCTTTCGGCTCAGCACATGGGTTAGTTAGGTGCAACCTTGATGCAGGTGGTAACGCGCGCTCGTGCACAGAGCGGACATGTCACTCAGAGATGTCACAATAGCCTGAGATGATGAAACGGGTGACGAAGTGCGGGTGACGTCATGCACTGGAAGGGCGTGGAGGATTTTGGGAATTTGAAGAAAGTTAAGAGAGTTGAAACTAGACGCCGAACGAGGAGGTTCGACTTTTGGGGCTCGCTGAAGCGAGACCAATTTGCGCGCCATGGGTGCCGCACGGGATAGGGGCCAAATGAAGAAGCCAGCATAAAAAGATTGTGTCTCTCTCCTTACGTCGAAACCTTTAACTCAAAAGTAATAAAAAGGTTTCGTACCTGAACAAAGAAGTCGTTACGTGTTTTCGAATTTCGAGATTCCTATGTTCTATGCGTATATGTTATGTATATATGTTACCGACATTCGATGTCCATTTAGCGCATAGCCATATCATGGATATGCTACGTAATGAAACGCAAACTTGCTCGTGAAGGTTTACTAGTCTATTTTGCTAAACATTACACCACCCGAAGTGCCTGAAGTTATTTACTAAGCTTTGCTTAGTTGTAGCTCAAGGCCAAAAGAATGGAGCATCCAATGAGTCTTGAACTCACAAAAGGTCTGCCGGTCAAATTTGCCAACCATTACTCCATACGAGTTGCTTTGAACTTATCTAGATCCTAGGCCAGTTTACTGTGACTGTAGAATACACCAACTCCATCTCTGCAGAAGGGTAAACCTCCGTCCAACGAGTGTCTTGGATATGACACAAAAACAATCTGATGGTGAGGCTATTGTAATGCTGGTTCTTTAGAGAATGTGGAGTACCCCTTTATTGTTCCCGCTCCCAATGCCATTCTAGGCCGGGGTAGTATTACCTGATAGTGTTCTCCCTATGGCTCAGATAGAATTGTTTGAAATTTAAACTGAATGCAAACAAATGACTTTTGCTAAATTGAATTGTTTGAAATAGAGCTGTTTGATCATTTATTTGTGTGTAAATAAATGAGGGATTTTTAATTGAATTGTTATTGATACAAACCAATACTTAAAACCATTTAACGTTGACTTATACACAATTGAATAGTTTGAAATAGAACTGTTTGATCCTTTAACTGTTAGTATGTACAACATTTGTTTACAAATCATACATTTATTATATAAGAAAAAATAGGATTTTTCATTAAATAACCAACAATGGTTGATAAAACGAAACGAAACCAAATCATCAACATTAATAAACTTCATTACATGAGATTTTAAAAATAATTCATTTGTGTGTTTGCAATATCTAACCTTATTTACGATTCCTTATGGCTCAGTTAACGCCAGAAAATTAATTGCAAAGAATTCCTTCGTCGTCTTTGAATTTGAAATAAGGAGCTGTGATCTTAACTCGAGTATCGCTCTACAAAGTCGTTTCGCTTACTTGACCGTTTGACGTACAACCTTTTACTGATCATCAATTTCAAATGAAAATATTACTGGAAGATCATCAAAAGAAACGAGAGAATAAATTCAATGTTAAAAACATTATAACATAATGATGATTAAGAAACAATCGGCCAAATATTAAGAATAGAAGTGGATTTTAAAATAATTGCTTTGTGTGAGGTTTTCTCCTTTATGTCAACAGCTCGTTCGAAATAGAATGACAAGAGACACTTATAAATTCGCCTGACATTAACGAGCTTTTCAAATCGCAGCGGTAAATGCTGCGACTGCAGCTACTTGGGCCATGTTTATGAGGATTATTATAAAGATTGTTGTATTTCACTCACGACTGAATTATTTTATTTGGACGAATGGATGATGCTTTTTAGATTTCAAGAATGAAAGCGCTTCTGTATTTTTGTTGAAAATATCTGTTCAGTGAAGTAGGAAGAAAAAGAGAGCCGGAGATGTGATGGATAGATGGAAAGAAAGATGAAAATGTGGAGAAAAAAAAGGAAAGAAAACGTTTACAAAAAAAAAAAAAAAGGAAAAAAGTGACCAAGTAAAAGAAATTTAGAAAGAAGTACGCCAGTTTGAGTAAATGTAGAAAAAAGAAAGACAGAGACAGAGAGAGAGAAAAAAAATGAAGTAACGGGTCAGATAGAGAGGCGAAATGAAGAGAAAGAAGACAGAGAGAGAGAGAGAGAGAGAGAGAGAATGAAAGAGAAAGGAAAGAAAGAGGAGAAAGGAGAGAAAAAGAAGAAGGAGAAAGATGTAGGTCGGTGGAAGAAGGAATAAAGCAAAAAAAAAAAAGAAAAAAAAAGAGCAACGAAAAGAAAAAGGAGAGAAAGTGAAAGAAAGAAGAGAGCAAATAAAGATGTTAAAGCGAGGAAAAGAAATAGTAACAAATGAAAGAAAGAAAACAAAAGACACAAAGTGAAGTTGTTATAAAAGAAGGAAAAGGGCAAACGAAAGAGAAGAGGAGAATGGACAAAAAACACATTAAATGTAAAAAAAGTGAAGAAGTAAAAGAAAGAAGTAAAGAGAAGGTAAGAGGGGAAAAAGAGAGAAAACTCAAGTTGGTAAGTATTGAAAAAGAGCAAATGAAAGAAGAAGTACGGGAAGAAAGGAAGGAGGAGAAGGAAAGAGGTAGTTGCTTGGTTGTCTGTTTGGTTTTTACGGCATATCAACCACTATGGGTTATTTAATGCCAAATCCAGTTCACATATATTTGATACGCATCATCTCCAAATGCATATATTGTAGAGAACATACCTTAAAAAAAAACAAACATAGCTCATTTACTCGCACAAGAGTAAATCGTCTCAAGTATTTCTATCTAACAGGACGTAGTTTTCTTTACATAATTTGTTTGTACAGCTAAGTATTTATTCTTATTTCTCACTACAGTTCTACTCGAAGAGATTTAATGGTTTCAAGTATTGCTATTCAACAATAATTTATTTATACTTAGTTGATTGGTAAGTTGGTTTGGTTTGGTTTCTTTGTTTTTATGGCATATCAAACATTCTAGGTTATTTAATGCCAAGGCTATTCTCCTAGAAAGACAGTGGTGGGACTATTTAACCCATATTTGGGAGGATAAGAGGGTTCATACCATTTCCAAGGGTATTTGCTCGAAAGTGAACGTAATAGTGCCACTGGAGTACGAACTCGCTTACTACGATTCCGTAGTCCATCGCTTTTGACCATTACACCACGAGGACACCCGCTGGTAAGTTGGATGGATGATTTTTCCAGAATTTTGAAAAGTATTATATGTTTAGGTATAACCCTGTATCTCTCAAGAAAGAGAAAAAGGAGTAAAAAAAAAAAAACAATCCTAAAGGAAAAGAAAGAATAGTAAATAAAATTTAAGAAGATAGGGGACACAAAGTGAAGCCGTAGAGTAAGAAGGAGGAAATCTTCAACCCACAAGAAAAACGTGACAAAATTATTTCTTGCGATTTTTTTACATCCGCATTAGCTGATGGTTTTCCGCTAGGGGCTGAGTGACAGCAAGTCTCCTCACCTTTACACGAGTCTTCTCTGTATTCTAGCTGATCTTAACAATGCTGTTGTTATGGATGGTCTCGTCTCGTCCTCCAATTTCCATCTATCTATCGGATTTTGATTGTATACTGCGTTGCAGTGTCGGAGCAGTATGTCGTCGAATTGTCTGGTCTTCCATACTTCCGGGGGAATTTCGTCCAGCCCTGCAGCTTTCCTATTTTTAATTCTTCTGAGAACCGAGTCGAGTTCTTCTTGTGTGAACAGTCCTAGTTTAATATCTAATTGTTGGCTAATTATTCTGGTGATTGGTTCATGCGTTATTTTCGGTGGGTTTCCTAGTAAGTTTTCGAAATGCTGTTTCCACTGTTTTATTCTTTCTTGTTGGTTTGCTGCTTTCAGTTTTGCGTTGGCTGTGTTCTTTCTTCTACTCACTTCGTTTATTGTTTGCCAGGCTATCCTAGATTGTCTATCTTCCACCGAGTCTCTAATCTTATCTATCTGATTTTGAATGTATTCTGTCTGTTCCTTTATATATATGCCTGCTAATTGATATTGTGCCGTTTTTAGTTTTAAGGCATTTGTGTTTGTTGGGTTTTTTCGATAATTTTTGGAGGCTGTTTTCACTAGTGCACGTTTTTCTCTCACCGCTAAAGTTTCCCATGGGACTCTATATTTAGTTTTGAGTTTTGTTGGAATGCATTTCGCTGCTGCCTCGAGGTGTGCATTGACGAAATTTTCATATTCGTCGTTTGGTGTACTTTTTCCCGTCTTTTCTTGTAGTGTTTCGAATCTGTTTCTTAATTCTAACACGTATTTATCTCTTATATTTCTGTTGTTTAATAGGGCCCAGTCATAGTGTTTGGTGGTCGCTGTTCGTTTGGCGTTTTTTCGTAGGCTTAACCGTATTTTCGCCGTGACTATTCGGTGATCGGTGGACACACCCTTAAAAGAGGAGTATGCCTCGCAATTCATTGCACTATTTTTCCATTTCTTGTTTATAAGGACGTAGTCTATCTGAGCTTTAGTATTGTTTGCTTACGTGTATGTCCATAGTTTGCCCTCCCTTTTTTGGTAGTTTGTAACTGTGTGTAAACAAAATCAATACTTATACTAAACTGAATTAGCTAAATTAGAACTGTCTTAATAAACAGAAAAGCTTGAAATATAAATATTTTTGACAATTAAACTCTGTACTCATGGTCAACTGATTTGTTTGAAATAGAACTGATTATTTGTATAGAAATTGATTTGGCATTAAATAACCTACAAATGTTGATATGCCATAAAACTGAAACAACCCACCGACGAATCTTTTAAAAGCAGCACAAATAGGGACCAATTACATTAAAGGAAAATTGATAATTTTTAGTGTCATATCCAGGACACTCGTTGGCGGGAGGTCTTACTGGACAAGCTTTTAGAAGAGATTCAGTTTCTCTTTTGTGAGAGTTTTTCACAATAGCGTTAACTGGTTTTTCCTTGGAGTCTGAGCGGCAGCAAGTTTCCAGAATTCGTCTCAGAGTTCTGATCGTTCTCCACAATAATCTGGATGATCTCGATTCTTTCTTTGAATTACTGTTCTTCCATTCCTTTTTCCAGGCCTTTGGGGACCATTCCCCAGTTCTATATATATTTTTAGGCCTTCTTGCCAAATCCAAATATTTGTCTATCTTTTCACTTTCTTTCACTTTCATTCAGTGGTTATCCACAAGACGACCAATTGTCTTTTATTCCTTCTTTTTTTTTTATTTTTTAATTATCACTAGGTCTGGACGTCTAGCCGGGATTAGGTAATCCGTTTGTATCTCAAAAGCCCAGAGAATTTTATGCGTCTCATTTTCTAAGATGAATTATGTTTTGTGCATAATCAGTTAATAGTATTGTCAAATGTCAATTTCGTGCTCAATTCCCAGTGAATAATCTTCCCCAGCCAGTTGAGTCTAGCCTTGTATTCTTTTTATCATTATCATTATCATTATTATAGATGTTCAGTTTTATTTTTGATCTTTCAGTTGGTTGATATTTTCAAGTCACTCTCCAACGGAAATGAGTAGTTTTGCAAAGGGTATGTTTTTGAATTTCAAATAGGCTGGGATTACTAGGTAACTTGATAATGTGTCTCTGTGTCTTTCTTGATCATATCCAGGTCTCTCACTATTACTGGCACGGTGGTATATTTAAGGTGCCACATCTTTACAATTTCTATTTCCAGGTCATTGTATTTACTTAATTTATTAAATTTACAAACAGATATGTTCTTATCTGTTAGAATTGACATACCAATTAGAAGGCATATTTTTCTTTTGCAGTCTTTAACAACTATATCTAGTCTATTTCTCCGTATATTTCTGTCCTTTTGGATAGAAAATTTCCTGAGAATAGTAGATCCATTGTCTGTTGTTATTAGTTTTGGTTGGTATTTATTCCAATTTTTAATGGTTGGTTGGTTGGTTGGCTTTGATGGCATATCAACCTTTGTAGGTTATTTAGCGCTAAATCCATTTTTAATGAATAATCAGTTCTATTTCAAACAATTCAGTTTAGCATGAGTACAGAGTTTAATTGTCAAAAATATTTCTATTTCAAGCTATTCAGTTTAGTAAAGCAGTTCTAATCCAGCTAATTCAGTTTAGTATAAGTACAGATTTTGTTTACACACAGTTAAATGTCAAAACAATTCTATGATAAACAATTCAGTTTAGTGTAAATAAAGTTTCAATCTCAAAAACAGTTCTATTTCAAATAATTCAGTTTAGCATAAGCACGCAATTTAAATGTAAGTACGGTTTCAGTTTAGCATAAGTATGCCGTCAGTTCTATTCAACCCATAGATAGGGCCCTATCAGGTGCTACCACGCCGGGCCAGAGTAGACTAGGTAGCAATGGCAATGAAGAGGTGCTCCGTATTCACCAAAGCCCCAGCATTACTGGAACCTCACCATCAGATTGTTTAGTGTCTTATCTAGGACACTTGTTGGGGGAGAGGATCTTACCTCTCTGCAGAGGTGCAGTCGGTGTATTCTACAGCCCCAGCCGACTGGGCAATCCAATTTTTAAGATTTTTGGTATTTCATAATAATTAAATGTTTTCCGATGAATAAAATGTCCTATTTATCAGGTTTTTATCCTCAATAGCTCCTGCACCTGCTGCTGCTCTTATTATTCATTGCGAGTTTTTTTCCACCATCGTTAGCTAAAGTTCTTTCTCTGGAGTATGAGTGACAACAAGTCTTCCGAAGCCTCAAGGATTCTTCTCAGCAGTCTTGACCGATCTTAACAATGCTGTTGTTAAAATGGTCTTAGCTCATCCTCCGATTTCCAACTTTCCCCGCCCTTTTACCAAGCATTTGGAGATCATCCCGAATACACGAATTACACTTGGTATTATCATCACCTTCATATTCCAAAGCTTTTTCTGTTCTCAGGCAAGGTCCAAGTACTTGTCTCTTTTTTCGTTTTCTTTGATTCTTACTCTATGGTTCACGGGGTGGGCAAAGTCCTCTATTCGGAAAGTTCTCTTTCTTTTCTTTTCTTTTTTCTTTTCGTTAAATTTTATGAGGTCTGATCTTCTGACCGAGATTAGATGATCCGTTTGTATCTCAAAATCCCAGAGAAGTTTGTGCGTCTCATTCTCCTGGACGGATTTGGGATTGTACAAATATCATATATTTGTATGGACCAATGTCGATTTCTTGCACAATCCCTGGTAGATCACCTTCCCGCCCAGTTGTTTCTAGCCTTATACTCTTTTTGCACTAATATGCCGCATTTGCTTATTATGTGATTAATCATTTCGTCTCTATCACCACATAACTTACATTTACTATTCTGTGGCGTCTTATCCAGTTTTGCCTTGACATAGTTGGTACTAATGTCATTGTCTTGTGCTGCTTTTAGAAGAGATTCAGTTTTTCTCTCTTTCTTAGCCATATCCAAATCTTCTCGTGTGAGATTTCGTCAGTTTGTCACTTTGTAGCACTATGTGGGTGGGCTGCCAAAGCAGACGATTCATTTGTCTGTTTTGGCGCAAAACCAGACAAAGGATTCTTGGACCTGAAATCTCGCCGTATCCGGAAGTGGGAAGGGGACGCGAAAGAGAGTTGGTGACGGGACCCGGAGGAGAGCAGTTGGCGTTGGACAGCAGAGAGGCGAGCAGAGAGAGTTGGCGTGGAACCACGGACTGGGGCAGTCAACACCGGACTCCGGAGACAGTAGGAGACAAGATAGAGTCCAGTGAAGAAGATCGACTCAAGATGTCTGCATTCGAGGTGCTTGTGGAATTTTCGCTAGTAACCCACGCTAGCGATAGTCCGCATATGCATATAGTGTTGCATACCTTCCTCTGCTCTTGGTTAACCCCAAGCTTTGTTCGTGTTTGTTCGTTTGTCCTTCTATTTTCTCCGTTCCCTCGATCGTATTCTTGTGTAGGTAAAGAAATGTGCGTTACCCCCTCGAACCACTAGTTGATCACCGGCCGGCGTAAGAAGTGACATGGTTAGAAGAAAGTTAACGTGTGTGGGGGCGAGAGGGTGTAACGTTACAACTTAAAATATCCATAAAGCTTTTTCTTTCCATTTCTGTTTCCTAGTTATTGTTGTTCTGTTGAGCCTTATGTTGTTTCTCGCTGCTATATTTAGTCTTTCTTTGGAGGTGTCCGTGGTGTAATGGTTATCATCGTCGGAAATGGACACGAGTTCAAACCCTGGACGAGACTGATTGCATTTCACATAGCACTAATACCCTTGGGAAAAGTATGAATCCAATTATTCTTCCTCCAGCTATGGGTAAATAATAAGGCAGACTGGGTTCTTCAGCCTTGGTGAGGCAACTAGTCTAAGAGAAGGGAAACTCTGAATTCAAATCTATTAAACTCCGCTTAAAAATTTACCTTGTGTCATATCCTGCCCGAGCGGAGGGGTTGGGTAAATATCATAATTAGTCTTTCTTTGATCTTTTTAATGAAGCCCTTATTTTCTCGGGTCGATGCATCCATGCTATCTTAAATGCTGGCGAGTACTCTTCTTCCTTTCTTTTCTTTGCACATAGTTTATTTATATTATATCTCGGATGTAAGGGCCTATGCATTGTCATTAATTTTCTTGTTTTCTAGTCTGAATATCTTACACGGGGAACAGTCCAGGTTTTTATCCTTTTGATTATATTTCTGCTAAATAGTTTGTCTTCGAGTAGTTTTCTCGCTCTCCTTAGATACTCTTTCTTTCTTTTTTTTTTTTCTTAACCACTTTTTTAATATTCCCAAGTACTTCTAAGTTTCCTTTTTTTCCGAGCGTTCTGATTTTCTTCCTGATGTGGTAGTTCTATTCCTTCTATTATTTGTCGTTTTCCTCTTTTCATTATCACCATGGTATATTTTTCTATACTAAATTCCATCAGATTATCCTGATTGTGTATTCATATTGCCTGTATTCGGGTATCTAAATTATTTTTCACTTTTGGCAAACAGTTTGATATCGTCCTTGTACATTTGGTGATTGATATTTTCTTGTGATATAGTAAGTTTGTGACAGCCAGCGCATTTCCTAAGAATGTGACTGAGTCGCATCATCGCAATTACAAATGTTAATAGGAATAGTAAATCTTCATGGAATATACCTCTCTAGATTTTTAAGTAAGCTAAAAATTTCTTTAACCTGCCAATTCAACTCTCCAGTTTTTCATGGTTTCATTGATAAACTTTATGACATCGTCTGATACCTTGTACATCTTGAGATAATCTTCTATCCATTTTTGTGAAATCATATTGAAGGCCTTTTTGCAGTCGATCCATGACAAAGCTACATTTTTTTAATCGTTTCGCTATCCTTGAGGATGTGCTAATCAATGTATAATGATTGACTTGTTCTCTTGTTCCCAGAGACGTCCTTTCTTTACTTCGTGAAACAGTCCTTGATGTATTCCTCCCTAATCCGTGCTGTAAACATAACGCAGGTACACCCTCAGTGGAAGTGCCACGTAAATTGCGTGGCTAGCATTCTAGATATAAGTCGTGTCCACGTACAACACATAGGTGGAGGGTGTGACCCCGAGGATTGCGTGGATGTCCGGAACATTATATCATCATCATCATCATGTCATGCCGCCAGCACGGATATCCCTGACACACTCTCGCCAATCCTTCCGATCGTTCATCACTTCTGGTAGGTCTTCATGGCTACATTCCGTATCCTCACTGAGCTGCTGTATGTAGCTTCGAGCCGATCGTCCTGTTTTTGCTCCGCCATATGAGGGGTTCCATAGGAGAACATCATTTATGAGCTTGTCCCTGCTTCTCCAGCAGTGTCCTGCATGTCTGGTTCGTCTAACTTTGATAGTTTTCGTAATGGGAGGTAGGTGACCGTACAATTGGTGCTTTGTTGCCTTCAGGACTTGTTCAGAGTTGCTCGCAGCTTGTGTAGTTGCCGTCAAACTTTTTAAACCAGGGAATATTTCGCCCTAGGCAGAACGAAGCAAAAAGGCAAAGAGTTTGCTCAGAAAAACCAACCACCGTCCTTATGTGTATCTCAGACTCTTTCTTACTCTACACATACGTACATTTCGGATTATAAAAAAAAAAGAAGCTGATTACATTTTTATACATCAGCGTTGTTGTTTTTTTTGTTTTATTTTGCTGTAATCAACATTCTCCTTAGTCATCAATGATAATAATAAATATAATATATTATTTACTCCTTGAGAGTTTTTCACATCAGTTTTAGCTGATGGTCTTTCTCTGCTGTCTGAGTGTCAGCAAGTCTCTTCAAGTCTCCAGGACTCTTCTCAATATTCTGACCGATCTCAGTAATGCAGTAGTTTGGGTGGTCTCCATTCGTCTAATTTATTTATTTTGTCTTTTTATTTATTTTATTTAAGTCCTGCAGTCCCTTTTATCATTATTATTATTATTTACTTCTGGGGAGTTTTTCGTATCAGTTTTAGCTGATGGCTTTTCACTGGAGTTTGAGTTACTGCAAGTTTCCTCAAGTCTCCAGGACTCTTCTCAGTATTCTGACCGTTCTCGATAATGATGTATTTTAGATGGTCTCCACTCATCCTCCAACTTCGAAGTCTTCCGGTCCCTTTAATAATCCTTTAGTTACTGTACCAAAAGCACCAATCACGATTGGTATAATTGTGACCTTCATGTTTCATAGTTTTTTCAATTCTCTAGCAAGGTCGAGGTACTTATCCTTCTCTTCACTTTCCTTCAGTTTTATTCTGTGGTCAGCCGGGACTCCTTGGGTGTTTTTCACACTAGTGTTAGCTAATAGCCTTCTACTGAATTCGGAGTGACAGTAAGTCTACGCACGTGCCGGGAATCTTCTCAGTATTCAGGCCGATCTTAACAATGCTTTAGACTGAATGGTCTCGATTCGATATCCGATTTTCAACCCTTCCAGTTCCCTTCCTAATCCTAAAGAAACCGTTTTAAACGTGCCAGTTATAATTCATATCATTGTCACCCTCGTTTTCCACAGCTTTATTTGTACTCTGGCAATGTCTTCCTTTTCGTTTTATTGATTTTCTCTCTCTGGTCTGTCGGAACGGAAAAGTCCCTATACGGCAGGCTGTCATTTTTTTTCATAATTATCGCGAGGTCTGGTCTTCTGCCCGGGATTAGATGATCCATTTGTATCTCAAAGTCACGGTCAATTTTATGCGTCTCATTCTCTTGGATGGATTCTGCTTGAGCGTATAAGATTTGGTAATATAGTCATATGTCAGTTTTTTTGCACAATTCCCAGTAAATCATCTTTCCCACACAATCGTGTCAAGTCTTAAACTCCTTTCGCGCTAGTTTGCTATATTCCCTTATAATGGATATTATTGTTTTGTATGCATATATATATATATATATATATCCCTGGTACGTGGAGTTAAGCAGTGACGTAAACAAAACAATTATATATATATATATATAAGTAAAGTAAAGTTGGCGACCATAGTCGAGGGCGACCAGAGTGCTCCCTTTTCAATAGCTATTGCATCAAGGTGTAGGGAAGGGTGCTACTCCTTTCCCTAGATTGCTCCACTTTACCATTGATACATAGCTTATATTGCTGAGTGTTATGCAAGAAGGTATCAAGTACCATTTTTAAAGTCTTGGTATGACACGACCTGGAATTGAACCCAGGTCTTCCGGACGATATATATATATATATATACTATATTTACTTTACTGAGGATCTGAGTGGCAATAAGTTTACTCATCTCCCTCGGACTATTCTAGCTGATCTCAATAACGCTGGAATCTGAACAGTCTCATTTTCTTTCTCTGATCTTCAGTCACTCTAGTTTTGTTTCCAGGTTCTTTGGAGTGTTTTATAGGACTCCAATATCCTATAAGTGTACTGATTCCATAATTTTTGCCCGGGTTAGTAGTAGATATAAGGATACATTCTTTATTTGTTTAAAAATACAAAAAGAAGAACCTGAGAAATTACCAAATTGCAATCAAATTGCAATCAGAGCTTTTAATCAAAACTGACGTTGCAAGAGAGTCAAAATTGCTGCAACAACGCCAACCAACCCTTATGAATCCAAGTCTGAAGAGTTAGGTCAATTTGTCATATTTACAGTCAATTGTCAATTTTGCCAAATACATCAATACCAGGAGAATAATCAACTTTTATAATTTTATACTGGTAGATGTATCACATTCATGTTCCACAAATTCTTAAGTTACTTCAAAAGGTTCTGGTATTTCTCTAGTTTTTTGCTTTCCTTAATTTTCATTCAGTTGAAACTGCAAAATTCGCGCACTCTAATTCTTTTTTCATTTTTTTTTCTAAATCAGAACTATGTCTGGTCTTCTACGATGAATTGGAGAGAGTCCGTTTTTGTTTGTTTGTTTATTTGTTTGTTTGTTTGTTTGTTTGTTTGTTTGTTTGTACTCTATACGAGTTCTAACCGGGACTCCTATTATTCTTGCTGATTTCAACTGTGCTGTGATTTAAATGGTCTCAAACCTTCTCTGAATCTTCAGTTTCCATGCCGATCTTCTCGGGTCTTTTTGGATTGTTCAAAGAGCTGCATCTGTCATTAGTATCACTGATATCTCCATCTTTTATTATTTGGGGTTTGTTGTTGTTGTTGTTTTATCTTTGCTTCTTTTATTTCTCTGTTTTTCGATACTCTGACAGGATCCCGGTATTTTATGTAGGTTTTAGTTTTCTTTTCATTTCCTTCTGTGTTCTGATGGAACGGTGATATCTATTAGTTGATAAGTTCTTTTCTTTTTATTAACTAAAACTTGATCTGATCTTCTATGTGACTGGGTGATCCATTTTTTCAAAAATCTCATCACTCCAGATATCATCGAGTGGCTGCTTAAGACAGAGCGACAAAATGCCTTCACAAAATTAGAGCATTTTCTTCATATTCACAAACTTCAATACCACCGCGATTTGGCATTCTCCTCGAAAATCGACTTAATGCAATCTCGGTACAAATTCTTTTTGCACAGTTTCCAATGCTCCATGTTTTATGGACATTAACATATATGCTCCAAAACATTCCTAATTCAGACTCATTGTTTTTACTTTGTGCTAACAATAATAATTTGTTGCGACATTTTTTCGAGATAAGGTTAGAATTTATAATCATACTACCCCCAACGAAAAAAATGACTGATTTCAGTTAATACATATAGCACCTACCACTTCTTTGTAGAAGAAAGTCATCACCTTGATCAACTAAAAGTACCCTTGGGGGTGCGCATGACTTTTCAAGCCGAGTAAAAGCGGCCTTCAATAATTTTCCAGACTTTTTTGTACAGGCATTAAAATTCAGTATGTTATTACTATACATCTTATGAGATGACTGACCAATTTTTATGATTCCAGGTTCAAATGAACAGCTACAGCAGCAATTGAAATACACCCTACTAAAGCCTGATTGTCACAGTTGGTGAACTTCAAAAATGCAATCTGGACGTGAGGACATTTTAGAAGAACGATATGCAAGAAAACTTTGTTTTAAACTTGGAAAAAATCCCAGAGAAAAGTATGAAATGCTTCAGACTGCTTTTGGAGCATCTTGCATGAATCGAGCATCAGTTTTTGAGTGGCATAAGAGATTCAAGGAAGGCAGGGAGTGTGTGAGGGATGATAAGATGTGTGGGAGGAGTAAGGAAGTCAGAACACCAGAGCTGATACGCCAAATAAAGCATTTCATGGATAAGGACCGCCGTGTGTCTATAGAGACAATAAGTGCACGGTTTGATGTCAGTAAAGGAACTGTACACACAATTATTCGTGAGGAACTGAAGGTGCGGAACATTTGCGCGAAGTTTGTCCCAAGGGTGCTCAGAGAAGATCAGAAAGAAAGACGTTGTCATGACAGCAATGAGATGGTCGAGCTGATTAATTCAGATCCCGCAGTTCTTGATGCTCTGGTGACCTGCAATGAAAGCTGGATCTACTGCTATGACCCAGAGACAAAGAGACAGAGTTTCCATTGGAAGCATGCTGGCTCTCCCAGACCCAAGAAGGCCAGACAGAGCAAATCCAACCACAAACTTTTGATGATCCATTTTTTTTTACAGCACTGGTTTGATCTACATGCACTGAGCTTCTACTGGACAAACAGTCAACAAGGAATACGACGTTAAGGTTTTAAGGGAGTTCAGGAAGAGATTCCTAGGGAAGAGGCCAGCACTCTTTAAATCGGGTCAGTGGCATTTCCACCAGTACAATGCACCAGTCCACAACTTGTCATAGACTATTTGACCAAGATGGGCATCAACATAGTTCCTCACCCTCCCTATAGTCCATACCTTGCTCCATGTGGCTTTTGCTTATTCCCAAAGCTCAAGGAAAAACTTAGAGGCTGTCGTTATGAGACAATTGAGGAGATGAAAGAGGCTGGGACGAAGGTCATTGACACGCTCAGACAAGAGGACTTCTATGGGGCCTTCCAGAAGTTTTTATAACGGTACTAGAAGTGCATTGCAGCTGGAGGAGATTACTTCAAAGGGGACTAGAGTTTCATGTGTGTAGTATCAATAAAAGTGCCCATACGAAAAGAGTCTGGAAACTTATTTAATGAACCTTGTATATCCTTGGAAGCCGAGTTGCATATATGAAAAACAAGATAGCTGTCTTTTCCACTGAAATTGCTTCTGTGCACCCTTACATGACTTCTGAAACCTGCGGTAGACCCACATAGTTCTTCACAAAAAAAATACGAGCTACCTGTAAATTGTTGTGGTTACCGAGTCATGTGTGTAATGAGATCGCAAATGACTAGTAAGACCGTCTGTGAATAGATAGACCTTACAACAGATTTTCCATACATGCCCAGGTAGTAAAATATCAACGTTTTAAGCGGAAGGGTTCGATAATCTGTCTTTCAAATGCCTTACATTCATTGTGGGTTTCGATGTTTATTGATTTACTGTCGTTTTTTTCCTGTCTCCAATATCTATTCTGAGCACCCTGAGGTTGTTTTTGATGGATTCCTTAAAATATTTCTTAGGTCTTGGACGTCTGCAGTGTAGCAATTTTCCATTAACAGCTGCTTGGGTGGCCTAGCGTGCTCCATCTTGGTTAATATGCCCTGCTCAAAGTAGCTGGTTGCTAATGAAAAGCGTCTCCATTGTGGATATGCTGGCTTACTGGATCATAATGGTGTCTGGTGTTAGAGACTATCATTGATACGTAGTCCAAGTCTCATGAGATTATAAAAGGGCAGATAAAACATGCGTTTTATAGACACTAAGTTTGGTTTTGAAGTTAATGCCTCTGTCAGACTACACACAGCTTTTGAGCTTTCCGAGGGGTTTTACCATCCATAGATTTATTTCAGAGTCAAGAGATGCATCTCTAGAGGGAGTGCTGCCAAGATATATAAAAGTATCAATCACATCTTTTCTTGTACTCTCGACGAAGATGTTTGGTTCAAGATAGGGATGGCCTGAAAAGAGAATTAACATGGCCTTCGTCTTTTTCAGATGGTAATTCGAAAAGCAGCCCGTTCTCAAGAGAACAAATTCATAAGAGTATATGTCTTTTTATGTGATATATCGAGGTGTTCATAGTCAGTATAGATGTAGTCTAGAACGAGAAATACAAGGGAAAAGAGTTTGAGGCTGTAATGTTGCCTTGCTTAACCCCGTTATCGCTTGAGATAAGTTCCAAAAGTAAGAAGTTAAAATTAATATGAGCAGATATATAACAATGGATTTGCACAAACATCTTGACGAATTGCAGTGGGCAGCCAGGTTTGATGAGAACGGTCCACAGTGATCCTGTCGAGAGTGTTAAAGGCAACAAAGATCTGACAATGAGTTACGCGTTGTTCGATGAATTTCTTCTGGGGTTGACGAGCAGATAAGCTCTTCTTCATGTACTGCGACCCGAACTAAAGCTAGAATAGCTGAGGAAATAGCAGAGGAGCATGACTACTCTGTTAACCGACAGAGCAAAAGTTTTGAGAAAACCTTGCCAAAGTCTCAAAACAGTTTTATATCTCAGTAATTTCTTCACGGGTCCCTTTCCTTTGTATACTGAAATTAAAATAGCATCAAACCAGTCCTGAGGGACTGGAACACGCAGCCAGGCGTTTTATATCAGATAGATGTACGCAGCGAGGTAGAAAAACCCCTATAAAGAAAGATTTGTATGAGAATACACTCAAGCCCTGGTTGGCCCAGTTGGCTGGGGATGCAGAATATACCGACGTATTCAATCTGATAGTGAGACTCCGGTAACGCTTTACCGCTTTATTACCATCGCTTCCAGGTCCATTTTGTCCCGGGTTGGTAGCACCTGATATGGGTCAAATAGAACACTTCTTATGCTAAACTGAATTATTTGAAATAAAACTGTTTATATGAATGAAAATGGATTTGGCATTAGATAACCTAAAATGATTTATATGCTATAAGACCAAACCAAACCAAATCAAGATCTGGTGCCTTCCAAATGTTGACCACTTTAATTCTTTGGACCCCCGAATGTTGATGATCCCTCATCTCATTTTGAGGCAAATTACTGATGAGATATTCATCAATAACTGAAGGATTGGGAAAGAGATGAGTGAAGTTTTAAAGGGGGTTTAATATCGGTGATGGATCATGAGTTTATCTAAGTTAGGATACAATCAACGGCGTCTCACGCATATGAAACCATTAGTACCATTGACTCTGTTTCTAGGCAATGGTTTATATATATATATATATATATATATATATATATATATATATATATATATATATATATATATATATGAGTGTGTATGTGTATGTATATTGGTGATCGTTTGACAAATGAGATTTACTTACAATTTCAAAGAACCTCGTCGCAATGTGTAGTCAAGAAATCGATTCTCAGCAGGTACCCATTGTTCATGACTTTGTGTCAACTTACGCAAACCTGAATTGCAATTTCCTCGTGAGCCATGATTAACAATGTTGAATAACTGAGCTGATGTTCTTTCTCGTTGTGGGTCACATATCTCTATAATTTAGCTACGATCAGTAAACCCTTTAGAAATATCTATGCATTTATGTGCGAATTATAATTAAGTTTTCTTTAGACCTACATTCATTCCTTTAAGAGCATTTATAAAAGCTTGATATTTATAAATTGGTCAAAGCGTAACGAGTACCTAATTTTAAAAACGTCTAAAATGGATTGCTAGCAAGCTAGTTAGCAAGTTAACTCAAGAGATAGATACCAACGGAGATAGATAGATAGATAGATAGATGATTCGTGGCCGCAGTCCTACACTTTAGCCATTGGGTCACGGTACATAGATAGATGGATAGATAGATAATTAGTGGCTACAATGTTGTCTTTCAGCTATAACGCCATAGGGACTCTGAAAGATAGATAGATACCAACTGAGATAGATAGATAGATAGATAGATTGGTTTGGTTTGATGACATATCTACCATTGTGGTTTATTTAATGCCAAATCCATTTTTACAAATATCATCCTCGTCATCATCATGTCGTGCTGGTAGCACGGATATCCCTGACCCTCTCTCGCCACTTTTCCCTATCGTTCATCGCCTCAGGCAGGTCTTCTGGACAACATCCCGTATCCTCACATAGTTGCTGAATGTATGTTCATGCTGGTCGTCCTGCTTTTGCACGTCCATGTGTGGGGGTCCATAACAATACATCACTAATGAGCTCGTCCCTGCTTCTCCAGCAGTGTCCTGCGTGTCTGGACAGTTCTATTTCAAACAATTTAGTTTTACAAAAGTCCACAGTTTAGTTCAATTTGACCCATAGATAGGACCTTACTACCACTCCGGCCAGAGCGGACCTGGGAGCGATACCAATAAAGGGGTACTCCGCATTCCCCAAAGCTCCAGCATTACTGGAACTTAACCATCATATTTTTTAGTGATATATCAGGACACTCTTCAAGGGAGTCTTGCTCCTCTGCAGAAGAGCAGTCTGTGTGTTTTACTGCCCCAGTCGACTGGACCAGATAGATAGATAGATAGATAGATAGATAGATAGATAGATAGATTATAATTAAACTGTGTATTTTTTTTTCATACAGAATATGATAGAATGCTCACGATTTATAGGACGTTAAATGCGTAATGAATTCGTAATTTTTCGTAGATAGATAAAATTAACTATTCTGTTGACCTGCATATTTTCCATGTTGAAAAGCTCACTATTTATGGGTCGCTAAATGCGCTACTCTCAACGCAAATTCTTTGTGCGTAATCTGTCTGTCATTTTAGAAAGGGTCCTTCTATTTCAGCCGATGTGTGGAAATATTTGGTGATGGAGTAGGAGTAGGAAGATGTCAACGACAACGAAGAAGAAAAAGAAGAAAACGCTAATGCCAATTATGAGCACCGACGGCGACTATTTGCAAGTGGGGGTAGATTCTGAGGCCAAACAAACAGATAAGCAATTAGCTGAATGATATTAATGTTGCCCGATCTTTGCTCCTTGCCTCTTGAAAATGAGGAGGAGCTCTCTCGAGGGTTGAATTTACTAAGAATGAGAAAAGAAGAAATTGAAGAAGCAGTAAAATGAACGAGGAAAGAAGAAAATGTGAACAAAGAATGAGATTAGAATAGATAATAAAGAAAATCAATGAATAAACAAAAAACAAAAAACAACAAAAAAAAAACGAAAGAATTAGTAGAAAAGAATAAACAAAAACAAAAACAAAAAATGTTTTTAATTGTGTATTCAGTCTCCAGTTTTAAAAGTGAACACGAAGAAATTTTGCAGAAATCTAAAGAAATTCAAGAAAAGAAAGGAAAACTTTATAAAAGAATTGAATCGAAAGAACGAAAGAAATTCACTATGTAGAAATGAGAAAAAAGAAAATATTAATAAAAAAGAAAACAATAAGGAAAAAGATGATAGCCAAAAAAAAAGTACAAAAAATAGTATCGGATAATAAATAAAAACAGGAAATGTAAATAATGAAAAGTAATAAAAACAGGATAAAAGAAGGAAAAAAAACGAATAAAAAATAACATTATTGATACAAGACTAGGAAGAGCGATGAACTGATAGATAGATAGATAGATATGAGCACATACACAGCAGACAGACACACAGACACACACGCACACACATATATAAATATACTTAAAAAGATGATTTGTAAAAACATTTTATAGATAACATTTTTAAATAAGCCTGAGTTCACACAAATAATTCTATTTACTATTAATCATTTCTTTACGCACATTTAAATGGATAAACATATCTAATTTTGGAATTGTTTGGTTTGGTTTGGTTTGGCGTGGTTTGATGGCGTATATACCATTGGAGGTTATTTATTGCCTAATTCATTTTTTACGTATAAACAGTTCTATTTCAAACAATTCAGTTTAGCATAAGTACATTTTTATTTCACAGTTAAACTTAATAGCAGTTTTATTTAAACAGTTCAGTTAGCATAATTATACAGTTTAATTCTATTTGACTCATAGATAGAGCCTTACCAGGTGTTACCACTCCTGGCCAGAGAGGACCTGGGAGCGGTGGTAATGAAGGGGTGCTCTGCATTCCCCAATTCTCCAGTATTACAGGAATCTCACTATCTGATTATTTTGTGTCATTTTCAGGACACTCGTTGTGGGAGTCTTACCCCTCTGCAGAGAAACAGTCGGTGGATTCTACAGCCCGAGCCAACTTGGCCGATTTTGTAAGCGAATGTTTAGATGGTAATTTCCTTTTTTGAAGGAGTTACAACTAACTTGTTTTCTTAGGAGTACAGCTATTGTTTCTACATTGTTAAATAGTTTCGATTATTGTCATCAAGCACTTATAATTCTATTCAATCTTAATCATTTGTTTGCACACACAGAAGTGGTTACAAATATTGCTATTTAACACTAATTATTCAATTCAACATTAGTCACTCGTTTGAACAGAGTTAAATGGTTCCAATACTGTAATGTATCACTAAAAATTTAATCAAACATCAGTCATTTGTTTGCACACAGTTTAAAAGTCATACTTCAATTCGACCCATAGATAAGACTCCATCAAGTGCTACAATACCAGGTCATAGTGGACCTGGGAGTAATGGTACATGGCGTTCCCCAAAGCTTCAAATAGAGAGCCTCAATATCAATTGGTTTAATGTCATATCCGGGAAACTCGGAGGAGGAGTCTTAACCCTCCGCAGAGAAGCCTTCGTGGGTATTCTACGGCTCCAGTCGCAGATAGATAGATAGATAGATAGATAGATAGATAGATTAGTGCTACCAAAGACAAATGATATCTATTTAAACAATAGAACGAAACTAAAGTCAGAGTTAAACCAGGTCTAATCCTTAGTCACGATTGCCCTGTCGGTTGGGGCAGTAAGACCCCCACCCACCCAGCGAGTGCCCTAAAACACTAAAATGACACTAAAAATCTGATGGTGAGGTTCCAGTAATGTTAGAGCTTTGGAGAATGCAGAACTCCTCTTAATACCATCGCTCCAAGTCCACTCGGGCTCAGAGTAGTAGCACTTGATTGGGTCCTATCTATGAGCCAAATAGAACTTAACTGCGTACTTATGCTAAACTGAACTCTTTGAAATAGAACTGTTTTTAAATAGAACTCACCTGTATACTTATGCTAAACTGAATTGTTTGAAATATAACGGTTTGACATTTAACTGAACTGTTTTGAAATTTAACTGTTTCTAAACAAAAACTGTTTATACTAAACTTAATGGTTCAAAATTTAATTCGGCATTAAATGACACGAAAATGGTTGAAATGCCGTAGAACAATACAAGCACCAAACTTAACTCAGTTACGAGAACTTCCATGTAGAAGCCTCACCACAGTACTCTTCTTTTTAGGAGAGTCTATACACTCTGCAAGGGATACAAGAACTCTTCTCAACAAGATAGATAGATAGATAGATAGATATGAATAGACTGAGATAGATAGATAGATAGATATGAATAGACTGAGATAGATAGATAGATAGATAGATAGATATGAATAGACTGAGATAGATAGATAGATAGATAGATAGATAGATTCCAAGACCACTGACACTCAACAGAGAGTGGGTTGAGAAGCATTAAAAAAGCAAGGAAAAAGTTAATTGGAAAACTGGGAAAAAGTAACGAAGGAAAAACGATGGGGATGAAATTATTATAAAGATCACAAGAACGAAGAGAGACCAAAATGAACAAAAAGATATGTAGATTGATAATTCTAGGGTTCATCTTCGAATTAAGACCATGAAAGAATAAGTGAAAAAATTGTAAATGAACGACTGACTGTAAGGGGAAAATAAGTTGAAAGTAAGTCAGAATTATTAGATTAATGGAAAAAAAAAGTAAAGATAGAAAGAAATTGAAAGAAAAAGAAATGAATGAATGAATTACTGTCCAGACAAATATCAAACTGGAACGAAGAAAGAAAGATAAAGATTGAATGAGTAAATGAAAGGGTTAAAAAACGTCAAACTAAAAGAAAGAAAGAAAGAAAGAAAGAAAGAAAGAAAGAAAGAATTACAGTATAGAAAAAAAGAAAGAATAATTGATCGTAAAACATGTAACTGTAAAGAAAGAAAGAAAGAAAGGCAGGAAGAAAGAAAGTAAAATTTATTGATGTACGGAAAAACCTCAAACAAAAAACAAGAAAGTGAAAAGAAGCACGAAAGAAAGAATGAAAGACAAAATGACAACTTCCCAACAAGTAAGGAAAAAGAAAAAGAAGCAAATAAATGAATGAGTGCGAAAAAGTATGAAAGTAAAAACGAAAGTAAAAAAAAAAGAAAATTGATGTATGCCGAGAAAACGTCACTGTGGAAACAAATAGAACGAACGAGAAAAATAAATAAAAAGTAAAGATTGTTGATGGAGAAGAAAGAATTGTAAGAATGCCTACAAAAAAAAAATGGAATATTTTTAGAAAGAAAAGAAAACAAAAAATTCAGATTTTACATGAAGTATGATTCGAGAAAACAAGTGGATAATTCGCGTCTACCTTTTAGACCGCTTGATCCTCCTTTGTTTTCCTTCCCTTTCTCACAGGCAAGCGGCCAGTTGTTGACTCTTCCTCGAAGGCGCGCGGCTGTTTCTTTCTTTAGCCGAGCTTAAAACCCTCTTGGGTCGATCTGAATAACATTTGTAGAGGACCGGCTAACAACCTACAATTTCCGACCTTCCTACGGGACAATACCCCATCTCTCTCTCTCTCTCTCTTTCTTTCTCTCTCTCTCTCTCTCTCTATTTCATTATTATTATTTTCTCCTCGTGTGTCACCTTGACAAGCGGGTCGCATTTAAAAACGCCTCAACTCACACCGCTCTCTTAGACGCATTCGGATGCGTCAAGGCTCCCTCTTTTCTCGTTCTGCACATGTTCATAATTTCCTGGCGCGAAACCAAGACGAGTGAATAGGTGAGGAATCCATATTAAATGTCAACGAAGTTTCTCTGCTTCAAATGTCAATAAATGGAAAGTCTGTGTGCCTTCACAGGCAGCATTTGGATGTACTCATCCACGACTTGTTTTGTTTTGTTTCGTTTTTTCGCTCAGCTAAGCAGATTCAAGGAAGTTGTTTATCGAGAGGCCTTATTGCATTCAATTTTCAACCACTGGATAGTGTGCTATCAAGTGACATATTGCAAGAATCTAGGAATATATATATATATATATATATATATATATATATATGATTTAGGAGTTTGCGTAAACGAAGTAAACTATGCTAGGTGACTGTCAGTTACTCGTCGATGAAATCCGCAGACCAAGTTTGATTGTCATTAGGTGCCGATGACTGAGTGTCTACGCTATCCTTAATTAAGTATATATGCTCTATCGTTGATATTGAGCACACATTATAGATAAATATTGCAACTTATATATATAAGAAAGTAAAGTTGACAAATTTAGTCGAGGGTGACCCGAAGGCTCCCTTTTCAATAGCTGCTACATCGAGGTGTAAGGAAGGGTGCTACCCTATTCCCTGGAGTGCTCAAATTTACCCTTTATCCTTACCATATAATGCTGAGTTTTAAGCAAAGTGAAATCAAGTACCATTTTTTGAATCTTTGGTATGACTCGACTTGGGATTGAACCCCGATCTCGCGAACCGTTGGTGATCACTCGACTCATTAGGCCAATTTTACATATATATATATATATATATATACGACGATCATTAAATAAGTTGCAGACTTTTTTCGTATGGGCACGTTTATAGATAGTATACACATGAAACTCTAGTCCCCTTCGAAATAAGCTCCTCTGGCTACAATGCACCTGTTGTAACGTTCCAACAATTTCTGGAAGGCCCCATCGAAGTCCTCTTGTGTGAGCGTGTCAATGACCTTCGTCACAGCCTCTCTCATCTCCTCAATTGTCTCATAACGACAGCCTCTGAGCTTAGGGGATAACCAAAAGTCACAGGGAGCAAGGTCTGGACTATAGGGAGGCTGAGGAACTGTCTTGATGCCCATCTTGGTCAGATAGTCTGTGACAAGGATGGAGTTGTGGACTGGTGCATTGTCCTGCTTGAAATGCCACTGACCCGATTTGAAGAGTGCTGGCCTCTTCCGGTGGAATCTCTTCCCGAACTTCCTTAAAACCTCAATATAGTAACCCTAACCCTAACCCTTTAGCCCATCAACTCTGGTGTATTGACTTTCTTACTCCTCACACATCTCTCATCCTCCCTCACAGACTCCCTGCCTTCCTTGAATCTCTTATGCCACTCAAAAACTGATGCCCGACTCATGCAAGATGGTCGAAAAGCAGTCTGAAGCATTCCATACGTTTTTATGGCATTTTTTCAAGTTTAAAACAGAATTTTATTGCATATCGTTCTTCTAAAGTGTCAGATTGTATTTTTGAAATTCACCAGTGTGACAATCTGGCTTTAGTAGGGTGTATTCCAATTGCTGCTGTAGCTGTTGATTTGAACCTGAAATCGTAGAAATTGCTCAGTCATCTCATAAGATGTATAGCAATAATATACTAAATTGTCAATAGTCTCCGACAATTTTAAATGCCTGAACAAAAAAGTCAGGAAACTTATTGAATGCACCGCGTATATGCACAACCATGCATCGGACCAGGAGAATGACACACACAAAATCCTATGGGACTTTGACATACAAACGGATCACCTAATCTTGGCCAGAAGACCAGACCATATAGTAATAAAAAAAAAAAATTGCAAATTTGTTGACTTTACTGTACCGGCTGACCACAGAATAAAACTGAAAGAAAGTGAAAAGAAGGATAAGTACCTTGAGTTTGCGAGGGAAGTAAAAAAACAAAAAAACTATGAAAGGTGAAGGTAACGATTATACCAATCGTGATTGGTGCATTCGGTACAGTAACTAAAGGAGTTTTAAAGGGACTGGAGGACTTGGAAATTGAAGGACGAGTGGAGATCATCCAAACTGCAACATTGTTGAGAACAGTCAGAATACTGAGAAGAGTCCTGGAGACTTGAGGAGACGTGATGTCACTCAAACTCCAGTGAAAGATCATCAGCGTTAGCTGATGTGAAAAACTCTCAAGGAATAATATAAATATATTGTCAATATTTGAATAGATTCTTATTACCTAATTTTTTTCATCTATCAAGTTATATATAGATTATATACACAGTAATTATGTACAAATTGATGTTTAGTATGTGTTTAAATAGATGTAAATTACTTTATTTAAAAATGTAGCTTAAATAACCGAATCTTTTGAAAATTAACTCTATTCAAATTAACAATAAATTTGCTTAGCCCAGTTGGCTGGGGCTGTTGAATACACCGACTGCTTCTCCGCCGAAGAGTAAGACCCCCTCAACGAATGTCCTTTTTTGACACTAAACGATCTGATGGTGAGGTTTCTGTAATTCTGGAGTTTGGGGGGGAATGCGGAGTATCCCTTCATTGCCATTGCTCCCAGGTTCACTCTGGCTCGGTGCGATAGCACCTAATAGGGTCATATCTATGGGTCAGTTAAAAGAGTTTAACCTTTAAACTGTGATCTTTGACATTTAAACTGAAAACAAACAAATAAGCTAAACTAAATTGTTTTCATAGAATAGTTTTTATATTTAACTGTGTGGAAACAAATGATTGATGTTTAATTGAATTGTAAGTGATACATAGCAATACTTAGGACCCTTTGTCTTCGTTGACTTATGGACTTATGCAAAACTGAATTATTTGAAATAGAACCGTTTAATCATTTAACTGCGTATAAACAAATGACTGATGTTTAATTGAATTGTTGGTGATGTGTAGCAATGTTTGAAGACATTTAACTGTGTGCAGGTGGGTGATTGATAGTGAATGGAATTGTTCGTTTAAGGTAGAAATAAGTTAAACTATTTACATGCGTGAAAAAAATTATCTCAGGCTAGTTTGAAAATGTTATCAACAAAATGTGTCGAGAAATCATATAATTAATTTATATGTGTAAAAAGGATTTGGCATTAAATATCCTACAATGGTTGATTCGACATAAAACCAACCTAAACCAAACAAAACCAGACTAAACTATAAATTTGGTACAAATTACCGTGTTTTATCTTTTATTTATCTACTTATATTTTTATATTATATTAAGAGGGGTACTTCGGCTTTGTATATCATTAGCTGTCTTTTCTTTTTATCTTAGCAACTTTTACTTAGCAACTTTTACTGTACACGTCCTTATAGTACATTAAAATATGAAGCGAATTGACACCAATTTGATTTTTTAGATATGAACATTTTCAATGGTTATATATATATATATATATATATATATATATATATATATATATATATATATATATATATATATAGATAGATAGATAGATAGATAAATAGATAGATAGATAGATATCAATTTAAGTATAATTTTCTTTTTATTTATCATTTACGTTGTTTTTCAAGTTACTTGACTTCAACTGTAGAAGAAGCGACTCGAATTCTAACAATTATTTTTATTGTTTTTCTTTCTTTTCTTTTTCTTTTTTGTTATTGTTGTTGCTTACTTTCTATACAAAATATTAGCATTGTTAATAGTAATACTAATAATAGTCAGGATAGTAATTGTAAGAAGTACTTATTGTTTTAAGATGATGATGTGTCAAAAATATGTGGATATATGTTTCTATATATTTGGGATAAATGATTGAAGCAAAATTAGCCTTTCTAATATTTGAAAAAAAAAAGTATTGATAAGAATTTAAAAATAAACATTCCGAGAAGGAATATGTTCGAACATTTGTAATATGGAGGTTAATAATGGAAATGGCTCTTCTTGTAACTTTGAATGGTTCACTTACTAATTTACGTCTGTCTTTTCTTACACTAGCTACCAAAAGTGAGTGAAACGAGAAACCAATTCTTTTTTATTGGGGTTCCCAGAACACCTAACACAAACTTCCGCTCTTACGTGAGCGGGATCAACAGGCCAGCTCCCGCTACAACTTTGATGATTCATCGAGTCTTGTGATTTCATTCTGGCTTGGCTAACTGCTGTTTTCAGTTGGAGTTGCTTGTGCAAACGTATCTTGTTAATGAAGTAGATATATTCAGAAGAAAAAAATACACTAAAAAATCTAACCAATTATCAGAAACTTGAAAATTTATGAAAATATCGGTTGGACAAAACTTGATCTCAAGGCAAGGAAGCGACGAACGAGGTAACATGGTTATGCGCAAGACTCTCTACCTCAAAACTGACACAAACAGATTCGCAAAATGGAAAGAAAGAACTAAAAACCATCTAACAATGTTCGGATCTACATAAAACTTAATCACCATGACAACCTTTTCTTCTCGCTTCAACTGGTATACAATTTAAATGAAATTAGATTGTTTTTATTTTAAATCTTATCTTGAGTTCGTGAACGAAGATTAAGAAGAGGGTTTTTCGAAGCTGTCAAATTCGATACTGGACGAGCAGGCGTAGTTACAACAGTTGCAGCCGAACGTTTAGTCAGAGTTTAATGGCAGGTGTTGTCGTTCTTCTTCCAGCACCTTTTTTGTAGATGGTGGTCTCAATGTTTTCTAAGGAGAAAACACGGTTGTTTAGACGCTAAGCGTTGCGGTTCTTAGCTAGGTTGAGCAATCGGCGGTGATCTATGTAACTAAAATCAAGGGATTTTTCAAAGTAACCTTTGTAACGCTTCCTTGGTACCCCTCTGTTGTGATGATCCGTGGATACTTCGCGGCTCTCTGTGATATTAGATATGTGATGACTTCCTGTCCTGGAGACATGTCTAGTCTAGCATAGCTGAAACTTAAGTAGAATGGATTCGATGCCGGTGATCTTCGCCCTTTCAAGGACTTGAATATTTGTGATGAAGATACTCGAACGAATATTGAGGATGGTGCGGAGGCAGCGCTTTTAGAACAACTCGAAGAGTCATAGGTGGTAACGATAGATGACCCGAGTCTCTGAGCCATATAAGATAAAGGCTGCAAAGAATATTTCTCTATTCACACCTATCTATAGGCGCTTCTTTAAATGTCTGTTGCAAGACACGAGTTTGTACAATATACCAAAAATAACTGCTTGCATCATGTAGACTTCCTACACCAGCATGGAATCTTGCGTGATTTTTTATATAAGATATTTACTTACAAAACGTTTGACATTATTTTTCTTTATTTTATTGTTATTATTATTAGTTTATATTTCATGATTGTCCACCATTCGTGTAGATAAGTATTCATCCAATTTCAATGCAGAACCCGAAACCGACAATGATTTATCTCAGAATATAGTAGTCTTAATTTGGTAAAAATTGTCATATGTTTCTGTCGATACAGCAAATACATATATATATAGAGAGAGAGAGAGACAGACAGACAGAGACAGAGAGACAGAGACCGACAAAGACAGACCAACGGACGAATAGATAGATTGATTGTTTATAAGTTTACCTACTCGGCTTTTTAAATTTTTTTCTCCCCACTTATATATATGTGTGTGTGGGCGTGTGTGTCTATGTATATAAATATATATATATATATATATATATATATATATATATAGAGAGAGAGAGAGAGAGAGAGAGAGAGAGAAAGAGACATAGAGAGACATGGACAGACAGACAGAGAATAGTAAAGATACACACACCTTTTCAGTATTAAAAGCTTTTTCACGTTTTACAGGCGCAGATAGTCACCCAATATACGAACAAGAATAAAAATTCGAAATAAAACATTCAGATCTCCATTTTTATATTGATAAAAAACATTTCAAACACTAATAAACAACACCAACAAGAGTGACAATGGAAAAATCTTCAACCCTGGAAAGAATATTGTAGAATTGGAGGTAGAGTTGTGCGGTAAATATTTTGGGGTTTTTGATTTGAGAAAGCATCAGAAGAACTGTCGGCTACAACGAACCGGATAATATTCATCTCGCCAATTATAGATCTGGCCTCGAGCTAATAGTGATATAATTGGCAAGAAAAAGGCTTCAAAAATACGAGAGAAAAAAAGAGCGAAACTCGTGCAAAAATCCTGGAATAAAGTCGAAGTAGCCATTCCTTTTTAACCTTGTGACAACCAACAGATGTGTTTCTCCTTTTTTTAAACGTTTTTGTTGTTATTACTTTTGGTGGTGAGAAAGATTTTCACAGGGTTCTTTTCTTTTTTCTGATTTCTCTTTTATTGTTATTATTGTTATTGTTGTTGTTGTTGTTGTTATTATTATTATTATTATTATTAGTAGTAGTAGTAGTAGTAGTAGTAGTAGTAGTAGTAGTAGTAGTAGCGATGATATTCTTTACTGTACTATTCTTCTCTCTGTTTTTTATTATTTCATAGCTCTATTTGTCCTTTCACCTTCTTCTTCTTCTTCTTCTTCTTCTTCTTCTTCTTCTTCTTCTTCTTCTTCTTCTTCTTCTTCTTCTTCTTCTTCTTCTTCTTCATTATTATTATTAGTAGTAGTAGTAGTATTCCTTAGTTTTCTTTTTCTTCCACTATCCTCGACTCCCCCCCTTTTCTCTCATACACTTTTATTCCTCTTCGAGTTTCTTCTTCTTCTTCTTCTTCTTCTTCTTCTTCTTCTTCTTCTTCTTCTTCTTCAACCTCTACTCTTATCTTCTTCCTCTTTTTTTCAACCACATTTGCTCTTCTTTCTTTCTTTCTTTCTTTTATTCATTCATTCATTCTTTCTTTCTTCTTTCTTTCTTTCCATTCCTTTTCAATCCCGCGTACGATATCCCTTGTTTCCACCCTACTTTAGATTACGATCGTTAACTTTACACACAGAAACAAGTACATCTATACTCGTAAAAATACATACATACATACATGCTGCCATATATATGGCCTTATGAATACATACATACATGCATATAAAGGCATACACACATGCATATATACACTTGCATGCATGAACACATTTGTAGATGATTTATTAAATACAGACCCTGGGGAAAACATACAAACATTACATAAACACACAAATAAACATGTAGATGAATATATAAATTAATATGTACCTATGCTTAAATGCTAACACACATATACGTGCAAATATGCATATATACACGCATACATATATATACCTACGTATCTATCCATAATTTCATACATGCATACATATATACATTCATACGCACATATATTCACTTCCGTATTCACTTACATTCCTGTGCAACAGAATCAGATACATACACGCATACATTATCAAATACACAAAAAGGCATACATACACTCATACATATGAAAGATTGTACATACGCATACATACACTAGAACACGTGTTCTTATACTTATGTATTTAAACACTTACTGATGGGAGTGCCAGTGGCGTAATGGCTAGCGAGCTGGAGAGTTACACTGTAGTGGCGGAGTTCAAGCTCCAGTCACGGTATTACGTTCACTTTTAGTCACTTACCTTTGAGAAAGGAAGGAAATCCCTAATCCTCTGAGTAATGGGTTAAATAGTACCAATTCTGTTCTTCTACAAGTCTAATGTTGGCATTAAATAACCCACGAGGGTTGATATGGCTTTAAACGAAGAAACTGAAACAGAAATACTTTTGTATGCATAGACATGCACACTCATACACATGCAGACGCAAATACTCTCGCTTAATAAAACGGTTACTTTCGTTGGAACTGGATTCCGAAACCGCGATTTCAATCACGCTAACGCCCTTGAAAAAAGTATGAATTCATCTGCTCACATCCGGCTATGCGTGAATAGTTGAAGAGACTAGGTTCATTAATCTTAGGCAACCAGTGTAGGAGAAGAAAAACACTTATTACAAACCAACTTTACTCAGCTAAAAAATTGACCTTGTGTCCTATAACGTTGATGGTGGAGGGTTGGGTAAATACATGAATACGCACACACACGCATATATATATATATATGTGTGTGTGTGTGTGTGTTGGTCCAATGAGAGAAAAAGAAAATATTTTAAAATAAATAGGTCCTCAAGAGAATTTGTTTTTAGGTTATTCTTCTCAAAAAATCAAACAGAAAAACAAATTCTCTCGAGGAACTATTTATTTTAAAGTATATATAAATATAGATATAGATATACCAGCAGATATATATACATATATATATATATATATATATAAAGAGAGAGAGAGAGAGTGTGAGTATAGCAATATTCTCCGCTGAAATAAATTTATTATGCTGATGAGACGGAGAATATAGTAATATTTTCCGCCGAAATAAATTTATCATAGTCATCTGATGAGACAGGAGAGTATAGTAAAATTCTCCACCGAAATAAATTTATCATGATTACTTAACCAGATTTGAGTTTCCATCTAATTACGCGATATATATATATATATATATATATATTCTTGATGAAATCTTATATTTTACATAATAATAATCACATCCATTGTTATCCGTGTGACCATTTAAAAACAAAACCTTGGCTTATCAAGTGAACCACACAAATGATTTGTATATAACGACGGAGAATTTGTTTAAAACCAGTGACAATTTTTGAATAAGCTGATGCCAGAAGAATAAATACCACAGATTTTCATAACAGCATTCATCAGATTTCGAAATTATCTATTCAAAATTATTTTGTGATGATGACAATTAAAATAAAAAACAAACTCATCAGATTTTAATGGTTGGTTGATTTTAACGACCTGTTAACAGTCTTGGGTTATCTTATATTTAGACGTTTGGGAATTGCGTATATTATGAAAGGAATCAACCAACCTTCCACTCAGCCAGATTTTGCATAAGGTCATTTAAATGCAATGGGGAACGCCTGCCTTGAGGCTTTTGTGTGGCCGTCACTAATGTCTGATTCCCTCTGTATTCCTCTTTATTGGTATCTGAGATAGCAAGTGATAAATTTAACCCTGCTTGGCAGGTAATGCTTGGTGGTTGATCTCCTGGGACCATGTGATCAACAATATCACCAACCGTCGTGAATGCCAGTTAATCCCCGGGATAGCTTTTTATGTATTAGTGTAAAAATAATTAGGGATTGTAAGTAATTATTTTAAGTGGTCATTTTTTGAAACTTTTGATTTAAAACCATATTTCATTAAGGCATTTGTTTATAAGTTAAAAGAATGTTAAACATTTAGAAATAACCGTTTGTTTGCAAATTTGGAATATTATGAAAATATTCAAATACAAACAAATGGTTAGAATGAACAGATATTTGCAACTTGGAATGTAAAATATCTAAAAATAAACAACTGTGTATAATCAGCTGATATTTGCGACTTAGCAAATGTGTCACATAATGATTACGTAATTAATAATTTTACCACTATGAATATAAGACCAGAATCTTAAACTAAGGATAAAAGGTTGGGTGACACGACGGAGAAAGACCCCAAGGAAGACAATGGAAGCAGAAATCACGCATGCACTCAACAGCAAAGAATGACCGTTGAGCAGAAAAATAACAAAGTCGTCTCTCCCGATACACTATCTAACTTCCGCTGGTACATTTTTCTTCCTCTCTATCGCTATTCCAGCTGACTACGAGAATCGGTCCGACAACAATAAATTTCGTATCTGCAAAACTAGTGGAAGCGTTTTATGCTTGACTACGTTTTATTACAGTCAGGTTACCACAGTCAGGTTGTTATTTGAGAGGAATCCTTATGACCTCTTAAAAGGTGCTGTGTGCGTAACGTTATATCAAGTTTTGAATTTAGACCCTAAAAGACAGGGATTAGCAGCCAACTCATTGGAGTGTCCGCCAATGGCTCGGAAGGCCTGGGTTCAGTCCCAGGTCGTGTCATACCAAAGGCTTTAAAATTGGTACTTGATATTTCCTTGCTTAACACTCAGCAATTTAAGGTACGTATCAAGGGTAGGTGGTGCAATCAAGGGGAAGGAGTAACGCCCTCCCCTACACCTCGGTGTAGTAGCTATTGAAAAGGGAGCTTTCTGGTCGCCCTCGATTACGCTTTACTTACTACTTTATATTTTCTATTTTGTCTTAAAGAGAACGCTATAAATCTTGGAGAAAGTCCTTATTTTCCTCTAAAAAACAAACTTGCTGACCCAACAAGTATTAGATAAGAGATGTAGTGATACTGGAGCATGGTCGGGAACCGGTTGTTCACCCTAAGACGTTATTAGTAGAAATGACTAAAATAAGTTTGAGCGCACCCGGCTCGACGCATTGTTCCAGTCAAACAAAAAAAGAAAAAATTGAAGAAGAATCAAAAACCAATCAAAAGCGTTCACGCCCAAAATAAAAGATGTTTTCGGCCGAGCCTTTTGATTCATCTGAACATACATAAATTGAGACCTTTTTGACTAGCGGAGTTCCTAACTCCAACATTCATAGTGACGCCTCCCAACAGACTACTACGATTCAACACCCAGACACTAAAGTTTTCCTAACTATTCACTATCACACCTGAAAGGTATAGTTTCACTTGCCTAATCAAAGACATTAAAGTATCTCTTTTACGATTAATATTCTTAATGTCTATTTCTTAAACTTGAATTATTGACTTTGTTCTGTCTTGGAACTAAAATATCTATCAACAATAAACTCACTTACACATAAGACAAATGTTTTGAAAAATTGTAATTTTATTAAATAAAAATTCTTATTTTACAGCGTATTAAAATGTTGATTTAATTTTCTTCTCCCTTATTTTTATGTGGTTTAATCTTTTTGACTAACCTATCAACCTCTATAGAAAGTTCACATATGGGGTTAATTTTATTTTTTGTTTTCTTCAGAAAAATAATAGCTATATGAATACTGATTGTTCAACGTCATCGATAAAATAAATCATGCCACAAAAAATGATCTTGTCAGAGCATAAATGTTGTCATTTCTATTATTATCATCATGCTCTGTGAATTTTCGTATCAGTACCAGATGATTCATTGGACTTGGACTGAAAATAAACTCTCTCAGTTCTTTATGTGTCTGCAGAGCATTTCATCAATGCTGTGGTCTGAATGGTTTGTCTCCTTCCATTGACATCTAGTTACTTGCGTCTTTTTTGTAGGCTGCTAAGGTTCCCACTATTATTATCACCTTCACCCCCATGTTCAATTGGTTTTTCTGCTCTCGTCCGAAGTCGAGTTATTTTTCCAGTTTTTATTTTATTTTTTTGTCTTTAATTTCACGATTTGGTCTACTGGAATAGCAAAACCCACTAACTTACAAGTTATTTCCCTCTGGAAAACTAAAGTAAGCTCTGGTTGGTATGATAGGGTTCATTTTAATCTCAATTTTTTTCTTTCTTTTTTATGAGTTTTTCACACCAGCCTAAGCTGATGGTTTTCACAGGAGTTTGAGTGACAGCAAGTTTCTTCAAGTCTCCTGGACTCTTCTCACTATTCTGGCCGATCTTAATGCTGTAGTTTGTTGAGTTAAGAGGTTTGGCAATTACTGTTTAGATATCAGTTTTGTTTTTTCCTTGATACCGCAGTTTTTGATTCGGTTTTTCGGTTTTTAATTTAGTATTTTTGCTGTCTAAGGACACCATTCATTTTCTTGTGTAATGACAATTTTTCCAGTCGATATCTAATTTTTTTTAGATTGACAAATTTTCAACTCAGTCCGTTCAACTCACAATTTCTCGTGTATTTCTGGTCGAATCTTTTAAATATTTATATGGCTGGAAAGAAAAGAAAATAATCTTTCGAAATTTGAAATTTGTTTGTGCTTTTACCCATTGGATTATTTTTTTAGAGCGAGTTAAAACGGTATTTTGCTTCGAACTGCCGAAAATGCGAAATATGTATTTTTTATATTTTTTCTATTCGTGACTAAATTTTAAACGTTACTTTGTTTCGCAAAATCAAAGAGACCAATCTTTATCAAAACTCTTGAAATTGTACATTCAATTAGAAGACACCTTAAACTACAACCAGGAAGATGTTCATTTCTTCTCTGACTCGTGGAAGCGAAATCCATCAAAAATTATAAAGTAAGCAAAAACAAAAAAAGAGCAATGTCTCATTAATAGAAGATTTTTTTCAATATATTTGAGAAATTTTAATAATGTTACATCAGTCTTTTTTGTGAAACTATTAATTTTGGAAAAAAACGAACTTAAAAACATACAAACTATTAAAAAACGTAAATTAAAAGGGCGGTTTTTTTCGTTCGTTCTCTTTGATTTCGGTTCTTTGTTTAATGGCATATCAACCTTTGTAGGTTATTCAATGCCAAAGCTATTCTCCTAAAAGAACAGTAGTGGTACTATTTAACCCATAGCTGGGAGGAAAAGGGGGTTCATATTTTTCCCAAGGGTATTTGCCCGAAAGGGAACGTAATAGTGCGGCTGGAATACGAACTCGCTTATTACGATTCTGCAGTCCATCGCTTTAACCATTGCACCACGAGTACGCTATTACGTTCACTTTCGGGCAAATACCCTTGGGAAAGGTATGAACCTCTTTATCCTCCCAGCTATGGGTTAAATAGTACCACTACTGTTCTTCTAGGAGAATGGCTTTGGCATTAAATAACCTAAAAAGAGTTGACATGCCATTAAACAAAGAAACCAAACCAACCAAACCAATAGTTGTGGCGTCATATACGTATTATATAAAATCAAATCACTACCTCTGATTGAACAAAAATATTGATTTATCAATGAATTTATTTTATAATGCATTGAGTATTTCCTTTAAACTGGCTCATTGGTCTAGTGGGTAGAGTTTTCGCCAATGGTCCTGAAGACCTCGGTTCAGTCCCATTCGCAGGCCCGTTCGGATTCAACTCGCTTCCCCTAAGTCAGCATATATTTTAGACCACCCTAAATACCAGGAGTGTTATTCATCCCCAAAAGGTGGGCACAATTAACCTGAAGGAAATCTGCGATTTTTAAAAATAAAATAACAAAGGCATTATAGAATTCCTTGATAAATAAGTCAACATTAAAAATTTTATTAAAATCACGTAATTCCCTGATTGTTCACCAAGTTAGTTTTTAGTCTTTTAAGGTATTTTAGTCATAGAATTATTAAACTTTTGAATAAATTGTCAACTATATAGAACTACCATATTTTGGTGTCTTGGACAACATATTTAAGAGAGAAAAGTGTATAGCTATCCAGAAATTAGTTCATGACGCAGCTTTTAAAAAGCCAGAAAAGGAAACCCCTCATGTTTAAAATAATCATATATACGGCAATTCTTTTTTGGTATGCCAGTCATAGAGGTTTTGCAAATAGATAGATGTTTTGCAAATAAATGTCTTCTTAACAAGGAAAACCAATAAGTTATTTTCCCCTCTAAATAAATTTATGTTTTTATCTAACGAATACAGCTAAAATTAAATATCAAAAATAATTAAAAGCTTTTTATTCAATTTTTAGTATGTTTATATTTCCAAATCTCCGAGTATCTCCTGTTCTTTTTTAGATACACATTTTAAAACTGGAATTAAAAACTATTTTAATCGTTTTAATATATGATTTTAAGTGTATTAGAAAATAAAATCATAAAGATATTTTCAAAAATAAAATGAATTAATTTTCCTTCTTCAGAAGAATTTTATTGGCAGAACTCTTCCGTACACTATAGGCGAAAAAAGAGTAGTTTTTACTTTGGATTTAAAAAAAAATGACTTGCAGTTTTGAAAATGTACACATTTTAAAACTGAGATTAAAACTTACTTTATTTTTTAATATCTAATTTTAAGCGTATTCGCTAGACAGACATAATTCTATTTGTAGAAAACAAACAATTTTACCCAAGAGACTCGCATATCTGGAAATGTAAACATTTTAATTGGTCTAGTTGGTAGAGTGTTCGACAATGATCCGGAAGACCAGGGTTCAATCCCAGGTTGAGTCATAACAAAGACTTAAAAATGGTACTTGATACCTCCTTGCTTAACACTCTGCATTATAAGGTACGTATCAAGGCTAAAGTGGAGCAATCCAGGGAAAGGAGTTGCACCCTCCCCAACTCATCGGTGTTATAGCTAATGAAAAGGGAGCCTTTGGGTCGCCCTCGACTACAGTCGCCTACTTTACTTACTACTTAAAAGTGAAATTAAGCACAATTTTAGATATTTTTGATATCTAATTTAGGTGCATTCCCAAGATAAAAACTAATTTATTTATAAAAAAAATCTTCATTCATTTTTCTTGTTTACAACAACTTAATTTCGTGATTGGCCAACTGGCTGACTATTACTCTTCAAAAAAGACTTCATAAAATCTAACATCAAGGTGAAACTGGCAACTACTTTTTATTTTTACTCGCAAATTTCTTAACTTAATTTTACCACAAAAGTATTTTTTTTTTAACTGAAACAAATATATTTCAAACAGCATGTCCTATTTGCCTTTTTTTCTATATGAAAACATTTTATGATATGAAAGATTTCCAAATGTCATATCCGTCGTATTTTCTTTTTTTCTCTATTTCCTTTGTAAATTAAAAAATCCCACATTTATTTCCCAAAATTATCAATTAAATGTTTTTATCGTATATTTGTTCAATCTTTTCCTCTAACTATGGTATAAATGTAAATAATTCTACAAATAAATATATAGAGTGTCTCAATGTACATGGGACACATGTGACTGCTAATAATTCAACTAATAAATATATAGGGTGTCTCATTATACACGGGACACATGTGACTGCTAATAATTCAACTAATAAATATATAGGGTGTCTCATTATACACGGGACACATGTGACTGCTAATAATTCAACTAATAAATATATAGGGTGTCTCATTATACACGGGACACATGTGACTGCTAATAATTCAACTAATAAATATATAGGGTGTCTCCATATACATGGGACCCATGAGACTGCTAATATATATACTTATATTAATGTAGAGTTCTTTTTTTGTTTCAGATTTGAAAATACTATACTATAACAACTATCACCCCACTATCATAATGCATTGGACAAAAGGGAGGAAAAATATTTTGCGTCACTAGTTATTTAATGAAAAAAATAATTCAAAACTCTATCAAAATAGATACAACTCATTAATATGATAATGAATTATTACAGAAAAAAGAAACTCGAAAAAAGATTGCATGTTCTGGAAGCTGATATAATAATAATTTAAAAAAAAACATTGATTTGATCTCTCCAACTCAAAGGATGCATTTTTTTACAGGACGTGTTCCAAATAAACGCCATTTCGCTTGTCTCAGTAATAAATCTTTATCCTATTAATGAGTTGCATCTATTTTGAGACACCCAATGCAAACACATGCATGAGTGAGAGGGAAAGGTAATCCATTAGAAATTGTGCAAGAGACTCACATTTCTTCATATGAACAGTGTATTCAAACTACTCACCCAATCTAGACCAGAAGACTCAAACTAAAGTTAATCAACAAAAATAAACTTGTTTACCGTTACAGCCGACCACAGTGAAAATAAAAGAAGTCGAAAAACTCGACAGATAACTAAATCTTACCAGACAACTGAAAAAGTTATAAAAAATGTTAGTGATGGTGATACCGATCATCGATAGAACGTTTGGAATAGTTCTCAAGAACTTGAAAAATGAGACTAGGCAGAAATTGGAAGAACAATCAAGCGTATCCAGATGACAGCACTGTTAAGATAAGCAAAAATAGTTCGAAGAATTTTGGGACCTGAGTAGACTTGCTGTTACTAAGACTCCAGTGAAAAACTCGTCAGGAGTCAAATGAGAAGAAGAAGAAGAAGAAGAAGAAGAAGAAGAAGAAGAAGAAGAAGAAGAAGAAGAAGAAGAAGAAGAAGAAGACTTCTTAAAACCAAACTCTGCCGCAGAAATATTATCAAAGAGAAAACAATAGGGTAGCCCCCCCTTGTAAGATACTCTGGACCATCCCGAAAACGAACCAGAGGACAAGAAAGTTGATGACACAACATTAAGCTTTACATCCAAGAGAATACCGACAGGCAATATGTGTTTAAAAAAGATGGAAGAAGAGGATCCGTCAACATTGAAGATTGCGTGGATGCATCAATACAAAGATTGGAGGACTACATTAAAAAGAGGAAAGAAAGGCTAATCACATCGGCCAGTTACAGCAAGAACAAAATAAGGCCAAATAGAACAAAACCTTGCGAACAAATATGTGAAGAAAAAAGGGCAATATGGATACGGGCGAAATCTCACACGAGAAAACGTGGTCATCACTAAGAAAGGGAAACCTTTAACGGAGAAATTGAATCTCTTCTAATATCAGCACAAAATAATGTTAAAGGATGAATTATTTCAAAGCGAAAATCAATGACACTCAAGAGAATATGAGTGGATAAAGACGAAACGATTAATCACATAGTAAGCAAATGCTGTGAACCAAGGCAAAAGAATTATAAATCAGCAAACAACTGTGTGGTGAAGGTGATCCACAAAGAATATTGCAAGAAACTGAAATTTGACCAAACTACCAAATGGTTTACGTAAAAACCAGAATCCATCCAAAAGAATGTGGAAAACTAATAGAATAAGATTTTGAGATAGAAAATGATCACCTAATCCTGGCTACAAGTCCAGACCTAATGATAATTTACAAGATAAAAAAGTGAACTCGTCTCATTATGAACTTGGCCATCCCTGCAGACCACAGGATGAAAAGTACTTAGATTTTGCCCGAGAACTAAAAAAGCTTTAGAACGTGATGGTGACAATGATACAAATTGTAATTGGTGCGCTACGAATGGTTTCAAAATGCGAAAATATGGACTGGGAGAGTTAAATGGGAAGTCAAATTGAAATAATCTAGAATACAGCATTGTTGAAATCGGTCAGAATACTCAGTAGAGTCCTGAAGACCTGAGAAGACTTGCTGTCTCTTCAGATGCTGGCATGAAAACTCACAAGCCACCAGAAGCAAATCTAACGGCACGAGGATCAGCAGAACGGAAATTACCAGAAAACAAAAGTGGGAAGAAAAACAACTCTATGGACGCCTTAAGCGACGAACAAGTGATATCTCACACGAGAAAACAACCAGACATTATAATAATCGACAAAAAAGGGAACTAGCAGAATTGTGGACTTTGCTATCCCAGTGGACTACAGAGTAGAGTTGAAAGAATGCGAAAAGAGGAATAAGTACCCCGACCTTGCAAGGGAATTGGAAAAAAAAACTGTTGGACGTTAAAATGACGATTATTTCGATTGTAATTGATGGGCTTTGTATAGTCACTAAAGGGTTGATACAAGGACTAAAATACTTGGAAATAACGGGATGGGTGGGGACGGTCTAAACTACACTATTATTGAGATTGGCCAGAATACTACGAAAAGTGCTGGAGACGTGAGGAGACTTGCAGTCGCTCAAACTCCAGTGAAAAGCTCTCAAGGAGTATAATAATAATAAAGCACCAAATTGGCACAGAAGGAGTACAAGGCTAGACACGACTGGGTGGACAAGGTGATCCACTGGGAAATGTGCAAGAAATTTAAATTTGACCATGCCAACAAATAGTATATGCACAACCCAGCACCTGTCCTAGAAAATGACACACACAAACTCCTGTGGGACTTTGATATGCAAACGGATCACCTAATCTCGACCTGAAGACCAGACCTTCTAATAATCAACAAAAAAAAATCTGCAAAATTGTCGACTTTGCTGTCCCGGCAGACCACAGAATAAACGTGAAAGAATGTGAAAAGAGAGATAAGTACCTTGATTTTGCTAAAATATTGAAAAAACTATGGAACATGAAGGTGACAATCATACCAATTGTGATTGGTACTTTTGGCACGGTAACTAAAGGATTATTAAAGGGCCTGGAAGATTTAGAAGTTGGCGGCTGAGTGGAGACCATCCAAACAACAGCATTATATGAAACGGCCAGAATACTGAGAAGAGTCCTGGAGACTTGAGGAGACTCGCAGTCACTCAATCTCCAGTGAAAGTCCATCAGCTTACGCTGATGTGAAAAACTCTAATGAGTAATAAATAAATAAATAAATAAATAATAATGATATTAACCGGTTATAGTGTGAGTTTGATTTTTGTCTTTGCTTCTTTTATCTTTCTTTTTCTTTCATTCAATTCCTGATTAGTTGGTAATGTCCATTCTCTGCCTCAAAATATGAACACGTGACCTTATGCGCAAAATGGCAGTCGAATGTTATTTTTTCACTCTTTGTTTTGTTTGTTTTTTTTTTGCTTGTTTTTTTTTTCGTTTTGTTTTGTTTTGTTTTTAGTTCTCTTTCTGCACCCGACATCTCCTTTACTTTCCCAAGCGCATGCATAGATCCTTGTTTTGTAAATGTCACCGATTTATTTTGGATGGTCAAAAAGGGAAAATAGTAAATCAGTAATCAATAATCATGGGGACGAAAAAACTCGAACAAAGATTTATTTGGTTGAAAATCGTTTGAGAAAGAAAGAAAGAAAGAAAGGATTTGAAAAAGAAAGAAAGAAAGAAAGAAAGAAAGAAAGGATTTGAAAAGCAAGAAAGAAAGAAAGAAAGAAAGGATTTGAAAAGCAAGAAAGAAAGAAAGAAAGAAAGAAAGAAAGAAAGAAAGAAAGAAAGAAAGAAAGAAAGAAAGAAAGAAATGATTTGAAAAGCAAGAAAGAAAGAAAGAAAGAAAGGATTTGAAAAGAAAGAAAGAAAGAAAGAAAGAAAGAAAGAAAGAAAGAAAGAAAGAAATGATTTGAAAAGCAAGAAAGAAAGAAAGAAAGGATTTGAAAAGCAAGAAAGAAAGAAAGAAAGAAAGAAAGGATTTGAAAAGAAAGAAAGAAAGAAAGAAAGAAATGATTTGAAAAGCAAGAAAGAAAGAAAGAAAGAAAGAAAGGATTTGAAAAGCAAGAAAGAAAGAAAGAAAGAAATGATTTGAAAAGCAAGAAAGAAAGAAAGGAAGAAAGGATTTGAAAAGAAAGAAAGAAAGAAAGAAAGAAAGAAAGAAAGGATTTGAAAAGAAAGAAAGAAAGAAAGAGAAAACAATCGGAAAAAAGTGAAAATACAATTAAGGAAGAAAAAAGAAATTAAAGATTTAATCTTAGGACAAAAAAAAAAGACAGGTATACTGAATGATTTCATGAAAAAGAAAGAAACTTAAAAAAATCTCAAACAAACAAGTTAGAAATTTCAGAGACATATTCAGTATAGTTCTTACATAGGTGTTGCAGTGCTTGGTACCCATTGGTTTAAAAAGTCACCAACAACAGACATGATGCTTTTCAACCTATACCCGCCTACGTCGTATATATATATATATATATATATATATATATATGTATGTGTGTGTGTGTGTGTGTGTGTGTACAAGCCGTAGTACTTGTACTTTGCTAAGAAACTTTAAATTTATATTTTCTATATCATGGTAATTAAACTTAAATTTTTAATCTTCAGTTAATCTTGAAATAAAATCACTGACGTTAAAAGTTTCACAATTATATATCTATAAAAGAAGAATGAAGGTTGAAAGTCGGAAAAAGCACCCTCTTCTAAATAAAAAAAGTACTATTTACTATTCAAAAGTTTTGGGATTATAAAAATAATAAACCACTGTGATTCAGATTATTAGGCAAAAACTCTTTTTTCGGTTTGGTTTGGTTTGGTTTCTTTGTTTTAATGGCAGATCAACTTTTGTTGGTTATTTAATGCCAAAGACATTCTCCTAGAAGAACAGTAGTGGTACTATTTAACTCATAGCTGGGAGGATAAGGGGGTTCATAACTTTACCAAGGGTATTTGCCCGAAACTGATCGTAATAGCACAACTGCAGTCCACTGCTTTAACCATTACACCGCGAGGACACCTGCCACTCCTATTTCATTAGATAAAAAATAACAAAAACGTAGCAACGATTAATTCCGATTTCAAACTCCCTTTGTCATACAAATAGAACCTGAATAATGGACGATAAAAGTGAAGACCATTGACTATGGGGATGTGTTAACGTTTTAATTTTCCAGAAAGTCGGCACAAAATTTGTTCTTAAAGTCTTCAATGTTTTACTGAAACAAATTGATTTTACCAAACATTAACAGTCATTGCAAAATGAACCTCTTCAGAATTAATTAAAATTCAAATAAGTTTTCTACATTTGTTTTTTTTTTTATATAATTATACATGATTATCAAAATTTTAATGAAAAGAATTGGTACTCTCTCCTTGAAATAAACGTCGGGCCCATGTTATTTCTTTTGTAAATATACAGACAAAATAAAAGAAAAAAATATGTGCTTAATTTATATTAAGAAAAAAATTTTCTATCAATTTTGTGTGGTCAGTATTATACAGAGTAAGAGAATGTCTCCCTACCACACACACACACACACACACACATACGCAGAGCTGTGATTAGTGAATTTTACCGAACGTGGTTGTCATCGTAGTGTAATGATTAAGGCGATGGACTACAGAATTGTAGAAAATCAAGTTCGAACCCCAGTCGTGTTCTTACGTTCACTTTCGGGTAAATACCCTTGGGAAAGGTATAAATAGTACCACTATTGTCCTTCAAGAAGGAAGGCTTTGGCGTAAAGTAACCAACAAAGGTTGGCATGACATTAAAAAAATATACCGAAACCGTACCGAACGTAAAATATTGAAATTTATCAAATGTTTATTTTGAGATTATTTATTCATTTCATTAGACTCTTTGTGAACTATCTTGGCGTTTCTCGTCATTTTTTGTCCACACTCTTAAGTTTTCACTGGTAATAAAATGTTCTGGTAATATATATATATATATATATATATATATATATATATCATCATCATCATCATGTCGTGCGGCTAGCACGGATATCACTGACCCTCTCTCTCTCCACGTCTCCCTATCATTCATCGCCTCCGGCAGGTCTTCAGGGTTACATCCCGTATATATATATATATATATATATATATATGCAAATTTTTGTATATATTTTTGTTTGATTGGGTTTTATGGCTTATCTACCTTTGGAGGTTATTTAATGCCAAATCTACCTTTATACAAATAAACAATTCTATTTCAAACAATTCAGTTTAAGTTAAGTATATTCTTTTGTTTACACACAGTTAAATATCAAAACGGTTCTATTTCAAACAATTTAGTTTAGCATATAAAACAGTTCCATTTCAAACAATTCAGTTTAGCATAAGTACACAGTTTAAATGTCAAAAGATTCTATTTAAAGCAATTCAGCTTAGCATAAGTACACAGTTTAGTTTTATTTGACCAATATAGGACCCTATCAGGTGCTACCACTTCGGGCCTGAGTGAACCTAGGAGCAATGACAATGAAAGGGTACTCCGCATTTCCCAAAGCTCCAGCATTACTGTAACCTCACTCAGATTGTATTGTGTCATATCCAGGACATACGTTGTGGAGTTTTACCTCTCAGCAGAGAAGTAGTCGGTATATTGTACAGCGCCAGCCGTCTGGGCCAATATATGTATGAACTGATATATGCAAATATGCAAAGATCGAAAATTTATTCTAAAAAAAGATAGTCTATTTGCTAAAAAATCACATTACATTAATCTTCAGGGTGGGTTTATGGCATATCAACCTTTGTCGGCTATTTAATGCCAAAACCATCCTTTTTGAAGACCATTAGTGATACTATTTAACCCACAACTGGAAGGATAAGGAGGTTCATACCTTTACTAAGGGTGTTTGTCTGAAAGTGAATGTAACGGTGTGGCTAGAGTTCGAATTTGCGTACTGCCATTCCGTACTTCAGCGTTTTAACCCCTATACCACGAGTACACCCCGCTCACATTAATCTATTTAACTACATCACATTCATTGAAAAGATAACATCACCAACGGAAATAAAATTGTTAAAATTCTCTCATATTTTTTCGATTCATTTAAACATTCAAACGCCCTGATGAAGGTTTAATTATTTCACAGTTAAAAAAAAATGAAACGTTAATCTTTGGCAAATAATTCAAACTAAAAATAAAATATTTTTCTGAAGATTTTTTTCACATTTATACGTTTTCATAGTCATATTTATTTCCAGTTTTCATAGATATATACATCTCTCTCTCTCTCTCTCCCTCTCTCTCTCTCTCTCTAAATATATATATATATATATATATATATTATATATATATATCATATTTACCAACCCCTCCGCTCGGGCAGGATATGACACAAGGTCAATTTTTAAGCGGAGTTTCACAGGTTTGAATTCAGAGTTGTCCTTCTCCTAGACTAGTTACCTCACCAAGGCTGAAGAACCAAGTCTGTCCTACTATTTATCCATAGCTGGAGGGATAATAATTGGATTCATACCTTTCCCAAGGGTATTAGTGCTATGTGAAATGCAATAAGTCTGGTCCAGGATTTGAACTCGTATCACCGTGTCCAATTCCTACGACGATAACCATTACTATATATATATATATATATATATATATATATATATATATATATATATATATATATATATATATATATATATATATTGGGAGAAAGAGGGACAGAGGGATGAATCTAAGTTAGAATATTATTATGATAACATCTAAGCATTGAAGAAAGATTAATTTGCATGCAATAATTGTTATAAGTGTATACATTTATGGGCGATATATATATGTATATATATATTAAGGTGGAGAAAGCATGATAAAATACTATATATATATATATATATATATATATAAAATGAATAATGCTATAGTTTGATCTCTCTGACTCAGCATGCATACTTCTTTTTATCGCCAAGCCCGTTCGAGAAGATCACGCAACTCTGAAAGTCTGTTCGTCCATTGTCCAACCAAACATTTACAGAAAAGCATTATTTTTCGTAAAGTGATAGGAAGACTGGTCCCCTGAATGTCTCCTTAAGTGTTTACTGAAAACCTGAAAAAATAAAAGAAGAACACTTTCAAAAAAGAAATATTGTGTGTCTGCGTGATATGCATGATGTGGATTTGTGTGTGTAGTTCTCTTCTTCTTCTTCTTCTTCTTCTTCTTCTTCTTCTTCTTCTTCTTCTTCTTCTTCTTCTTCTTCTTTTTCTTCTTCTTCTTGCACTTCTTTCACTCTTCTTCTTCTTTCACTCTTCTTCTTTCACTCTTCTTCTTCTTCTTGCATTTCTTTCACACTTCTTCTTCTTCTTCTTCTTCTTCTTCTTCTTCTTCTTCTTCTTCTTCTTCTCTTCAATTCATAATGTCGATGCAAAATATGAAAGAAAACAAATAATACAAATTGCAAATAGGAAGTTGTATTCTCAAAAAATGTACTAAAGAAATGCAAGAATTTTTTTCATTTTCAGATACCCGCTAAATATGGCCTTGTGTCCCACTAAACTAAAGGATGTACAACTGTGTCTTGCCCAGTCGGCTTGGATTGTAGAGTACACCGACTGCATCTATGCACAGAGGTAAGACCCCACCCCCAGCGAGTACCCTTGATATGACATTAAAGAATCTGATGGGGAGGCTCCAGTAATGCAAGAGCTTTGGGAAAAGCGAAGTAGTCCTTCATTGCCATCGCTCCCAGGTCCTCTCTGGCTTGCAGTGGTAGCACCTGATAGGGTCCTATCTATGGGTTAAATCGAACTAAACTACGTACTTATTCTAAACTGAATAGTGCGAAATAGAATTGTTTTTACGTTTATACTGCGAAATTATGCTAAATTGAAATACTTGAATAGAACTGTTTTGACATTTAAACTGCGTACTTATGCAAAACTGATTTGTTTGAAATAGAACTGATCATTTGTATTAAAATGGATTTGGCGTTAAATAACCTAAAAAGGTTGATGTGCCATAAAACCCAAACAACAAACCAACAACCGTCTCTTTATGTAAACAAATGACTCCGAAAATGTAACGGGAATTGCATGGGGGTGCATACCGAAAGAAAAAAACGTACCACGAGGTGCGTAGGCGTCTGGTAAAATTATATAACGGTTGATTGGTTTGGTTTCTTTTTTTTTTAATGGCATATCAACTTTTGTAGATTACTTATTGCCAAAGCCATTCTCCCAGAAGAACAGTAGAGGTACTATTTAACCCTTGACTGGGGGTTTATACCTTTCCCAAGAGTATTTGTCCAAAAGTGAACGTAATAACGTGACTGGAGTTCGAACTCGCAGTCCATCGCTTTAACTGTTAGACCACGATGACAGCCCCTATAAAGGCTGAAGATTTCGAACCCTGATCAGGGATAGAGAAGGAGGGAACTTGCAGAAGAATGAGTAGATGTTATGCCACCCTCGGAAAAGTTAGAAATGTACAAGACTCTCAAAATCGAAAGTGGATATGATCTCATAAGAAATTCAGAGACAAGAAAAAACGTAGATTTTTAAATATTTTCGTAAGTCGGCCCATTGCCAACTTCGTAGCGGCGGAGTGAAGAGGAAAGGTTCCCTGAAGATAGTACCTTTTTCTCTCTCTGATATAAATGAAAACCATCCCCTGACTACCTTCTCTCACTCTCTCTCTCTATCTCTCTCTCTATCTCTCTCTCTCTCTCTATCTCTCTCTCTCTCTCTCTCTCTCTCTCTCTCTCTCAACTATTTCACCAAGTATTTGATACCTTTTGAAATAAACAAAAAGAGATTATGTTTTTATACATTGTGTTGTCTTTCCTTCAGACGGTCTGCAACAGTGTTTGTTCTGGAGACATGGAAAGTGTTGCGTAACCCTTCATAAGTGTAGTGTAACCCTTCATAAGTCTTCTCTGACCCGGAATGAGGGTTCCATCTATGGGGTAAATAGATTTCTTCAGAATTATTCGCATTTTTGAGAACGTTCGACAAAAATCTCTATAAATCAGCTGCATGAAAAATGTAAACAAATAATAAGATAGAGACGATTCTATGATCTCAACTCATAAAATAACCCTATACAGATTAACATGCTACTAAAACCAATCAATAAAAATTCTCCTGGACTGATTGACTTACCAAGAATAAAGAAGCAACATTATTCAGATATTCATCCATAGCTTAAGATGAAAAAGGTAGATTAATGCCTTTCTTTGGGGCATTAGCATGAAGTGAAACACAACCACCTTCGTCAACTGATCAGTTGGCATGAGCTGAAGAATACATCGACAGCATCTCTGCAGAGACGTAAAAACCTCCACCCACGAGTATCCTGGATATAACATTAAACCATCTGATGACAAGGCTCCAGCCTTGGAGATTTTGTGAATGCAGAGTACCCATCAATTACCATTGCCCCCAGGTTCACCCGAACCCGGAGTGGTAGAACCTGACAGGGTCCTATCTAAGGGTCAAATAGAACAAATTATGAGTGCAAACAAATAGTTGATGTCAAATTGTAACTGTTATACTGCAATACTTGAAACCATTCAACTGTGTGCAAAAAGAGATTAGGTTCTTTTAAGAATTTTATCAAAAAAATGTGTATACGAATTCTATACATATTGAATATATATGTATCATGACGATTTGGCATTAAATAACTTACTGTGTTTGATATGTCTCAAAAGCAAAGGCCAACAACCAGCCTTCGTCGAGGATTTGAACGCCGGACACTAATTCAATAACCTGTTTACAATAACCATTTTGCGAAGCTTAGGTGGATAAATAACGACTGTGATATTTTTGGTTTCCCAATTGGTCACTACATGCATAAAGAATTTCTTTTAGGCATGGGATATGAATATTATTCGCTTTTTGAAGAATTTCTTGCATCAAAAATAATTTAGGTGCCATTTACCTGACTCTGCTTTGTCTGAAGTCTTTCTAAAAGAAGGCCATTTCTACAATTTTCGGTTATGAGCACGCAAGTAGCTCAGAAATCCAGCTTTACTATTACACGTCCTATTGCACAAAAGACATATGAGATTCCCGGCTTTCACTCGTGCACATATATGTTTTCACGTTGTTGTCTATCATCATGAGACCGCATATGACTCAAGAGACCAGCCCGTGACAGACAATCCCTGCCACATACTATATATATATAGTCAGGCCTGAATGCAGGAAATATATCCTGGATGCCCTACCCCTTCCACTTCAGTAGAACCCACCTCAGGATGAAGAGCTTGAGTTTTTATCTCTCTCTATCTCTCTCTCTCTATATATATATATATAGAGAGAGAGAGAGGGCAAGAGTTGGTGAGTGAGTGAGAGATACATACATAGATAAAGAGAAAGTTACTGAATCAGGCTTCCTTAAGTCTGTATTAAAATCCCTGATACAATTGTTTGGCCGTTCCTGTTCCAAGTGTTATACACTAAATCTCTTCTGATTCACCCACTTAACTCTTCATAAAACTAACTACTAAAACACACAAAACACAGACCAATAGACATCCACTCTGCAGAAGAAAATAACAGCTACCGGATGTTGACCCAACAACGGTTAATGTCAAACTGAGAAAATCATGGCTTCTGCGCAGAGGCTCCGCGCATAGTCTATCCAAAATCCCCAGAAAATTCTCAGTTATAAAAAAAAAGTTCTATTTTTCAACCAATCATTTTTTTTCCACAAGTAGTATTTTCTGGAGCCGGTGTTTGAAGTTGGGAACATATAAATAGCCCAAGCTGAGGTCATACGCCAGTTGAATCACCGACTGTCCTAAGAGCGTCACCCGACAACACCGTATGACCAGATCAAAGCAATCGCTTGTCGCCGAATAGACACACCCTGTCAACCGGCCAAATATTTCATCAGGTTGTTTGTTTTATTTATTCAATAAACAAAATCAACTAAATCTCGTCAGTCTTATTTTTCTTGCAACCACACACTTGTATATAACACTAGCTTTTTTTTATCTTTGCAGCAAACCGACAATATCCAGAAAGGAACAAAGCAAACCTGCTTTGAATTCAGAGTTTTCCTACACTTTGATGGGTTACCACATCAACAATAAAGAGCTAAGTCTACCCTACTAATTACCCATAACTGGAGTGAAGATGAAAAGTTGAATTTCAGGAAAGCATTAAAGCAAAGTGAGGATCAATCAGTCCAGTATTTGTACTTGTCTCGCTGATTGCATTAAGGACAGCGATAACCGTTCCTCCAACCATGATATCTTAGATTGTTGGTACAATAGATGGTTTTGTGTGTCCAAAAAGTGTTTTAGAATAGACACCTTGTGGATTGAGCTGTTACTACTGCAATTCAACCAGTCCACACGTAACTGCTTTATATTACAGAAGGTATATGTAAAACTGGATTCAGAGATAATTAACTTTCTGGAAAAAGTATTTAAAAAAATAGATTGAAAAGAAGTAAAAAGTACAATAAGACTGGATTAATCGGCAAATTTGCCCCTTCATACTTTACATCAACATTGTGATTATATATATATATATATATATATATATATATATATATATATATATATATATATATATTCAGCAAATTTATATGTATTCAGCAAATTTATCAGAAAAATAAGTATATAAAATCTTTATTAAAAGGTTTCTGTGAGTGCATTTGTGTCCGTGTGTGTTCATATGCACGTGTGAATATGTGTATATTTCTTCCATATTTTTCCATAAATAAATATATATATATATATATATATATATATTGAGAAAGCAAATTTCTTAGAAATGTCGGCATCTAAAATCTTCATCAAAAGTCTTATGTGTGTGCAGGTGCGCATTGGTAAATATATACAATATTTTGAATTATATATATATATATAAGTATGTTTGTGTATGTCCACACACACACACATACACACACACACACACACACACACACACACACATATATATATATATATATATATATATATATATATATATATATATATGTATAGAGAGAGAGAGAGAGAGAGATAGTTTTTATTTATCGTTTCATCTGCATATATGCATGTGTTTATCTAGGTATTGTTGCTGGTGCTTTCTACATGTTTACATAGTCCTATACATATACACATGCATATATATATGTGTGTGTCGGTGTGTGTGTCTTTCTGTCTGTCTGTGTGTTTGTGTGTGTATTAAAGTATCCTTGTGTGAGTATATATCTTCAATAAGTACCCCTATTTGTAAATGAATAATGATGAACATTCATATATTTAGAGAAGTTTATATCGATATAATTATATTTTCGATCACTCTCTCTCTCTCTCTCTCTCTCTCTCTCTCTCTCTCTCTAAATCTCTCTCTCTAAATCTCTCTAAATCTCTCTCTCTATATATATATATATGTATATATATATATATATATACAAGCGAACGCAAACATGCACACATATACATATTTGTATTGATTTGCGATTATTTTACAAAACACACATTCTCACACACACACACACACATGCACACACACACACACGCATATATATATATATATATATATATATATATATATATATATATTGATTATATGTGATTATTTTATGAACCGGTTATTTGCCAAATGGCTACATAG
>OY757920.1:72706178-72806178 GCA_963585895.1 Sepioteuthis lessoniana | reverse complement strand
AGAGAAATAGAAATGTTTGACATTAAATTGGGTGTAAACAAAAAAAAAATGTAAGTAAAGTTGGTGACCGTAGTCGAGGGCGACCTGAAGGCTCCTTTTTCAATAGCCACTGCACCAAAATATAGGGGGGGTGCCCTCGTGGTGTAATGGTTAAAGCGTTGGACTGCGGAATCGTAGTACGCGAGTTCGTACTCCAGTTGCGCTATTACGTTCACTTTCGGGCAAATACCCTTGGGAAAGGTATGATCCCCCTTATCCTCCCAGCTATGGGTTAAATAGTACCACTACTGTTCTTCTCGGAGAATGGCTTTGACATTAAATAACCTAAAAAGAGTTGATATGCCATTAAAAACAAAGAAACTAAACCAAACTTTGATTGCTCTACTGTACCCTTGATCCATTCCTTATAATGCTGAGTGTTAAGCAAAGAGGTATCAAGTACCATTTTTAAAGTCTTTGATATGACCTGAACTGGGATTGAACCCCGACCGTCTCCCGGACCATTGTATTTCAATCAATGGTTTGTATAGTTATTTGTTCAAGTGTATTTTCGTCCTTTAATAATTCCTTTATTTTGTTGTTATTATAAGGTCAATCTGTAATAATTATATGGTCATCTTTGTCAAAAAGTGTGATGATAATGTTATTCTTGGATTAATTTTTCAATGCATTTGTGTGTCTCCAAGGTGAAGAGTGGTTAAAGAGATACTAGTGGAAGAGGAATTTGGAAAAACTTATCCACCTTTTACGTTTCATTTAACAACTTACACACCTTCGTGAAGCTCAAAAAATTGAAACGTTTAACGAACGCAAATATTTCTACAAATAAAATTATCCGCTGAAGACCTTCTTTTTTTTTTTCATTTCCATACATTTTCGTACTATTAGATTTATTTCAAGTCCTCACTGCCAGTTATCACGTCATTAAAAAGAAAAAAAAAAAAGAAACAGAAATATGGATGATTTCAAAATGATTTGCAAATATAAAAAAAACAAATCTACTGATCTCAACACATTCTATAAGGAACAGGAGAAACTTTTTAACAAACTGCATCTACGAAAAAGACATACCCATCAGCACATCTAAATTTCTCAAATTTTCCCACAACTTTTTTCGGGAATACATAAAATCTTTCTTAGAATCTTCCACAGAAGATTTAACTTTCGAATAAGCCAGAGTGTTGGAATGAATCTTTTAAAAAAATATATGTCCCACAAAACGGCCAAAAACCTCAGAAAGGAAACATACGTATAACTCACCTTACGTTCGTAATTCGTTCCAGGAGAGGCGACTTTATCGAAAAATGACTGAAGTCAAATTTCCTTGTCTTCAAATTTACTTGTCGCTAGACTAAACAACAAATAACCATACCAGTTCTGTATTTTACTAATAAATGCATTTTTAATAATATATGGTCAATAAGAATCTATTTTAAGATAACAAACAATTAAATTTAGTTTTTTGAATAGTTCAGAAAAAAAGGAATCTAAATTTACGAATGTATGTACGTACATACTTGTAAATGTAGATGTTTACAATTTACCGACTTTTACAGTACATCGTGGACTCTTTATTTGTGAATGTGGTTATTATGAAATAAAATGATTTTATAAGGTTAAATAATAAGTACTGTAATTGAGATTAATCTGCGATAGTAAAAAAATAAAACAATTTATGTTAAATTTACCAATATTTACATTCAGTTTCTTTATTTACATTTATTGTATAATTTTCATATGCTTTTAACGCTTTTTTGTGATACTACGACTTCAATATTTGTATCGGACAGACATAAAGTCGAATAAAATGAATTAAACATGATTTTTATTTTACCATATATTTTTGACAAATGAAGTATAATCGAGAACGACTTTACTCGAAACTGCGTAACCCAAGGTATACCTGTATTTGATTTAAACTACATTCATATTCCCAAGTTAAAACAAAAATTACAGATTTTATGTCACATGAAACACACTGAACCGAATAATCTCAATCAACTTACCACAGTTGAAACAGAAGCGCTTCAATTTGGTCTTGAACTTGCCGCTTGGTTAAATAACCTTCGATTTGAAAATTTTATAAATTTATAGACAAATAGTTTATACAAGAACTACCCACTACAACAACTCACGTTAACACAGATAAATTCGCTTTATACTAGAGACACAGAGCGACATTGAGAGATTTGCCAAAGATTAACAACATTATCTTCACATCTTCTGATAAAAGTGGTGGTATTATCATTATGGATTACACTCGTTTTAACAAAAAAATAATAGAATTTTTAAATGTCGAAAACACGTGAACAAATTTCTATTTAAACATAGATAATGATAGACATTTCAATACGTCAAGCTTTAATAGATAGATAGATAGATAGATAGATTGTTTGTTTGTTTGTTTTAATGGAATATCCGTGTTTGTAGGTTATTTAATGCCAAATCTATTTTTATTCAAATAAATAGTTCTATTTCAAACAATTCAGTTTAGAATAAGTACACAATTTAATTGTCAAAAGATTTCTATATCAAGCCATTCAGTTTAGTCAAACAGTGCTCATTCAAACATTTCAGCTTAGTGTAAGTATCTTTTTTGTTTAAACACCGTTAAATGTCAAAAAAGTTCTATTTCAAGCAATTCAGTTTAGTATAAGTATGCAGTTTAGTTCTATTTGAGCTATAGATTGGACCTTATCAGAATGAGGTATAGAGAAAAAAATGAATAAATAACCCTGAGCCAGTCAGATAGACAGAGAGACAGATAGATTGATAGATTTTCCACATCTCTTGCATTACTGGAAGCTCGCCACTATATTGTTTGGTGTCATATCCAGAATACTGGTTGGGGATGGTACTACCCCTCTGCAGAGATGCAGTCGGTGTATTCTACAGCCTTAACCGACTGTGCAATAGATAGATAGATAGATAGATAGATAGATTTTAAGAGCCAATGTGGATGGTGTAAAACATGGATAATGTCAAATGATATACTATGGATTGTCTCAAATGTTTCTCCGAGAAATCAACGCCCGATTTAAAAATGAAATGACAAAAAAAAACTTTTCTTTCCAGGTCTTTGTTAAAGAAAAAGATAAATTTCTTTTTAATTATAAAATAGGATTAAATTTCTATAAAATCAGTGCTTACTTCAATTGACAATGAAAAAAAGTCTTTTTTTTTATAAATTAGTTTATGATTTTCTTTTCGGAATCTGATGACAACTCTTTGAGAAAATTTAAATTGATTTTCTAAATATTTTCAAAATACTCTATATATTCATTCATTTGAAATGATTTTGCAAATATAAAAAAAAATAAAGATATAAATAAATATTATTCATAACAAGGTGAGGCTTTTTTCTTGTTTTCTATACCGAAAATTTATTTCAAGCAAAAGATATCGGGACGCAGAAAATATCAAAAGAACACCGACGACGCAGATTTACACCATAGCAAAAACTTACAATGTAACTTTGACCTGTAGAAAACTAGGTGGAATGAGTGTGTTCAATGCTGAGGGGTCTATTCTGAAAAAATATCTTTTCATTTATTGTTCATTCCTCTTTTGGTGTGCCCAACTTCAGTCAGCATACATTTTGAACATACGTCAAATATGTATATATATATATATATATATATGTGTGTGTGTGTGTGTGTAAAATATTTTTATTGATCCAATGAGAGAAAAAAGTAAATATTCTAAAATGAATAGGTCCACGCGTAGATTTGTTTTCTAAGTTATTTATTTTTCTTCCACTCGTGTTTCTAGTGTTTTCACTTTCATCGGGAAGACTATTATGTTTGATGGTAGCGACGTCTTTGATTTATGTAGTGGTGACTGTTTTGATAAGGTTATTTTTTTTAAATTCCAGGATTTGTGTCAGAAATTTTTCAGGTCACATTATTGTGTTAATTGTTCGTGATAAATTTTCGCCTCTTCAGTGGTAGTTTCGCTCTTTCTCTCATTTTTCCTTCTTCCTCTTCTACTTCTTCTTTTTACGAGGGTGTATTTTGTATGTCTGTGTGTCTACGTGGCTGTTCGTGTCCACGTATGTGTATACATACTTTCTGTTATTTTTGGGTTTTTAATTATTTTCTTCTCTTAGATATACATAACGAACATACCAGAATAGGCAGCCGTGTGGTTGTAATTAAGCGAAACCTGGTGCAAAGCATAAATGAATGAGTACGGGGGTGGGCAAAGAAGAAAAATACGTAGAACGAAACTGTCAGGGAGTCGGCCTGAGAATGCCGGACCCAACTGGGGGTTGCTGTTGGAGCTGATACGATGTGCAACAACCCGAAAACGGCAATGAAGACAATACATCACAGAAGATTATCCTTGAGACATATGGAAATATATTCTTTCAGTGTGTATTGGGAGTGTCTGTGTGTCTCTGCGTGTATGTATGTTCCCTATGTTAGCTTTGTGTGTTCACGTGCTTGTAATTCTATGTGGTGGGGGCTTTAAAGTTCTGAAGTTTTATGAACAGAGTATCTTCCTATAAATCTTTTTTAATGTGGGTATGTATTAAAATATATTCATATATGAGTGTGTATCTATGTATCTTCAAATAGATAGATAGATATGGAGGTCCCCGTGGTGTAATGGTTATCGTCGTAGGAAATGGACACGGCAATACGAGTTCAAATCCTGGACGAGACTGATAGCATTTCACATAGCACTAGGTATGAATCCAATGAATCCTTCCTCCAGCTATGGGTGAATAGTAGGGCAGACTGGTTTCTTCAGCCTTGGTAAGGCAGCCCTTCTAGGAGAAGGAAAACGCTGAATTCAAACCTGTTAAACTCCGCTTAAAACTATCCTGCCCGAGCGGAAGGGTTGGTAAATATGGATAGATATGGATATAATTAATGATAGATAGATAGATAGATAGATGATCAGAAAAAAGCCATTAAAAATATAAGCATGGATAGAAACAGATACAGAAAAGATCTAACCAAACAATAGCCCAAAATAGATAGATCGATAGAGAGAGAGAGAGAGAGAGGGGGGACAGATACTGAGATATCGCCAAAGAGAGATGAACGGATAGACACATCAATAACGGGGACAGAATGAGGTAAAGAGAGAAAAATGAATAGATAACCCTCAGCCAGTCAGATAGATAGAGAGACAGATAGATATATTAAAATCGGAAGAAGAAAACGGAAAAAAATATATCAAAGAAAGAAAGAAAGAGTAATTTCATGGGAAAACATGGAAATACAAAGAAAGAAAGAAAGAAAGCCTTTTATTGAAAAACATGGAACTGGAAAGAAATAAATAAATAAAGAAAGATTTTGCATAACGAAAGAACACGAATAAACGAGAAAACAAAGAATGAAAAAGAGATAATCGGCATTCAAAACCTCATGAAAGAGTGAAGAACTATTAAACTTGAAAAAGTAATTCCAAGAAAGAACACGACTTTTTATTTATTTATCTATTTATCTATCCATTCATTTATTTTATTTTATTTATTTTATTTTCATATATTTTTTATTTTCTATTTTTCATTTATTTTATTTTATTTTTTTGCCTAATGAATTTAAGTTCCAAAAGTTCCTTGTATAATAAAAGAATAACAACATTAGATAAGCTAGCACGAAGTTTCAAAAAATAATTTGGAAAATGTAGAAGATTAATTTGAAAAAAAATCAAACCTTGAAAAATATGGATATAATTAGTGAAGTAGCAAGAGGAAGATCTCAGGAAACAAGCGAAGGGAACCAGGCAACAGATTTAGGCGGGAAACAACAAACAATAATGACAATTGAAAAGTCATTAGATTGTCTGCATTAATGGTGGGGTATTATAATGGAGATATCAAGAAGAAGAAGAAGAAGGCAAGACCAAAGAAAGAAAGAAGGAAAGAAAGACCAAATCTGGTTAAAAAAAGAAAGTGGGATAAGGAGAATGAAAAGAGAGGATAATGACAGGGGTTGAAGAAGAAGAAGAAGAAGAAGAAGAAGAAGAAGAAGAAGAAGAAGAAGAAGAAGAAGAAGAAGAAGAAGAAGAAGAAGAAGAAGAACGCAAGACCAAAGAAAGAAAGACCAAATCTGGTTTAAAAAAAAAAGAAAATGGGGTAAGGAGAATGAAAAGAGAGGTTAATGACAGGGGTTGAAGAAGAAGAAGAAGAAGAAGAAGAAGAAGAAGAAGAAGAAGAAGAAGAAGAAGAAGAAGAAGAAGAAAGACCAAATCTGTTTAAAAAAGTGGGGTAAGGAAAATGGAAGGAGAAGATATTGACAGGGGGTGAAGAAGAAGAAGAAGAAGAAGAAGAAGAAGAAGAAGAAGAAGAAGAAGAAGAAGAAGAAGAAGAAGAAGGCAAGACCAAAAAAAGAAAGAAAGAAAGAAAGACCAAATCTGGTTAAAAAAGAAGGAAAGTGGGGTAAGGAAAATGAAGACAGAGGATAATGACTCGGGTTTAAGAAGAAGAAGAAGAGAATGATGAAGAAAATATTAACATATGAAATTTAAAGATATTGAAATGAAAAAAGTTTACATGGCCGATGATGAAACGTATAAAATAAAAAAATACATTTAAAATGGAGGTTCAAGTGTGCAGAAAATCGTAAAGAAAAAATTTAAGAAAAAAAACAGATAAAGAAAAACAGAATAGCATACAAAATATAGAGCTAGAAAGAAAGAAAGAAAGAAAGAAAGAAAGAAAGAAAGAAAGAAAGAAAGAAATGATCCCTATGACCAAGAAAAAATGAATCAGAATATTAAAAGTAAATAATTGAAAAAAAAATCACCATAGGAAAGAAAAAAAGAAAATCTATACGAAAAAAAAAATAATTAAAAGAATAAGAAAGAGTTAAAGAAGAATGAAAAATAAACGAATGAAAAAAAGATAAATGAATAAACAATTAAGATAAATATTGAACTTGAATCAAAAATAGAGATAACATTGAATAAATGTATTAAGAAAGAAAGAAAGAAAGAATAGCATAGAGAACAAGGATCTTGATAGAAAGAAGGAAAGAAAGAAGAAAAGAAAGGTGGGCACAGAGAATATATAAGTGTAAAGAAAGAAAGAAAGAAAGAAAGAAAGAAAGAAAGAAAGAAAGAAAGAAAGATATGAATGTAAATAGGAAAGCAGATACGTAACAGAAATTTTATAAAAATTTTTGGAAAGAAAGAAAGAAAGAAAGAAAGAAAGAAAGAAAGTGGGAAAATAGACAAAATTCTAAAAAAGAAAGAAAAAATGATGAAAAATAAAAAGAATAAAAAAACAAAGAAACAAAGAAAAATGGTATATTTAAAAGAAATAATTTAAAAAACAGACACAGAAATAAGAATAAAAATGTTGTTCAAAGAAAGAAAGAAAGAAAGAAAGAAAGAAAGAAAGAAAGAAAGAAAGAAAGAAAGAATTCGGCCATAAAAAAGAAATATTAAAAATGAATTGAACGAAAGAAAGAAAGAATGACATAGAGAACAAGGATCTTAATAGAAAGAAGGAAAGAAAGAAGAAAAGAAAGAAATAAAGATGTGCATATAGAATATATAAGGGTAAAGAAAGAAAGAAAGAAAGAAAGAAAGAAAGAAAGAAAGAAAGAAAGATATGAATGTAAATAGAAAAGCAAATACGTTAAAGAAAATTTATAAAAAAAAGTTTTGTAATGAAAGAAAGAAAGAAAGAAGGAAAATAAACAAAATTGTAAAAAAGAAAGAAAAAATGATAAAAAATAAAAAGAATAAAAAAACAAAGAAAAGTGGTATATTTAAAAGAAATAATTAAAGAAACAAACACAAGAATAAGAATATAAATGTCGTTCAAAGAAAGAAAGAAAGAAAGAAAGAAAGAAAGAAAGAATACGGCCATATAAAAAAGGAATATTAAAAAATGAATTGAAAGAAAGAAACAAACAAACAAACAAACAAATACGAGCATATAAAAAAGGAATATTCAAAAATTAATTGAAAGAAAGAAAGAAAGAAAGAAAGAAAGAAAGAAAGAAAGAAAGAAAGAAAGAAAGAAAGAAATTTGAATTTAGAAAGGAAATACATGAATTAGAAATAAAAACTAAAGGAAAGAAAGAAAGAAAGAAATAAAAGAAAGAAAGAAAGAAAGACATACAAGCATGTATAAAAGGAAGGTATTATGTGAAAAAATAAAATAAATAAATTCAAAGAAAGAAAGAAAGAAAGAAAGAAAGAAAGACATACAAGCATGTATAAAAGGAAGGTATTATGTGAAAAAATAAAATAAATAAATTCAAAGAAAGAAAGAAAGAAAGAAAGAAAGAAAGAAAGAAAGACATACAAGCATGTATAAAAGGAAGGTATTATGTGAAAAAATAAAAAATAAATTCAAAGAAAGAAAGAAAGAAAGAAAGAAAGAAAGAAAGAAAGAAAGAAAGAAAGAAATGTGAATCTAGAAATGTAATTCTAGAAATTGAAATGAATAAAAACCAAACGTGAAGAAGAAAGAAAGAAAGAAAGAAAGAAAGAAGGAAAGAAAGAAAGAAAGAATGTGGAAAATCAAAGACAGAATGCAACAAAAAAAATGAAAACAACAAAAGAAATGAAAAACAAATACATAAAGAAACAATTATGGACAAAAACACCCAACAAAAACAGTATGTTAAAAAGAAATCGTCCTAAAAAGAAAAAAATAAGAATAAGAATGAAAACTCTCGTTCCAAGAAAGAAAAACGAATGGAAGGAGAAAAATAAAGAAAAATTGAAAGCTCTTAAAATGCACAACAACAAGACAAAAAAAAACAACTAAAAAGAAAATAATGTAAAGTAAACGTCCATTGAAAGAATTTTTAATATTTTAAACGAATGAAAAAGAAAAGAAAAATGAGAGTAAAAAAAAAAAATGTTGGAAATGCGACAAACATGAAGAAAAGGACCTTTTTTTTTAATCCAAGAAAAATGCATAAAATTTAAGAAAAAAAAAGAGGATAAAAAGACATGCATCGAGATGTTCAATTTCTCAATAAATGTAACGACTTTGCCATGCTCAGCTCTGCACCCTGGTGTATCCTTCTTTACTGTTGCTGGCGGGGTTTATATGGTCGGTGAAGGGCGGAGAAGGCTACACTAGCAATCTTGCGGGAGATAATCTTAATTGAGAGTTATTAAGCTAATATTAAGTGTATGTAATTCAATTAGATTTGAAGCCCACTGGCATTTCTGATATTGATAGAACAAACCTCTAATGTCTCTCACCTTCTTTTTTTTTTACATTCGCCATCACAACAAGCAACGTAATAAAACAATAAGCCTCTTCAGTGAACAGCGAACTGGCAAAAGATATCCAGGAACAAACCTTTAAATATTTCTTCGTGTTTTTTTTTTTTTTTTTGGTTTGTTTGTTTAGTTTTGTTTTGTTTTTTTGTTTTGTTTTTTTGTTTTTTTTGTTTTTTGCTCTAATGGTTCTGTTAATATATACACTCGTTGAGTTTTCACGCCAATCATATTTGGTGGCTTTCGTTGGAAATCAAGTTACAACAAGTCACCTTTGATATGTTTTAACTCTAACCCAACGCCATGCACAGGGAGAAAACCTGGTGAATTTTTAAACCACAACTGGTTTGATTTCGGAGTTTCCCTTCGGTTTCGGTTTCTTTGTTTAATAGCATATCAACCTTTGTAGGTTATTTAATGCCAAAGCCGTTCTCCTTGAAGAACAATAGTGGTACTATTTAAACCCATAGCTTGGAGGACAAGGGGGTTCATACCTTTCCCAAGGGTATTTGCCCGAAAGTGAACGTAATAGCGCGACTTGAGTACGAACTCGCTTACTACGATTCCGCAGTCCATCGCTTTAACCATTACACCACGAGGACACCCCCAAGGAGTTTCCCTTCATCAAAGAAACGTAAAATCGTGAAGCATTCCATTTTTTTTCTTTTTCTTTTAGTGGCGCAATTGGTAAAGTGGATATACTTTATGGCAGACTAAGTTCTTTAGCTTTAATTCGATAAACGTCTTTGTAAAAAAAGAAACTCTGAATTAAAAACAAAGGTTGTGGTTCGATTTCTTTGTTTAAAGGTAGATTAACCTTGGTGGGTTACTGAATGTTAAAGTCATATTACTAGAAAAACAGTTGTGGTATTACTTCAATTATCACTGTGTGGATAAGATGAAATATTAGCGCACAATTATTCTGTTATCATCTCATCCCAAAAGACTGGCAGTTGTACCAAGGCTAAAGAACCCTGTCTGCCCAACTATTTTCTCATACCAGGCGGGGGAGCATTTAAAATTATGCCTTTTGAAAGGGTTTTAGCCCGAAGAGAACGTAAGCAACTGCATCCAGGATTTCAATTCAGGTTGCCGATTATATTTCTTACTGTGATAACTTGTTTGCTATGTGCTCCTGTCTTTCAAGCGTTGTCCATCTTTTACCGGCCTAATAACGATCATATATCGACCCTACGGTGTGTATCATAGATAAGTTCAGCCAAAAATATGTCCAGTTACCCATTGTCTTCAAACTGGTGTATGGTGTTGAGTTACGATGTTATAAGCCTAAGAATATTTCCTTTCCTGGTCTAACGATAAAATATCCTACCTAGAGCATAATCATGATCGTGCGAGTTGATGATTTTCCTGGATCCCCGGGATTTACCCATAACTTAACTTTTTCTTACTTTTTTTTTTCTATAAAACCATTCAAAAGGCGTATATCAATGTTTTTAGGAAGGATTTTTTTGTAGGGAGGAATTTGATGTCACCCGTTTGTCCATGCACTTTCATTTAACACACCATTATATAATTCTGTTTTTCAATTGCTATCTGAGGGTTCAACGCCTAATGCCATACCGCCAATAATATATGCCTCTTACTCTAGGGCTCAACGATTTTTTTTTAAATAGGAAGCTTTTTTCGTTCAATTTAATTATGTAATCCTACTTTTTTGTTAATCCAGAAATTTAGCATTCACAAGCAGAAAATGTGATTAAATGGATTCAACAAATTTCGTTCAAAAATTTCTCATGAACTAAGCTGTATTTACCAAAGCACCAAAAAAAAACAATGAATGAAACGTTAATTTTCATCAAAATAGTCCGTTCAGTATTCAATATATTCATTATAGCAACTTAAGTAAATTAAAATATCGTAAGCGAATGGTAAAAGGGTGTTAATAGACGACTTACTGAGGAGTATTGGTGCTGTTATGGTTAGCGTGCTTGACTGCAGCCTCAAATAAAGCGAGTTCGAACTCCAATCTTACTATTCTGTTCACTTTCGGTCTAATTCATTTGGGAAGTCTTATTACGTTGCTTGTATGATTGCGAATGTTTTCCAGCTATGAGCTCAACATTATCCCAACTGCTTTTCGACAAGGATGGCTTTGACATTAAACCACCCGGACAGATTGATATATAAAACAAAAAAAAAATCAAGACAACTTTCTTTTAATCCAACCACCTCAAAATAGTCAAATTGCTAACGTTCATTCAAAATATGTTTAATCAAGCATCTCGAACTGAAAACAAGTTACCGAAATAACCACAATCGATCGGCCATATATATATATATATATATATATATATATAGTACATTTTGATGGAGACTCAAACTCTTGTTATACCCCAGTGAATAAATTGGGAACTAACAATAGCCATACATTGAGCACTCTCATAGATTTATATGATTTTCCTCATATATTCCATGTAAAGAATAATCCACACCCACTGTCTTTGGACGCTGACTGGATATTCTAAAGTTATATATATATATATATATATATATATATATATATATATATATATATGTGTGTGTGTGTGTGTGTGTGTGTGTGTGTGTGTGTGTGTGTCATTACCAACCTCTTCACATGGGCAGAATGCGACACAAGGTCTATTTTTAAGGGGATTTTAATTGGCTTGAATTCAGAGTTTTCCCTCTCCAGAGACTGTTTGCCATAGAAAGGTTAAGCCCAACATGCCCTATAACTTACCTATGGAGATAGATAGATAAGTAGGATTCATACCTTTCCCGTGAGTATTAGTGCTATGGAAATGTAGACAGACTCGTTCAGGATTTGAACCCGTGTCTCCGTATCCATTTCCTCCGTGGGTAACCATTATACCATAGACACTTCAATTAGTCACATAAATGGTTAAAAAGGCTGTCTAAACGATGTCACTCACACAAGGTGTAAGTAGGTGCGGTGGGTGTTCTGTGAACCCTAATGAATAAGGAGTGGATTTTCTACTCTCTTTGTTGAATGGGGATACGAGGGAGACAAGCCGTAACGTGAACTTGGAGCGATTGAACCCTTTAAAGACACGAGAAGAGCTGGTTTCACGTGAACGAAAACTCTTTTCAGCACATTCTGTTTGTAAACCATTTCTACTACCTCATAAACAGAACAGAGAGAATTGATCAACACTTAAGGCAACTTTTTTTTTTTTGCATTTCTCCTCCCCCATCAGTCATCAGCAACATAGCTGTCATCGGTAAGTTTACTACAAACAAAAAATCGAACACAATCAACCACAGCTAAAAGGACAGACTTAGTCATGTTATTTTCTATAACAAAAGAAATTGTCTGCTCAACATTTTTAATTATTTCTTGTAATTTCACTAGCACTTAACTTTTAAAAAATTCTTACTCACACATGCTGGTATTAAAAAAGTATTTGTTTAGATACATACGAACTTATAGATAAAAATTTCCAAGATACACATATACGGAAAATAAGAGCTTTTTTAGATACACACTTATAAATCATAAAAGATTATTCCAAGATACACACTACATACCAAAGAGGAACTTTTAGAGATATACGTTTCTTTCTTCTTCAGTCTTGTTCCTTATTTTTAAAGTGTATCTCATTTAAGGACTGTTTTTAGATCTTCATACTATCATTTTAGAAGACCATGTATGTTGTATGTTGGTATACGTTTCGAAGTAGGAATGACATGATTTGTTTTGGGAGAGACGTGCATTTAATTTGCAATCATGACATTCTATTTATAGATTCTATTAAGAGAATGGGCGTAACATTTATTTAATGACTGCTAATGGCGTTATTCAAGGTCCCATTGCTATTCTAGGGATATCCGAAAATAAAATGAAAAATGACACGAGAAGCAGACATCACTTATTTCCTCAAAATGAAAACACCAGTCCACAACAAAAAAGAGAATACTCAGATTTTTGAAGTGCTGCAGACGGTTTGCCTATAATTAAAATTGACTGAAGAGACGTCACCAATTCTCCATCACAATTTAAATATTGAAAAAGTTCTGGACATTTGGATATCTTTAATATATTATATATTCCCCGTTTAGGTTGTTTCTTCTTTAAAAATCTTTTTAAAGCTCGTTTTTTAAAAGGCTTTTGCTCACACATCGTACAAAACACACAATGTCGATTCTCTTTAGAACATATATCGTTTAACGATATTTTTAGGTCTCAATGCTACCATCTTTTAAAAATCTGAAGTTATAAATTGGAGTAAGATTCGTAACAGTAATGAGGTGTGTTGACAGGGAGGAGATGCGGATACAATATTATTGGAGCGCGAACCAAATACGATGGATCATACAATAACAAGAAACAAGATACAAGAAGAGAGATAAGTGCACATAGGAAAGTTATTTTATGATACGTACATGTTTATGTGTAAGAAAAACGGACATCATGTTGTGACTAGGATACAATTCACATATGAAGTTTCATCCGATGATTGTTGGAACTTTATCTCCCAACGTTGGTATTTGTCGTACGTCCCTCCAACCGGACGAGTACGACACAAGACCTTTTTTAAGGTGGGTCCGGGCACAGGAGTGTAGCACAGACACGCTCGGCATTCCGAAAAATGCCACGGGGCCAGTCGTTATTTTCCTAAAAATGACGCCTCAGGCGCCAGGCGATAAACTTAGCCTCTCAGGAGAGGTTTAGAGCTTGGGAGGACGGCTCTCAGAGGTTCGGTGAGTACCGGTCTCAGGTAACGTGATATGGATGGCGGTTTGCTGTTACCCATATCCAGCGGCCTTGTCCGGCGTAAGGAGCCAACTGACCATGCCACACAAACCGATCCGTTCAACGAGAAACACAGCCGCCGTGTGATTTTTAGAATCCGAGCTTTACAGTAGGATAAACACGACTATATCTTTGAAGAATCCGCGTTATTTTAACGGGGAGATCACATTTCAGTACGGCCATTATGGGAGATGTCTATTAACTGATAATTACTGAGATTCAATTTATTAATGAATTCTATGAATGAAACGTAGGATCAACCTCATAGCAACAATTGGTATCGTTTAAGGGAGCATTTTGTGAAAAAGTGAATAATAGGAAAAAAATATAATGATATCAAATAAAATACAGCCTGCAAAAATTAATATATCCAATTACTGGTTAAAATATACCGCCTGAGTAGAGTGTTCGCCAATGGTCCGGGAGACCCGTGTTCAATCCCAGGTCGAGTCATACCAAAGACAGAATTATAAGGTACATATCAAGGGTAAAGTGGAGCTATCCAGTGAAAGGATTAGCGCCCTCCCCTACACCTTGGTGTAGTAGTCATTGAAAAGGGAGCCTTCGGGTTACCCTCGACTAAGGTCACCAACTTTACATCTATATATGACTACACTCAATTTTTTTTTTAAGTTATTTTTTTTTCTTAACCAAAAATACCTGGGTGTAATTATTTCTGTGGGAAATTTATACAAAAAAAACCCGATATTATAAAGCATTATCTATGACCAAACTCTAAAGCACTGAATATGTAAATGTAATAAGTATATTCCTAATACATATTTAAGCACTCTTACTTTTGTTTACAGAGTATGATTGAGGTAGAGTTTATAAATAGATATTAACAAATAACATCCGTTTTTATTGCCTAATGTTTCCCTAAAAATAATCTATTCCTAGCATCTTGAGTTTAAAGGAAAATTAACTTTTCAAATAAAAAATTGCAAACGGCGCACTTATTGTGTATATATAAATATATATATTCGCTTTATTAAATAAAACAAAAAAGTGGTCAAATACTGACCAACAGAGCGCGATAAAGCCCAAAATAAATTAGAATATCACTCTTTTCATGATAATCGATTTCAGTTTTTTGTTTTAATGGCATATCAACATTCGTGGTTTATCAAATACCAAAGCCATCTTGGTACTATATAATCCATGACTTTGAAGAAAAGATGGGTTTTACCTTTCCAAAGAGTAATAACCCGAAAGTGAACGGAATAGTGAGACTGGAGTTTGAACTTACTTATTATGATGTCACAGTTTAACAAATTAGCCACTACCCAAATGAAACTTTCTCCCCAGCCTTTTTATTATCGACTCAATACTAAAAGTCTCAACGAGTTTACAATAATTAGATGAAGTTTCATCTTTCCAACTCAATACATGATACATGTTTTTCTTTCTTTCTTTCTTTCTTTCTTTCTTTCTTTCTTCTTCTTCTTCTTCTTCTTCTTCTTCTTCTTCTTCATTTATTTCTATCTTTCGAAACTCTATTTATCCTTCTTTCGTCTCTAATTTTTTAAAATCTTATTCTTTTTTCTTTTTCCAGTTTTTTTTTTTAATACTTCTATCTTCTATAATTTTTTTCGTAAGTTTTTCTTTTCTTTATTTTTCTTTTATTTATATATTTGCTAGCCTCTCTGCACGAGCAGGATGTGACACAAGGACAGTTTTTATGCGAAGTTTACAAGGTTTGAATTCAGTTTTCCTTCTCGAATACCGGTTGCCATACCAAAACTAAAGAGCCCAAACTGCCTAACCATTTTATTCATAGCTGAGGAGGGAACAGTTGAATTCCTACCTTTCCCAAGAGTTTTAGCCGTGTCAGAAATCCAAACAGACTCATCCAGGTTTTGAACTCGGGTCGATGTGTCCATTTCTTACGACAGTTAGCATTATACCACGAGTACCTCGTTTTTCTATTTTTTCTTTGTTTTTTATTACTGTTTAATTAAGTTTTTATTTTTTTATTTTATACATTTTATATTGTCTCTTTTGATTATCTCAACAGAATTCCCGTCATTTTTTTTTTCTTTTGGGTTAAAGTTATTTCTTATTTTTCTTTAAAGTACCCTACTAGTTTCCCAGTTTTGCTTTTATTGATTATTTTTCTTTTTTTAGATTTCTATTTCTTTTTTTTTTTTTGTTTTTTACTCTCTTTACTTCTTTTTTTTCAATTATTTATTTCATTAAATATTCGTTTTTTTCTTTTTTGTACATTTTTTGCACCTTTTTGATATTTTTCAATGTTTCCTTTTTATATTCATAAAATTATTTTTTCTCTTAAGATGAATATTTTTTCATTTATTCCGTTTATCTATGTATTTATTTTTGCTTCTTATTTTTTTTTACCTTTAATTTTTTTTTTCTTTTATTTTGTCATTTTCTTTGTCTTCATTTGTTTTCCTTTCTGTCATTATTTCTTCCTTTCGGATCCGTCCTTTTTCTACGTGATATATTCTTTCTTTCTTTCTTTCTTTCTTTCTATTTAATCTGAAGATTTCATGGTATTCTGTCACTCTTTATTTCTTTCTTTCTTATCAAAAGTTTTACTGTGCATTTATTCATTCTATCTTTTCAACTTGAGGATTTTCCTATCATACTTCTTTCTCTCTTTCTTTCTTTCTTTCTTTCTTTCCTTCTTTCTTTCTTTATTTCTTTCTTTCTTTTTAGTGGGTCAGTAATTTTTCCGTGCATTCATTCCTTCTTTTTAGTCTGCAGATTTCCATCCTTTCTTTCTTTCTTTCTTTTTAGCAGGTCAGAAAATTTCCCATTCATTCATTCAATCATTCATTCATTCTTTTTATTCTGCAGACTTCTATGCCTTCTTTCTTTCTTTCTTTCTTTCTTTCTTTCTTTCTATTCGATCCGAAGATTTCATTGTAGTCTCTCTCTCTCTCTCTCTCTCTCTCTCTCTCTCTCTCTCTCTATCTATCTATCTATCTATCTATCTGTCTGTCTGTCTCTCTATCATCTTAAATGTTTCGATTTTGTCATTCATTTATTCTTTCTGTAGATTTTCGGAAGGATTTCATGCATTGCTTCTTTATTTCATTGATTCATTCATTGATTCATTCATTCTTCTTTTCTCTTTCTCTCTTTCTTCCTTCCTTCCTTCCTTTCTGTCTTTTTCAGTCTCACGTCGCCTCCTGCTCTTTCCTTTCATACATCTTTAACTTATCTCGCTATTCTTGCCTTTTCATTTTCTAATTTTACTACTTTTTGTCTTTTTTTTTTTACTTTGTTTTATTTATTTTTTTTTGTTTTTTGGGGTTTTTTTTGTTTTATCTTCCCATCTTTCTTTCCCCGCTTTTTACAATATCTTTTCCACTTTGACAGCAAAATGTCCGAACGCAGTAATGGAAATCATAATCAAAAGCGGACCATTTGAAAGAGCCATCCTCACCTCTTACAGTAATAAAGAGTTACTTTTAAACTTACGCTAAAGGGCAGAGAAGAGAAGCAAGCCAATAATAGGTACAAAGATTCCGAAGCAGTTCTAATTGTTAACCTGCTGAATGACAGCAAGTAACATCTGTACAAAGCCCTGGTAATGGCTCCTAACAAAAATGGCGGCTTCCACAGCGCCAAAACGAGGCGCGAATTGCCAGTTATAAGAAATACTGAACTAAGTGGGTGTACTCATACATTTTTTGGTGAATAGACAGCACACGCGAACAACAGTTAGACGTCGCCGCCGTATTTGTTAGACAAAAGGGAAGAAATTGAATCTAACGGACATTGGCGTGTATATCGTGTGTTCTTATATATATATATATATATATATATAATCTGCTTTTTTTTCCTTTTTGTTTAGTCTTTTATATAAAGATATTTATTTATATATTTCTTCTTTGGTGAGGCAGCAACACCTACACGTCCTCTCCTTTCTCGTCCATTGCAATCCAACTTCTCACTGAAAACTTTTTTTTTTCCTTTTTATTCCTAAAGCTTTTATTCCATATGTTCTTAAGACTCTTCAGGAATTTTTATTTATTTATCTATTTATCTACTTACTTTTTTTTAGAAAGAACACTCCCTCCTCACCTTTTCTTTCTCATATTTTATTCTTACATTTCTTTATATTTACGACTATCACAATCATCAACAAATAATGTAATGTAAGCAAATACATGTACATACCTATTCACACACACATGCTCATATATATATATATATATATATATATATATATATATATATATATATATATATATATATATATTGTACATTCGCAGATTCATATATATGCATACATGCATATAAATACATTCAACATACATACACACGCACATCTACATACATATATATATATATATATATACGTGTGTGTGTGTGTGTGTGTGTGTGTGTGTGTGTGAATATAGAATATTAAAAAAAATCATACCCAGAAAATGTCTTTATCTATTATCATTTGAATAATATAATATATATACCGTTTAACGTTTCATTTTTTTAAACCATCGTTAGGGAGAGGTTAATATGAGATCTTACGTCTATTCTGAAAAGTTATTTTAAAAAAGAAAATGAAAAGAAAACAATGAGAAAATTTTTAGCGTTCTGTCGTCATTGATAGCGTTCTGTTTCAAAATGTATTTTTATGTTTATATTAATTAATTCGTAGAAGAACACAGATAATATAAAATCTGAAGGATGCTTCTATTTGATTTGGTTGGTTGGTTGGTTGATTGGTTGGTTGTTTTTATGGCATATCAACCTTTATAGGTTATGTAACGCCAAATCCATTTTTATCCAAATCATCTCTTCTATTTCAAACTATTCAGTGTAGCACGAGCACATATTTTAATTGTCAAAAAAGTTCCAATTTAGCCAATTCAGTTTAATATAAGTATAGACTTTGTTTACTCACAGTTAAATGTCAAAACAGTTCTATATTAAACAATTCAGTTTAACGTAAGCACAGTTTCAATGTCAAAAACAGTTCCATTTCAAATAATTCAGTTTACATGAGTATACAGTTTAATTGTCAAAAGCATTTCTATTTCAAGCTATTCAGTTAAGTCAAACAGTTCTACTTCAAACAATTCAGTTTAGCATAAGTATGCAGTTTATTTCTATTTTACCCATAGATAGGACCCTATCAGGTGCTACCATTCCAAGCCAGAGTGGACCTGGGAGCAATGGCAATGAATGAGTGCTCCGCATTCCACAAAGCCCCAGCATCCGTGGAACTTCCCCATCAGATTGCTTAGTGTCATATCAGGACACTCGTTTGGGGAGTCCTACTCCACCGCAGAGATGCAGTCGGTGTATTCTACAGCCCCTGTTGACTGGCCAATTATATATTTGTGTAGAGTGTGATAAAAACTATTATGAGTGACACTTTAAGCTCGACCGGAAGACACATTTAGGAACACAGAGATTTCAGGAACGATTGCAACAGAATAGCATCAGCAGATCACAGTTTAGTACTAATCATCGTTTTAATTTAAAATATTCTATGATGTTACTTAATATACACAGCAAACAACAGAGAAAAATTGTAGAATTTAACATTATTTTTTATCATAATCCAATCAAACAAAGGCTCAGGTTTTTTAATACCTATCTCTTAATTTAATTAAATTAGTTCTAATTAGTTACTCTATCCCTTATTTGAATTAGATTTTTTTTTATTATTTATGATTAAATTATACTTGCTTCAAATAGTTTCGATACGATTTTTAATCGAAATATTTTATAAACTACATTTTTATTGCCATAGCAACAAACACGTTATTATATTTAATAATTATTAATATAAAATATATATTATAATTATAATAAATAGTTATTATTTTTAAGCAGGAAATTTGATTCTCAAAAACAACGCCAATTTGTGTAGCTAAGAATTTTTTAAAAATCTGTTCATTTAAAAAAAAATGAACAGGGTTTTTTTTAATTCTAAGCTACACATATTGGCGTTGTTTTTGAGAATCAAATTTCCTGCTGATGATAAAATTTAAATTATCTTTATATATATATATATATATATATATATATATATATATATATATATATATATATATATATATGTGTGTGTGTGTGTGTGTGTGTGTGTGTGTGTGTGTGTGTGTGTGTGTGTGTGTGTGTTAGTGACAGGGAGAGAAAATTTATATATATGTGAGTGCGAGCTACTGAGAGAGAGTGAATTCATATATATATATATATATATATATATATATATATATATATATATATATATATTATATATATATATATGTATACATATGCGCATACACCTGTATGTATATTTATAAACGGTGCCTCTCTCTGTGGTACTTCTCTTATCCTTTCTACACCTACGTTTCTGACCGTGAGTTTTTATATAACTACCAATCTCAGTTTTTATAACTTAATTTCTTCATATGTTTAAATGTGTGTAAATATACGAGAGCGGAATGAGTTTTTTTACATTTATTATCAAACTTGTTCCTGTTGGTTTATTGACAAAAAGTTACTTATATTAAAATTAAAACCATCAGATGAAACACGTACGGATTAAGTTTTTATATGATATTATTTACCAACCCCTCCGCTCGGGCAGGATTTGACACAAGGTCAATTTTTAAGCGGAGTTTAACAGGTTTGAATTCAGAGTTTTCCTTCTCCTAGACTAGTTGCCTAACCAAGGCTGAAGAACCTAGTCTGTCCTACTATTTACCCATAGCTGGAGGGAGAATAATTGGATTCATACCTTTCCCAAGGGTATTAGTGCTATGTGAAAATGCAATCAGTATCGTCCAGGATTTTTATATGATGAGTTTATATTTATTACATCAAACTTTTAATTAGGAAATCAGTATAATGAGGTGATATATATATATATATATATATATATATATATATATATGTGTGTGTGTGTGTGTGTGTGTGTGTGTGTGTGTGCGCGTGTGTGTGTGTGTGTGTGTATGTGTGTGTGTGTGTGTGTGTGTGTGTGACATTTTTATGTAAAAGTTAATGTTCAACATCTATTTCATTCTCTTCATATACATGCTTGCACTTATCTATCTTTCGATCGATCGATCGATCGATACACACACACACACACACACACACACACACACACATACATATATATATATATATATATATATATATATATCTGACTATTTCATTTTTTTATGTCTATCTCATTATCGATCGATCTCATTTTTTTATATCCATCTAACTATCTATCTATCTATTCTGTATGTGTCCAGAAATCTATCTCAGCCTGTTTATAACTATCTATATTTGCTTCATGGTGTGTATGTAAGAATCAAACTTATTATATTGATAATTACCCTCTTATTTCTGCTCATTCGTACGTTCACTTTTACACGTTAGTGAAAAAACAATTCTTCTGTATCTTCATTTTGTATTTTCTTCAATTAAACGACCAATGTATTATTCCTAATTTGAAGCATCATGTTGTTTCTAACATTCTGATATGCAAAAATTTCAGAAAATCTTCTCAGCTATTGCGCATCGGTGACGGGTAGCATTCGTCAAGGTGTTAATTCAGACACAATGATTTTTCTAAACATTTTTCACGCCTTTTTCCCGCTCCCTAAGATCCTTTCTGAACAATTTTTCATTTTTTTCTCTGTCGTTTATCAGATTATAAAAAAAATCAAGTTGATGTCATTTATTAAATTATATAGGAGTTACCGAAAGAGATGTAATTAGTTTTCGTTGATCTATGGCTATATGTAATCCCCGATATAAGATATCAATGCTGAGAAAATTCAATAAGGACTAAGTCGAGGGAGATTAACGTAGCTTAATCCGAGGATAAGCTGTAAACAAATCTTGCAACAACTATAGAGGTTTTTATTGCGCCCCTGTCTTTGTAAACAGTACATATATATATATATATATATATATATATATATATATATATATATATATATATACTATATATATACGTGGATGTGTTGCCCAGTCAGCTAGGGCTATAGAATACATCGATTGCATCAACGAGTGTCCTGGGTATGACACTAAACAATCTGATGGTGAGGTTTTCAGTCATGTTGAAGCTTTGGGGAATGCGAAATACCACTTCACTGCCATCACCTCCCAGGTCCACTCTGGTCTAGAGTGGTAGCACCTGATAAGGTTCTATCAATGGGTGAAGTAGAACTAACCTTTATGCAAAATTGAACTTCTTGAAATAGAACTGTTTTGACATGTAAACTGCGTACTTATTCTAAACCGAATTGTTTGATTTAGAACTGTTGACTAAACTGAACAGTTTGAAATAGAAATGTTTTTGACAATTAAACTGTGTACTTTCATTTAAATTGTGTACTTATGCTAAACTGAATTGTTTGAAATGGAACCTTTTTTGACATTGAAACTGTACTTACGCTAAACTGAATTGTTTGAAATGGAACTGTCCTGACATTTAGCAGTGTAAAAAAAATCTATAATTATAAAAACTGAATTGTTTGAAATAGAACAGTTTGACTAAATTGGATAGCTTGAAATAGAAATGTTTTTGATAATTAAACTGTGTACTCATGCTAAACTGAATTGTTTGAAATAGAAATGTTTATTGCATGAAGATGGATTTGGCATTAAATAACCAACAAATGTTGATATGCCATAAAACTCAACCAACCAACCAGCGTGTATGTATGTGTTGAGCAAAATAATGGTGAATTAATCATAAAAAATCATTATTACTTTCAATTAGTATTTTCCTTTGTGAGATAAAGTCAACTTGAAAAAAATTGTACTGCGTTGTATTTAAAGTTTTTTTTTGTTTGAGATTTTACTGAGATACATCCGAAGCAAAGTCTAATTTTCTCTAACTCAGACATATGCATGAAATATATGCAGACAGACATTTCACGTACGTAATCTGGTTTGTTGGTGTGAGCGCTACTCCCGTAGATTTTGCCCTGTCGGCTGTAGAATACACCAACTGCTTCTCTGTAGAGGAGTAAGACCCCCTACCACAACGAGTGTCGTAGATTTGAGACTAAACAATCTGATGGTAAAGTTCAAGTAATTCTTGAGCTTATGGGAATGCAGAGAACCCCTCTATTGCCATCGCTCCCAGTTTCACTCTGGCTCGGAGTGGTAGCACATGATAGGGGCCTATCTATGGGTTTAAATTGAACTAAACAGTGTACTTATGCAAATTGAACTGTTTGAAATAGAATTGTTTTTAAATAGAACTAAACAATGTATTTATACTAAACTGAATAGTTTGAAATAGATCTGTTTTTGTCATTGAAACTGTGTACTTATGGTAAACTCACGGTTTTGACATTTAACTGCTTGTAAACAAAAACTATTCGTACACTAAACTAAATTGTTTAAATTTAATTCGGCGTTAAATAACCCAAAAAGTGTTGATACGACGTAAAACAAAACAACAAACCGACCAAGCAACTAGCCCTGTAACTTGTCTTGAGCAAGAATAGACTGTCAGTGTCCATCCCTCTCCAGGTCTTGACTGGTTTGAATTTTGATCTTTCCTTTTTCCAGACTGGTTAACATACCAAGGTTAAAAAAAGTCCCGTTTTCCCGACTTCTTGTCTGTTCATTTCCCAGATGTATTAGAGATATAAGAATTCCAAGCAATCGACTTGGTTACCTGAGTTCAAGCAACGATAACCGTTACGCTATGACCGTCTCCAAATGAAAACTATGCATTATAGTTAATAATACTAACTTATAGACATAAAGGGATGAAAAAAAATGTTGAAAGTGTAAATAGTTATGATTATGATCAGACATTTTCAAACGAATCAAATTTTGGCGTTATATAACCCATAAAAATCCAAATGGACAGCACATCAGCATTAAGAACAGCCAAACATACTGTTATATTTTGACCTCTGACCCGGCCAAAAATGCCATTCCATGGTGATGCACAGGAAGGAAGTGACTCATTCTAATGGCAGTTATGAAAACCATTACCCAACAGAGTGAGCCCCTGGGCCTCCGGTTGAGCAGCCCTGGAGAACTAGAAAGACACAACGTTGACGGCCATAAGAGTGGAGATCAAAATATTGCAGTTATGTTCGATATCCAGCTCCCTCTCACATTAAAACCCCACACAACCTTTTCGAACCCTTACAAATAAAGTGAGAGGCATATATTTGTAAAGAAGTCTTCCTTCCTGCGTCTGTTGTTCATTGCGTCGGTATGTATCCAGCATATATATGTATATTTCTGCATGAACATGTATATGAGAATACAACAATACTTACCTCAACGTGTTCTGGATATGACACTTAACCGCATCCAGTGGTAAGTCTCAAGGTCTGGTGGTCAGAGGAGTGTGGAGTACAATATTGCATATAAATTAAGTATATAAAATATCATATAACGGTGAGCAAACAAATGGTTATAGACAAATTGCAAAGCTCTCTTATAAAAAAAAACACACGGGAAAGTCGAAAATATAAATGATTATTATTATTAAAATCAAACATCTCCAAATAAATCATGGTGCTTCGAGTGGTGTAATGATTTGCAAGCTAGTCTTGTAAACCTTCACAAATGAGTTTAAGTTTCTATGGGTGCCTTATTTTTTGAGGCTTCAGGCCACATTTAAGCAAAAAAAGCTTTGGACATTACACAAATAAATCAAATTTCAGTATGAAATAACTTATGAGGAGTTGATATGCCATAAAACAAATGAACTAAAAAAAACAAAACATAATTACATTTTTAATGATTTGTGCAGCTTCGTGTCACATCTAAGCAAAAAACTTAGTAAATTACACAAATGTTTCATTGTTAGATAACCCATAAAGGGTTGATATGCCAGCAATGAAACTAAGCAAATCTTAACCAAAGCAAATATAACAAGAAGAGAAACATAAAAACACATATAATTTAATGGAAATCATTGCCATTCTTATTTTCAAAACCTTTTTTCTTTTGCATATATATCATCATCATCATCATCATGTCGTGTCGCTAGCACGGATATCCCTGACCCTCTCTCGCTACTTCTCCCTATCGTTCATCGCCTCTGGCAAGTCTTCAGAGCTACATCCCGTATCCTCACATAGCTGCTGTATGTATGTTCAAGCTGGTCATCCTGCTTTTGCTCGACCATATGTGGGGATCCATAGAAGTACATCACTTAAGAGCTCGTCTCTGCTTCTCCAGAAGTGTCCTGCATGTCTGGTTCGTCTAACTTGTATAGTTTTCGTGATGGGAGGCGGGTGGCCGTATAGTTGGTGCCTTGTGGGGTGTTGCCGCCAGGACTTGTTCATTATACTTATTGTTTGCTAGGCTATCCTAGATTGCCTATCTTCCACTGAGTCTCTAATCTTATCTATCTGATTTATATATATATATATAATATATATATATATATATATATATATATATATATATATATATATATATATATATATATGAATAAAAATTATTATATTAATATATCTTCACAGCCCGAAGACAAATAGTCTCATTCAGTGTAATACGTCAATTCACTGAACGAGTGTCAGTGTTTAGAATTGTTAAATATATATATATATATATATATATATATATATATATATATATATATAATTTTGTTCTACTTAGTTTACTGAGCACATTAGATTAGATAACTCTGTCAATTTTTTTTTAACAAGTCATTGCGGTTCTGGTTGATTATTTTCAAGCAGTACACGTGTTTTTAGTTTTTTCTTTTTTGTTGAACTTTTTTACCCCGATATCAGTTTGAGTAATATATCTTAATTTACGAATTGCATCATCTGGTTTTTTTTTTCACGTCGCTAGAATCATAGAAATAGCTTAGAAAATAAAAATTATATATATATATATATATATATATATATATATATATATATATATATATATATATAATATATTATTTATTATTTTTATATATTATTTTTATTCATATATATATATATATATAAATATATATATATATATATATATATGAATGCTGCCATCTCAAATCATACTATGGATATCACTCTACAATATTTTGTAATATTCCCTTGCAGAGATAACAAATTATGGGTACGCAGGGGTACCGCAAAGAATTATCTAATTTAACATTAATTTTATTCTAAAAAGTACCTGAATTCTATAATTTCTAGAAGAAGTTTATATATTCACAACGGATATAATTACGTATTATTTATTACTAATATCTATACCCTTTAAAACCTAAAACCAAAAATAAAAGTACACATCTATATTAAGCGGAGAACAGTTTGTGTAGATTAAGGGTTTTCTTTCCTCTAAAGATACCTTGACAAGACTAAAAAACTAATTCCACCTTATTATCAAATCATAACTTGGGCGAACGGGTTCATGCCTTTCTTAAATAAATTAGCACAAAAAAGTCGCAACAGCCTCGTCTAGGGTCACCGATTCGATTTTCTACTATGTTAACCACTGCTCTGTACTTGCTTCCTGAAATGGTTAGATGTTGAGAAAACAAGTTTGCTATGCATTATTATTGTATTGAGTGGAAAGTTTTTTAATGTATTTTTTCTTCATGGAGAAAGATATTCTCTAATCGAAAAGTGGTACACAGCAATGAACAGTAACTAAAGGAAACTTACGTTGCTGCGTACCGTGACTAATCGTAAACAATGCATTATCTACCCACTTCAAAAGAAAACAGTAAATAATTATTTTGCCCTAAAAGTAAGTTGTTAAATTTACTCAAAGATTACTCTATTTGAAAGCACTTTTTCGAGGTGAAGATGTTGAATAATTAACTTGATTAAACCTAAAAAAAATGATTACCTGTCACTTTTACGTTCTAATTCTTCCCGCCGAAATTTTTATAAATTTTTCGTATTATCATTATTATTACACAGACCAGCCTTAGCTGATGGTTTTTCACAGGATTGTGAGCGACAGCATGTCTTCTCAGGTCTCCAGGACTCTTCTCTGTATTCTGGTAAATCTTAACAATGCTGTAGTTTGGATGGTCTTGGCTTGTTCTCCAATTTCCTACTCTTCCAGCCTCCTTACCAAGCCACTGGAGACCGTTCCAAGTACACCAATTAAGATAGGTATCACCAATACCTTAATGTTTCATGTCTTTTTTTTACTTCTCTGGCAAGGACCAAGTATTTGTCTCTGTTTTCATTTTATTTGATTTTCACTCTGAGATACACCAGAACGGCAAAGTCCACTATTTTTTAAAAAATTATCACTAGTGCTGGTCTTTTGACTGGGCTTAGGTGATCTGTTTGTATCTCATGCCTAGGATTATTATTATTATTATTATTATTATTATTATTATTATTATTATTATTCGATTTTGAGTCTTTCACTCCTGCGTAAGGCGATAGTCTTCCACTGAAGATTCAGTGAAGGCAAATCTCTTCAAGTTTCTGGGACTCTTTTTAATATTCTGGCCGATCTTAATAAACCCCCAGTTTGGACGGGCTCCTCTTCTGCTCTTATTTCCAAGTCCTTCAATCCCTATACCAATCCTTTAGTGACTGTACTAAGCGCACCAATAACAACTGGTATCACCGCCACTTTCATGTTTAATATTCTTATTCTTATTATTCTTATTCTTATTATAATTATTATTATTATTATTTACTCGTTTAGTTTTCACATCATCTTACGCTGATGGTTTTCACAGGAGTTTGAGTGACAGCAAGTCTCCTCAAGTCTCCAGGACTCTTCTCAGTATTCTGGCTGATCTCGATAATGCAGTAGTTTGAATGATCTCCACTCGACCTCTTATTTCCAAGTCCACCATTTCCTTTATTAAACCATTTGGTTACTGTACCAAGAGCACCAATTTATTATTATTATTATTATTATTATTATTATTATTATTATTATTCACTCATTAGAGCTTTTCACGTCAGCGATAGACGATGGTTTTTCACTGAAGTCTGAGTGACAGCAAGTCTCCTCAAGTCTCCAGGACTCTCCTTAGTATTCTGGCAGTTCTCAACAATGCTGTCGTTTGGATGGTCTCCACTCGTCCGCCAACCTCCAAGTCCTCTAGTCCCATTAGTAATCCCTTAGTTACTGTTCTAAACGCACCAATTACAATTGGTATAATTGTCACCTGCATGTTCCACAGTTTTTTCAGTTCCCTAGCAAGGTCGAGGTACTTATCCTTCTTTTATTATTATTATTATTTTTATTATTATTTCAGTCCTTCCGAGTTTTCCCCAGCAGCTGGTGATCTTTCATTCAAATCTGATTGACTGCAAGTCTCCTCAGGTTTCCAGGATGCTTCTGAGTTTTCTTGCCAATCTCAGCAATGTTGTTTATTATTGTTTGTTTGTTTGCCTCCTTGGGCATATTCCCTTTTTACTAACTTCACACATTCAATTTTCAAACCATGAGAAACAAACCAAAATCTTTGCACAGAACATATACCCACTCAATGCAATTTCTATATTAAATTGAGCAACTTAATTCTTCCGGTCATTCTCAAAAACTCACTCTTAAATCATTTCTCTGACCATTATTCGTGAAACCATTTGACCATTTTGACCATTATTCTTGAAACCATCCAATTAAATCTCAACTTTTTTTATTCTATTGCAATGGGTTTTCCTAATATATATTACATTATTAGCAAAAAAATCTAATTAGTAAATAGACTTAATTTTTTTTTTTAATCTGTCTTGATAGTAAATTTCTCGTCCGAGAAATATTGAAATATATAGAAATTTATAGAAATCTCATTAATTATTTTGAGTTTCAATTAGATTCTCTCTCATTCTGGTTTCAAGTAAGGTAGTCGATTCTAATTTTTCCAGTTTCTCCCAGTAACTGTACTTTTTTACTCTTTTTATAATTTTTGTCAATCTTCTTTGTATATATTCCAGTCTCGATATTACACTCGAATTTTCATGTCTCGACACTGGAGCCCAACTGTGAATACAATATTCTATATGTGGTCTTATTAAGATTTTATATGTTCTTAAAACAATAGTTGCTTCTCTTAAAATTTATAATCAGCAAGCCAATAATTCCATTTGCTCTCAATTCAATAGACAAAATAATATTGTCAGTTATATAGCATAAAAGCCAACCCCTAGATTGCATTCCTCATTTCCTTTTTTGATTTCCCTGTTGCTTAATATATATTCAACTATAATGTGGTTGGTTGGTTGGTTGGTTTTGCTGCGTATTATCCCTTTTCAGGTCATTTAACACCGAATCAAATTTCAAACAACTCAATTTAGTATAAGTATAGTTTTTTTGTTCCCAGAGTTAACTGCCAAAAACAGTTTTATTTCAAACATTTCAGTTTAGCATAAGTACACAGTTTAGTTCTATTTGACTCATAGATAGAACCCTGTCAGGTGCTACCTCTCCGAGCCAGAGTGAACCTGGGAGCGATGGCAATGAAGGGGTACTCAACATTCCCCAAAGCTCCGGTATCATTGGAACCTCACCATCAGATTGTTTATTGTTAAATCTAAGACATTCGTTGCGGGGGATGTCTTACCCCTCTGCAGAAAAGCAGTCGGTGTATTATACAGGCTCAGCCGATTGGGCAAAGTTTTGGATCAAATATATTGTGCTTTATATTTTTTCAATAATGAATTCTAATTTCCAGATATCTTCCCAATATGACAATTTATTTGTTATTTCTCTTAATAATGGTTTTACAAGTAGCTTTGCCTCGCTTTTAAATAGTTTTATTTCTGATTTTATGCAAACCAAAAAGGTGCCAGTGTTATATTGTCATCTACAGCATCATAACGACACAATAATAAAGACGCAGGAAGACTTCTTAAACAAAATATTTACCTCTCACTTTATTGCAAGGGTTCGAAAAGGGTTACTCAGTGTTTGCGTGTGAGAGGGAGCTGGAGACCGAACATAAACTGAAATATTTTGACCCCCACTCTTATGGCCGTCAGCGTTGTGTCTTTCTTGTTCTCCAGATGCTCAACCGGAGGCCCAGAGGCCCACTCTGCTGGGTGATGGCTTTCTTTACTGCATCTTATCAGCAACATCTCTGGTCCCCAAACTCCATCGGGGTTCCCGAGGGCCCCTTCGGCCGGGCGTGGCTTTCTCTACCACCCCTCGTCTATCTTCCCTCCAACTCTACAGCAACTGCCCTTGACTTCTGTCTTGACTGAGTTATATAATAGTTCAACATCCACTCGATCGCCCACTCGATCTTTGGAATGGCCTTGTTGATCCTCATCCAGCGGAAATAGCTGTCATGCAGTTCACAGGTCACTCTCTTCCGGTGCATCGGTCTATGAGTGTATCATGGGCTTTACCTTGTCCCATTTCATCAGCCAAATCCACCCACGCGATCTCTTTCGATTACTGGCCATTGGAATGTGCCACTTCCTTCCGGTTCATCACTTTGTAATGGCATGTTTGCTCGGGCCGAAGGTCAAAATACAACACCAGTACTGATCCCAAATGAATACTGCAACTTCTCTGTTTCAAAATAATTGTTACCACTTGTTAATTTTCTTATCCAAGGGCAGTATTAAATTTTAAAAATAAAACAGAAATAAAAATAAATAGAATCAAAAAACAATATCATTAATGTCTATCAGGATTTGTTCCGTCAAGAAGAAATACACAGTAATATGAAACTCGAAAAGGTGGACAACTTTTTTTTTTTCAAAACATCCGACTTGAAGAATAACACCCTAATATAAAATATGCGGCTTCGAAAATATCATGTGTTTAAGAGATTATACATACTGCTTAAGACATTCCTTTTCTTCTTATTTATATCGATGCACCTCTACAATCTTTGCCAAAAAATGTTTAGTTCTTCTCCTCAATAAAAAAAAAAAAATGCCTTCATTTCTTTTCATTTTTATTTCGCCTGTCTCTCACCTCTTTTCTTCAAGTTGCGATCAGAGACTGTGAACGCCAAAGAAAATATCTCGGAAGGTAATGACTCTCTACAAGTTGATTAATAGAACGGTAAATTGAAGAAAAAAAAATAAATGTTTCCTGATGCGTGATTTAACTGAGTACTTCTCGTTTTTATATTATTAGTATTATTATTTGTAAAGTATTAAAAAAAAAAACAAAAAAAAAACGTTGCGTGGTGTGCGACCTAGCTCCATTTTTGCAGTATGCATCTATTTTTTGGCGGCTTTAACAAGCATTTTAAGATGGCGTGCTAAAGGCATTTGTGTGTGGCTCGGCACGACTGGACACGTACGGAGTGTGCAGCAAGTGTAAAATCAAAGCAAAAATGGTGAGTTCCTAAAAACACACACAAAAAAAAAAAAATCCTGCCTTTTTTTTGCCGGATTTTAAGAAAATAAATGCGCTATTGATGTTAATTGCTTAGCAAAAATTCGACCTCCCGTTAAAAGTAATCCACGTCTCCTTTAGCACTGCCGGCTTCATTATTATTTTTTTTTTGTATTCTTCTACTTATCGCACTGATTTTTTTTTTTTTTTTTCTTTTGACGCAGTCAATGAGGCGCTGTAAAGATTTATGGCTTCTGCAAGTCAGTGTATAGTAAACGTATTTGTACACAAATGCACACACATGGATATATATATATATATATGAAGATTTTGTGATAAATTTGAACAGAATGAGATAGATAGATAGATAGATAGATAGATAGGCTTACAGAGAGTGATAGATATAAAGTGTGTGTGTGTGTGTGTGTGTGTGTGTTAAAAATTAAAAATACGCGTTAAGATCACGTCAGTAAAAAGTAATTAGAATGCTCAATATGCTTTTGGTAGAGCAATACATATAGTCATGCAAGGCGCAACTGCAACGATAAAATTTCAATTCAGAAATAATGATAATTTTAGACCTATTCAACAATGATGATAATAAAATAATCTTAGGCACTCCTAAATATTTATATATATATATATATGTACGTGTGTGTGTGTGTGTGTGCGCGCGTGTGTGCATAATATATATACATATATATATGTGTGTGTGCGTGTGTGTACTTGAGTGTTTATGCATACATATATGCCTATACAGTATCTATATATATATGTGTGTATGCGTGCGTACGTGCGCGTTTGTATGTGTTTGTGTAAGACGTAATAACTCACATGAAATTTAAATTAAGTAATAATAATTTGGCACTTTTTCATGTTATATAAAAATATAATTTAATGTTTGTTTAATATAATGATCATTTATTATTCATTTAAATACACACACACACACACACACACACATATATATATATATATATATAGGTAGTATTCTTGGTCCAGTTAAACCGGAGTTGGGAGTAATTCCATCAGGACAAGAAATTATTCATGAATGAATATTTAAATTTTCCTGGTAAAGAGCTCAATGTACCAATAATACAGAGCAATAAATTCTTTAAGAAAAAACAACGAAACCGGTCACATAGGATTATAAATATATTTCCATCCTGTTAAACATAGTTATCCATTTCTGAGTTGGTAAGGTTTCCGATGATATGTTTTTAAGTTGGAATTTTCCGAGGAGAGCTCAACCATTCAGGAGCAAAATGAGTATTCTTGGTCCAGTTATGGAAATAAATTTATCATCCTATGTGACCGAATTCGTTGTTTTTTCTTAAAGTATATATATATATATATGTGTGTGTGTGTGTGTGTGTGTGTGTGTGTGTGTGTGTGTGTGTGTGTGTGTGTGTGAAGAAGGCATATGTAATCCTACAGAATTTAAGTTTAAAATCTTCAAAATAAAATATTGCAAAGTTATTTGTCTTAAAAATATTTATTAATATCTCATGAAATATATATAAATATTCAATTAGATATTTATTCATATTTAATTTAATATTCCTGATAAGGTTCACAGGTCTTTTCCCTCCTTAGGCATGTAAAGCAGCCCAGTCGGCAGGGGCATTCAAATACACCGACCGCATCATTGCAGAGTGGTAAGATCCACTCCCCAACGAGCATCCTGGATATGGTATTAAACCACCTGATGGCGAATATCCAGAATTGGAGCTTTGAGGAATGTGAAGTACTATATTACCCGAAGTGGTAGGACCATATTACCCGAAGTGGTAGCGCCTGATAGGCTCCCGTCGATGGATCAAATAAAACTGTTTGATATCAAAACTGAGTGCAAACAAATGACTAATCAAAATTGATTTTTTAGTGTTAAATAGCAATACTTGAAAGTCTTTAACTATGTGCCAAAATTGATTTATTGGTATAACGTATGACGATACTTGGAACCATATGACTGAGTGCAAAACAATGAATAGTGTTTGATAGAAGAATTAGAATCAAATAGTAAGACCTGTATCCATATCCATGTTGGCAAACTAATTATTGATATTGAATCGAATTATTAGTATTAGATAGTTATAGTCGAAATTATTAAACTGAGTAGAAACAATAGGAATACTAGTGTGCAAAAATGATTTTTAACTTATTTAAAAATGAAATTACCAACAGCTTATGTAAGCAAAAAAAAAAATGACTGATGTTAAATTGTGACTGTTGCACTACATGGATGCTAACTAAACGGCTGGAGAAGAAACTTGACGGCAACTACACAAGAATGTTCAGAGCAATATTGAACAAGTCCTGGCGACAACACCCGACGAGACACCAACTATACGGACACTTGCCTCCCATCAAGAAAACTATACAGGTTAGACGAGCCAGACACGCAGGACACTGCTGGAGAAGCAAGGACGAGCTCGTAAGTGATGTACTCCTATGGACCCCCACATATGGCCAAGCAAAAGCAGGACGACCGGCCCGAACTTGCATACAGCAACTATGTGAGGACACAGGATGTAACCCAGAAGACCTACCGGAGGCGATGAATGATAGGGAGAAGTGGCGAGAGAGGGTCAGGGATATCCGTGCTGGCGGCACGACATGATGATGATAATGATATAGCAATACTTACAGCAATTTAAGTGTATGTAAAAATGAACTTAGTATTGTTTAAAAATGTTATCACAAAATGTGTTTACCAATCATATATTCAATATAACTGTATAAACAGGATTTGGTATTTAATGATCTACAATGGTTTATATGACTTATGGTAAACTGAATTGTTAGGAATAGAACTGTTAGATCATTTAACTCTGTGTAAACAAAAGACTGATGTTTAATTGAATTGTTCTTGATACTGTCATGTGGTCTCCCACTGAGTGGAGAGAAATAACAAATTTCCCCTACCTTTCTGTGTTTGAATTAACAAGCCTCAAAGACTGACCGTTAAAAGGAGGAATAAGGAATGTAGGTCAACTTCGGCCGGCCTGTTGAAGGAAGAAATGAATCAGGGTCAAGCTACCTGAACTCCGTAAACCCAAGTTGGTTGACAGAGAGGGGGATTTGCGTAGGTCGGTATAGTAGCCCGAAGGAATAGCATGACAGGGGTGGTGGAAGCAAAAGAAGAAGAAGAAATATGCCAAGTGATTGGCCAGAACCCTAAAGCGGAAGAAGCACGTTTTTCGTCAGAGGAAATAAATTTAAAGAAAGAAGAAAGAAAAGAAAAAAAGAAGAAAGACATTTGTATTTTGTATTATCTGCTGGTAATATAGCCGGCACTTTAAATATTTGTCTGGTCGGCACGCATTAAAAACCTTGTTATATTTTAGATGTCTCCTCGTGTCGAAATTTATTCATTGTGTTGCTTGCCTATCGAGTTCCCTTCTTTTGCATATTCCTTTTCAGCTTCATTCGTTTCAATTTATTCTCGCTAAATGTCCTATTCTCCTTTAAGAATATTACTTGGGAAATTTGAATTGTCGACTACAATAAATAATATTATCATATCTAAACCTAGAGGCCCATATCTTCCATTATCTTTGGGGTAGGAAGACGAAGTGGTCTGGTGGGTGTGTGTAACGTTAGAAATAGAAACCCCTTGCCAGCGGCGGTCAGTCTGGCCCCAAGTTAACTCCCACATTATTTGCCAGTTCAACTACGCCCAAAAAGGGAATCTTAACTAGGACTTATTTTGTGAGGGATCAAGTGCCAGACTGCCCCGTCTTCACACGTGTGAAAATAACCTCCCGTCCTGGGATAAATATTTTAATGGCAATGTCACAATACATAGGAATACTTGGAATCGTTTAATTAAGTAGAAACTATAATAATACTAGTGTGTAAAGAAATTACTTCTAACTCATTTAAAAATGAAATTACCTATAAACTATGTGTGCAAACAAACGGCTGATATCAAATTGTGGTTGTACTATAGTAATATTTTAAACTATGTAACTGTGTGAGAAAAAATGAGCTCTGGCTCGTTTAAAAATGTAATCACAAAATGGGTTCACAAAATATATATCTAATCTATAAAGAGGATTTGGCATAAAATAATCTATAATGGTTGATATGCCATAAACCCCAACCCCTCTAAACCAAACCAAGAGATATTTCTAAGAATTATATTATTTAAAAAAAATTCAAAAATATGGCTATTCATAGCAGGTGTGCACAATTAGCGTTGGTCTTAAATCATGCTTGCTTAGTTGGTGAGGGTTAAAATACACAATGTGCTTCATCTGAGGAGGTGTACCCTGCCATACAAAGGGATGTCCTTGATAGGACGCTAAAAAGCTTTCAGGGATAACGCTTCATTTCAAGATCCCTAAGAAGTGTTGTGTCCTTGTTTAGTGCTCATAATCTCAAGTTACTTTCGAAGTAAAGGCAATCATTTATTAAGGATTAAGTGCATTAACAAAGAATGGGATTATTTTCAAAACTAATCATTCGTTGTGAAAAATCAGTTCATATTTTTGGTTAAAACGCTGTAAAGTTTGGTAATGTATAATATATAATAATATCCGTCTTCCAATAATAAATTAAAAGTATCTTTGGTGCGAAGAAAATAAACCCTTTCAGTTGGTATTCGTGTACTTATTCGTAAATGATGCTTTATATTACTCGAGTAGGGTTAGTCCCATGGCGTAGTAGCTGTGCTTGACAGCCACATCTAACTAATCGAATCTGATTTCCTGTCCTTCTATTAAGTTCACTTTCAGAGTAATACATTTGGGAGAGGTATGAACTCTGTTATCCCCAACCTCTAGTTATTGGTTAAATAGTGCCACAACTTTTCTTTTACAAGAATGGCTTTGGTATTAACCCACAAAGAAACTGAAACCCAAGCTAAATATTATTTATACGTTTAAAACATCTTAAAGCTGAATATTATTTATACGTTTAAAACATCTTAATCCATTTTAAACAAATTATTTCAGTCTGAAAATGGAGCTGTGTCCTACGTATGACATTAAACTTCATCTAATGCTGAGACTCCAGCATTGGAGTGTGAGGATGAAGAGTACACCTTTGTTATTATAACTCTCACATCACCTATGACACGGAGGAGGAGACTCTGTTAGGCTCCCATCTTTGGGTTAAATAGAACGATTCAGTCTTTTACTAGGGATTCATATTAGATAGAATTATTAGTGTTAAATAGCCATGCTTCGAACCATTTAAGCGACTTCAAATTGTAAGAATTAAATTAGATAGGAATGCTTGATTAATAGAATTACTAATTTTAAATAGAAATACTTGAAACTATTTAATTGTGGACAAAGAAATAAATTCTAACTAGTTTAAATATAAAATTACCAACAAACAATTCGCTTAAAAACCATTAATGTGTGTGTGTGTGTGTGTGTGTGTGTGTGTGTGTGTGTGTGTGAACAGGATTTGTCATTAAATAATCATAAAGGGTTGATATGGCATTAAAGAATATAAGCTAAGCTAACCTGAAAATGTAGCAACGTATTAAGTATGAAAACATCGAATTATATTATCTATAAAAAAAACTTGCCCAGTCGGCTGGGGCTGTTGAATACACCGACTGAACATCTGCAGAGGGATAAGACCCCCACTCACCCAACGAGTATCCTGGATATGACACAAAACAATCTGATGGTGAGGTTCCAGTAATACTGGAGCTTTGAGCAATGTGGAGTACGCCTTCATTGCCATCGCTCCCAGGTCCACTCTGACCCAGAATTGTAGCACTTCATTGGGCCCTATCTTTGAATTAAATAAAAATTCTGACATTTAACTATGTGGACAAAAATAATACTTACTCTAAACTGAATTGTTTGATTTAGAACTGTTTGACTAAACTGAACAGTTTGAAATAGAAGTATTTTTTACGATAAAACTGTGTAGTTACATTTAAACTGCGTACTAATATTAAACTGAATTGTTTGAAATGGAGCTTTTTTTACATTGAAACTGTACTTATGTTAAACTGAATTTTTTAAAAATTGAACTGTTTTGATATTTAACAGTGTAAACAAAATCTATATTTATACTAAACTGAATTGTTTAAATTAGAACTGTTTGAATTAACTGAATAGCTTGAAATAGAAATGTTTTGATAATTAAACTGTGTACTCATGCTAAACTGGATTGTTTGACACACAACTGTTTATTTGGATAAAAATAAATGTGGCATTATATAACCTCGAGAGGTTGATTTGCCATAAAACCCAACCAACCAACCAACCAACAAACAGACTATAAAAACCGAGCCACCTGTATTTGTTCTATAAACTTGAAGTCCCTATTGACGAGCTGACTGAATTTTGCCAAGGATTGTGCATAAAATGCTATATTCTGGTATTTAAAATAGGTTTTCAAACTGTTACGTCAAATACTACAATTTAGATTTTCAGATATTTGTAGCCGGATCCAGGTACAGGCCAGTGGATCTGTGATGATGGGATTACGATTTTGGGGGGTCATCACTCTGTTCAAGTTTACTTTTCTAACACTTAGGAAAAACTACTTATTCTTTCCGTTTTTTAGCTTTCAAAAAGATTTATTATGGATTGTTCGATGCTTACCCAGAATATTACATTTAACAATACACACAAGTTTCTATCTATTTACATAACTCTTCTACCACAAGGCATTCATGATGTAATTCTTATCTTGATAGGAAATGGACACGGCGACCCGAGTTCAAATCCTAGACGTGGCTATTTGCATTTCACATCGTGCTAATGACCTTAAGTAAGATATGAATCCGACTATTATCCCTCCAACTATTGGCAAATAGTAGGGCAGACTGTGCTCTTTAACCTTGGTATGGCAACCAGTCTAGATGAAGGAAAACTTTAAATTAAAACAAATCAAAAATTGACCTTGTGTAACATCCTGTTCGTGCAGAGGTGTTAGATGAATGCACGATGTGACACAAGGGTACAAATTTGGTTTGAATTCAGAGTTTTCTTTTTCTTAAATTGGTTGCCGAATCAAAGTTAAAGATCTAAGTCTGCTTTACCCATCGCAAAGAAGAAAGCAGATAAATTGAAGCCTATTTTTAGGGCATTAGCACGAAGGGAAACGCAAAGATTCTCGTCAAGGATATGAACTCGAGTGGCCGATACTATATACTATATATTATACTGATTGTATTTCTCTCGATTGCCTGAAAAATTAGAGGTTTACCCTTTTTCAAATGATTTTAAATGATTGATCCATTTTTGAACCTCACATAATTGTGATTGTGAAGAGATGTAACGTGCATAACTGTAATTATGAGAAGATATTTTCGTAACGTGCATAATTGTGATTGTGAAGAGACATTTTTGTCCCGTGCATAACTGTAATTATGAGAAAACATTTTTGTAACGTGCATAAATGTAATTGTGAAGATATATTTTTGTTACGTACATAATTAATTATGAGAAGACATTTTTGAAACAAACATAATTGTGATTGTGAAGATATATTTTTGTAACTTGCACAACTGTAATCATAAGAAAACACTTTTGTAACGTACATAATTGTGATTGTGAAGAGATATTTTTGTAACTTGCACAACTGTAATCATAAGAAGACACTTTTGTAACGTACATAATTGTGATTGTGAAGAGATATTTTTGTCCCATGCATAACTGTAATTATGAGAAGACATTTTTGTAACGTGCATAATTGTGATTGTGAAGATATATTTTCGTAACGGGCATAACTGTAATCATAAGAAGACACTTTTGTAACGTACATAATTGTGATTGTGAAGAGATATTTTTGTAACTTGCACAACTGTAATCATAAGAAGACACTTTTGTAACGTACATAATTGTGATTGTGAAGAGATATTTTTGTAACTTGCACAACTGTAATCATAAGAAGACACTTTTGTAACGTACATAATTGTGATTGTGAAGAGATATTTTTGTAATTTTCCCAACTGTAATCATAAGAAGACACTTTTGTAACGTACATAATTGTGATTGTGAAGAGATATTTTTGTCCCATGCATAACTGTAATTATGAGAAGACATTTTTGTAACGTGCATAATTGTGATTGTGAAGATATATTTTTGTAACGGCATAACTGTAATTATGAGAAGACATTATGGTAACGTACATAATTGTGATTGTGAAGAGATATTTTTGTCCCGTGCATAACTGTAATTATGAGAACACATTTTTGTAACGTGCATAATTGTGATTGTGAAGATATATTTTTGTAACGTGCATAACTGTAATCATGAGAAGACATTTTTGTAACGTACATAATTGTGATTGTGAAGAGATATTTTTGTAACGTGCATAACAGTAATTATGAGAAGACATTTTTTTAACGTACATAATTGTGATTGTGAAGAGATATTTTTGTCCCGTGCATAACTGTTATTATGAGAAGACATTTTCGTAACGAGCTTGTGAAGAGAATTTTTTGTACCGTACATAAGTGTGATTATGAACGCGAATTTTTCTACCGTATATAACTGTAATTGTGAAAATATTTTTATACCGTAAATAATTGTGATTTCGAAGAGACATTTTCATACCGTATAAACTATAGACCTAAACAGTAAAAATCAACCTTATCATGAAATAACCAATCAACAATTGATAAATAGCAAAACCAACCAACCAACCAGCCTGATACAAACCTAAATACCAAATTCTAATCTGAAATTTTCATTGCATAATGTTCAGTCAATATATAAAAAAGATAGAGAAGAGTTCCATTAAGTGCATTGACAAGGAAAGAGATTATGCTAAGATTATAAATAAAAATTCCATAACAAAATTGCCCAGTTAGCTGGGACTGTAGAATACACCGACTGCATCTCTGCTGAGGTTTACCGCCCCTACCAACGAATGTCCTGGTATGACAATAAACTATTTTAAACTACGCACTTGTGCTAAACTGAATTGTTTGAAATAGAACTGATTTTGTATTTTAATCTGATTTGTTTGAAATAGAACAGTTTTTGATATTGAAACTGTACTTACGCTAAACTGAATTTTTTTTGATAAAACTGTTTTGAAAAAAACTATACTTATACCAAATTGAATTGTTTGAATTAGAACTGTTTGACTAAACTGAATTGCTTGAAATAAAAAAAAATTGACAATTAAACTGTATACTTATGCTAAACTGAATGTTTTTAAAATAGAACTGTTTATTTGTATAAAAATGGATTTGGTATTAAATAAACTACAAATCGTGATATGCCATAAAACCCAAGCCAACAACTAAACAAATATACATGAACCAAAATTATTTATTTAAAGAGATACAGTAGTTCAGACGACGATTAAGAAGAACATATTTCATTCCAATTGAATTTTCCTGGTAAGTATATTTATTTTGTTATCTGAGCCATCAAATGTATAATATGAATTCATCAGATTCTAAATTATACAAATGTGTAATGGTACTATATGAATATGTGCATACACAGGTGAACATAAGTAAACTATACATATATACCAATGTGTGAATATGCGTGCGTGTGTGTTAATATATATATATATATATATATCTATATATATATATATATAGTTTGCTATATTCATAAAAAAGGCAACTCAATATCAGTGATAGAGCATATGTAGACCTAAGTTTTAACAGTCTACACACGAGTGTCAACAGTGACGGTGAATTTCTCACCAATACGATCATCATATATATATATATATATATATATATATATATATATATATATATATATATATATATATATAACTTAGTGCACTTATACCAACTTATCATTTGAAAAAAACTAATACATCTTTTCTCAACCAAGGTGACCAAGAGTTTATCTTTCCTGGTGAAACATTATACAATCAAAATTAACATAATTTTATATTATTATCTATAAAACCCTCCAGCATTGAAAACCTGAAACCTACAATATAGATATGTAGTAATTTAAAAATAAGTTTATCCCATATATATATATATATATATATATATATATATATATATATATATATATATATATACACTATTGCCAACTATGTTCACTCATAACAATTTATTTAAAAAAAGTTTCTCTTCTAATCTAAAGTTATCAGGATTTTATCCCGTCTACTGGAACATTATACAACCAAAGCGATTATTATTATTATTATTATTATTATTATTATTATTATTATTATTATTTACTCATTAGAGTTTTTCACATTAGCTAACGCTGATGGTCTTTCACTGGAGTCTGAGGCACAGTAAGTCTCTTCAAGTCTCCAGGACTCTTCTCAGTATTCTGGCCATTCTCAGTAATGTAGTAGTTTGGATGGTCTCCACTCGTCCGCCAACTTCCAAATCCTCCAGTCCCTTTAGTAATCCTTTAATTACTGTTCCAAACGCACCAGTTACAATTAGTATAATTGTCACCTTCATGTTCCATAGTTTTTTTTCAATTCCCTAGCAAGGTCGAGGTATTATGATTATCATTATTATTATTTGCAAGATTTTCACGCTAGCGTTAACTGATGAGTTCTCACAGGAGTTTGAGTGACTGCAAGTCTCCTCAAGTCTCCAGGACTCTTGTCAGTATTATGCCGTAATTACGTCTCGGCTCGTCCCCTCATTATGCCTTAAGGGATCGTTCCAAGCGGCTCAATTACAATTGGTATCACCGTCACCATCATGTTCCATAGATTTTTTTTAGTTCCCACGCATGGTTTAAGAACTTGTCTTTCTTCCTATTTTCACTCCGTGATCTGACGGGAGGGCAAAGTCCACTTTACGGCAGGTTACCTTTTTTTTGTGTTAACTATTTTTAGGTTTGGTCCTTTAAATTGGATTAGGTGATCTGTTTGTATCTCAAAATCTCAGAGAATTTAGTGCGTCTCATTTTCCTGGACAGATTCTGGTTTGTGCATATATACCATTTGGTAAAATGGTAAACTTTCATTTTCAGGAACCATTGTTTTTTTTTGGATTTTTTTGTTTTTGTTTCTTTTTTTTTTTTTTTTTTTTACTAAATTCTTTCTTCAACTGTTAAAAACAGAATAAGAAATAAAAAAAAAACCCTAAATTAACAAACTAATTAAAAAACAAAAATTAATGAGATTAAAAAAAAATAAATGAATAAACAAAAACAAATAAAAATATATTTATTTGTTAATTATAAGTTCACTCCTTGTACAGGGTGACCCCCACAAAAAACAGAACCCATATATTTTTTTTTCGTAACGTGCATAATTGTGATTGTGAAGAGACATTTTTGTCCCGTGCATAACTGTAATTATGAGAAAACATTTTTGTAACGTGCATAAATGTAATTGTGAAGATATATTTTTGTTACGTACATAATTAATTATGAGAAGACATTTTTGAAACAAACATAATTGTGATTGTGAAGATATATTTTTGTAACTTGCACAACTTTTTTTTTTTCAGGATATGAAGTAGATTCTGTGCATGAAAAATTGGGACCATAGTATTCACCAACATGTCCTGGTCTTCCAAGGAAAAGAAGTAGAATTATTTTGCTTTATTTTTGTAGAAGTAATAAAAAAGTTTATGGTTTCTGCTTTTTTTTTGGGGGGGGTCACCCAGTATATATTTATGCAGTTTCATTTTTTTGTCACAGAAAAATTTCGATTTTATTTGCTCCGTTTATCCGAAAAAAAAAGATGCGTTCTTATGCCGGACAATGGACTGAGATTATTCAAAAGTTTTTGGTCCAGAGTAAAAGATGATGAACAGTTTTTAATGTTCCTTATCCTAATCGACGTTTCCTGATAAAGAAACAAGTAAAATATTAATTTTATGTTCAGCCTGCTCATATACTCAGAGCGCTACATAAAATTCTGGTATCAGCTTGCATTGATAGAATTTTTATCGCATAGCAGTGTCATTTTTATATCCAGAAAAAACATCATTCACACGTAATATGAAATTAGAATTTTTTTTTTTTCTGTGTAACAATAACAGATTCACCAGACACAAAAATAATTAAATAAAAATTTCAACAACAAAAGCACAGTGTACACAAGTCCTAACTATGATCGTAACTGATAGCATCAGAAAAAGAAAACGGTAAATTGCCTTGATGGAGCTACCATAACCACTTGCCTAAGTACACTTGCACCACATAGGTGATGGATTAAAATGTGGTTAACGAACTGGTCTGCGATATCATTGTAAACCAGTTCGAACTCGAATCATACTATTACGTTCACTTAGGGCATAATACATTTGGGAAAAGTATGATCACTCTTATATTCCTAGATATGGGTTAAACAGTTCCATTGTTCCTCTGAAAGGATGCCTTTGGCATTAATTAACCCACGAAAGTTTATATGTCATAAAACCAAGTAACTAAACCAACCGTAGCTTGGCTTCGTCTTGCTCACCGGCCGGAGTTTTCTAACAGTATCATACCCGAAGCTGTTATTGCAATTTACTGAGGTTTACAGAGTCTCTTACGCAGAGTTTATGTTGGTAACTGTACCTCCTGTTTCAAAATAGTCACCAATTTACATCATAATCAGGCTCATCGCTGCTTAACTTTCTGTGCGAATGAACCCTAATACACTAACAAATAGTTTTAGGAGGCGCTCGAAGTGCAACGGTTATCATTCTTGTAAATCGAAACGGTGACCCGATTTTAAATCTCAGATGAGATGGTTTGCATTTATCATAGTGCTAATAACCTCGGGTAATATGCATCCAGTTATTCTCCTTCCAGTTATGAGTAAATAGTAGGGCAGACTGTGCTCTTTAATTTTGGTATAACAACCTGTCTAGGAGAAGGAAAACTCTGAATGCAAATCTCTTAAGCTCCGCTGAAAGATTGTGTCGCATCCTCTTTCTGGGGAGGGGTTAGATGAATACATTTTTGATGTGAACTTTCACTTTCTTTTCAGATGAAATGCATTTACAAAGTAGGATTAAGTGCATTTACAAAGATTGGGAAAACTTTTTGAAAATTTTCAAAAAATAAATATTTGTTGTGCAAAATAAATGTTCTGTTTTTTTTTTCATCATTATTAAGGTTGTGGTTTTATTGATGGACCTAAGTAATTATACTCACATGAACTTCAAAGAAAAAAGGAACGAGAAAGCTTGTTGTGATAGAAAGACTTTCTAGTAAAATTTCATCTTGTGTTATGTCCACGGTTTTGTCATTGCGATGGCGTTCCATATTTAGACCAGAAAAGTGAAAGGCTGACTGATTGACATTAGAAAATGAATTCTGGAAAATAAGCTATAGTATTAGAGAGATAGAGAGGAAAAAAGAGTGAATGAGAAAGAGACAGAGAAGTGAGTTTATAATTTTAAGAACATAACAACGAAAACCAAAGAAAATGTCTTCATTGCTCTTGATTGGCTGGTTTTGAAAGAAAGAAAGAAAGAAAGAAAGAACGAACGAAGGAAGTGATGCACAAAAGTGGTGTGCTTCTTTTTTGGCACGCCGTGTACAAATTCTGTTTTTGGAAATAGAAACAAACTTTTAATTCTACTACTTCATTTGCGACACACTAACTCGCACAACTCAGTGGCATTTTAATTGCTAGCTGATTGGATTTCGTGCGCAATTAAAGATTACGCCACGAACTAGCTAGATAAAAGACTCATTTGATTCCCCTTTAAATTAGGCGCATTTATTAAACGCAGGTAATCCTTTACGGAATTTTGCTGTTCTTGTTTGTGGACGCTTAAGGCTAGAGAAAGAGAGGGAGAGAGAGAGAGAGAGAGAGAGAGAGAGAGAGAAGGGGGGAGAGAGACATAGCGGGAGAGAAAAAGAGCGAGAGAGAGAGAAAGAGAGAGACAGAGACAGAGAGAGATAGACAGAGAGAGGGGGGAGAGAGACATAGTGGGAGAGAAATAGAGCGAGAGAGAAACAGAGAGAGAGAGAGAGAGAAACAGAGAGACAGAGAGAGAGAGAGAGAGAGAGAGAGAGAGAAACAGAGAGAAAGAGAGAGGGAAACAGAGAATTAGAAGTGACGGTCGAATTGCAGGAAATGGAAGAAAAAGAAAAGGTAATATTCTTTTTCATACTGTTCTTTTTATTGGGCGGTGGGGGGGGGCTTTCACTTTGTTTTTAATCTTGTTTATTTTTATTTATTTATTTATTTATTCATTTATTTATTCATTACTCTTTAAATCTACTAGAATTTTATCGTTTTATTTTGCTGGGTGAAGAAAAAAACAAAAAAACATAAACAAATAAAAAACATTCTCAAAAGCTTTAATCATTCAAAATGTTTTTTCTTCCCTTTTTGCGATATAATTCACTTGCTTTTATTGAAGGGGTTATGCTTTCTGTCTTACACAACCTATCTCATTTTTACATGCTTTTATCACTCTATTTGTTTATCTATCGATCAATCGTGATTTCCTCTGCTCTCTTTCTCTCACTTTCTCTCTCTCGTTCTCTTTGTAGGTTTGTATCCCTTCTCTCTCTCTCTCTCTCTCTCTCTCTCTCTCTCTCTCTCTCTCTCTCTCTCTCTGTGTATTCCACTCACTATCTCTTTCATTTTTACAAGCTTTTATCACTATATTTGTTTATCTTTCGATCAATCGTGATTTTCTCTGCTCTCTTTCTCTCACTTTCTCTCTCCCTTTCTCTCTCTCGTTCTCTTTGTAGGTTTGTATCCCCCCTCTCTCTCTATATATATATATATTCCACTCTCTATCTCTCTCATTTTACATGCTTTTATCTATCTATCTATCTATCTATGGTGATCTCCGCGACTCTCTTTCTCTCAGTTTTCCTAATACTCTTCTAGTCTTTCTCTCCCAATCTCTGTTTTTTTCTTTCTCTCTCTTTTTCTCTTTTTCCCCACCCCTCCTTTCTCTCTCTGTCTTTCTCTCTCTGTATTACACACCCTATCTCTCCCATTTTTACATGCTTCTATCTATCTATCTATCTATCTCTTGATTTTTCTCATACTCTGCAAGTCTTCCTCTCCTAATCACATTTTCTCCCTCTATCTCTCTCTCTCTCTCTGTATATATATATATATATATATATACATATTCCACCCCCTAATTCTCTCATTTTACATGCTTTCATCAATCAATCTATCGTGACATCCTCTACTCCTTTTCTCTTGAATTTCTTTATACTTTCCTAGTCTTCCTACCCCAAGCACTCTCTCTCTCTCCCTCTCTCTCTCTCTCTCTCTCTCTCTCTCTCTCTCTGTATCCCCCCAATTTTTCTTGACCTCTGGTTCTTTATTCTTCCCAATTTCTATCTCTCTCTATCTCTTTCTTTTTTTTCTCTCTCTCCCTTTTCTCTGTCCATCTCTCTCTCTCTTTTTGTATTCATCCCCCGATCTCTCTTGACCTCTGCTTCTCTATTCCTCCCAATTTTCTCTCTCTCTCTCTCTCTCATCCTTTTATTCTCTCTCTCATTATTTCTGTTTTTCGCTCTCTCACCAACTCTTTCCTTTTCCTTTACCTTACCCTTCTAATTTTTCCCCTCACTTGAACTCTATTTCTCTCTCTCTCTCTCTCTTTCTCTCTCCCCACCTTTTCTTATATCTCTCTATCTTGATCTGTACCTTCGTTCTTTTTTCCTCCCTCTCTCTCTCTTTCTCTTTCTCTTTCTCGATCTTCTCTCTCTTTCTCTCTCTCTCTACATCTCTCTTCTCTTTCTATCTTTTTACTCTTATCTCTAGTTTCTCGTTCTACTTCACACTTCCTCTCTACCCACTCTTCTCTCCTGACATCTATCTATCTATCTATCTTTTCTCTGTTAATTTTTGTTTTGTTCCTTCATTTTTTCGCTCTGTGACTTCAATTCTTCATTCGCGGTCCGGCCAATCTAATTCTAAGCAATTAAAGATTTTGCACACGGTGTTTAGCTTAATGACTTTTCCTCTTCTCAATTGCCCTGTTTATTTAAATGAATATAATAATCAGAGGTAAAAAATAAAATGGAAAGTGTAAAAGAACGTTTCTCAAGACAGACAGCATTTAGAAAGCTCTCCTTGTAGTTGCATATTACTAAGATCAGAGAAATTACTCAACTCTGGACTCTTATAAAAGATAATTCTTATTCTTTCAAGGGAAAAAATAAGTAGATCTTGAAGAAAAAATTGATCGTGTTTAAAACTTTGAAAGATCTTTACAATATAAAGGTTGTGTTATTATTAGACTGGTAACGCTCTCTCGAAAGTTGTAAGATTTTCTCGATAACAAGGGCTTTTTTCTCTCAACCAGATGAGTGAGAAAGAGACGATATTTTTTTTTATTGCTTTTGTTCCTTTCGTTTTTAGATTTAAAACTAGAAATTATATTTACTGATTTTTCTTGGCAGGAGCCTCTTTGTTATTCAATAAGCGTTGATTTTTCTGGCACTGGAGAAGTATAGAACACCTAGTAAGAATCGAACAGTCTACTATTCTTGCATGCTAAACATAACGACCCATGAGATGCCCTGTATTTTGCTAAGCTTTGGTCAGTCTGATACTGTAGTCATTAATTTAATATTTACCAAACATTCCTTCATCTGTCACACAGACATCAGATTTCTTACAACACATGCAGTTGTTATTTACGAAGATTTGCTAACTTGGTGAGGCTCAAATTCTTGAACTTTGAGGAATGGGAACTACGCCTTCATTGTCATTATCATATGTTCACTCTGACCAATAAGTTTCAGGATGCTAACAGTATACCCGCTGCCCGGTTGGCTTGGGCTGAAAAAAACACCAACAGCATCTTCTGCGCTGTCTAGGGTATGGTAAGGCTCCAATAATGCGGGAGCTCTGGAGTATCCCTTCATTGCCATTGCTCCCAGATCCACTCTGACCCAAGAGTGGTAGCACCTGATAGGTTCACCTATGATTCAGATAAAACTATTCAACATTTAAACTATGTACCAAAAAATGACTTATGCTAAATTTAACAGTTAAAAATAGAACTGGTTTGGTTTCTTTGTTTAATGGCATATCAACCTTTGTAGGTTATTTAATGCCAAAGCCATTCTCCTAGAAGAACAGTAGTGGTACTATTTAACCCATAGCTGGGAGGATAAGGGGGTTCATACCTTTACCAAGGGTATTTGTCCGAAAGTGAACGTAATAGCGCAACGGGAGTACGAACTCGCTTACTACGATTCCGCAGTCCATCGCTTTAACCATTACACCACGAAACTGTTCGAATGTTTAAATGTTTATAAACAAATGATTGATGTTTAATTGAATTGTTCGTGATACATAGCAATACTTGGAACCATTTAACTGATTAGAAACAATAATAATACTAGTATGCTAACAAATTACTTCTAACTCATTTAAAAATGAAATTACCAATAAACTATGTGTGCAAACAAATGACTGATATAAAATTGTGATCATAGAAATATTTTAAACTATGCAACTATGTGGAAACAAATGCACTCAGGTTCGTTTAAAAATGTTATCAATAAAATGTGTTTACAAATCGTATATTTATATATGTATAAACAGGATTTGGCATTAAATAACCTATAATGGTTAATATGACATAAAATCCAGCCAACCAATCATTATACCTGCTGTTATTATATTCTAAGTTTTGCTTGGTTTGGTGATTTTTCAGTAATTTACTAAGCTGAGATATGACACAAAGTCGTATTAATGGGGCACTTAATGAGACTCGAACTCACTCATGACGGTTTGCTTGTCAAGATTGCTAACCATTACTTTACCCGAAGCGCCCATGTTTTGTCATGTTTTCCGCCATTTAAAGCCAAATCCTATTTATACGGTTTGGTTTGGTTGGGTTACTTTGTTTAATGGCATATCAACATTTGTGGGTTATTTAATGCCAAAGCCATTCTCCTAGAAGGACAGTAGTGGTACTATTTAACTCATAGCTAATCCCACCCAGACGACCTGACCTTGTGATAGTTAACAAAAAAAAAAATGATCATGGACTTTGTCGTCCCGGCTGATCAAAGAGTGAATTTTAAAGAAAACAAAACACAAAAAAGAGAGATAAATACTTAAATCTAAGTGACGGTGATACTAAATGTAATTCGTGCGCTCAGAACGATCCTCAATGGCTTTGTAAAGGGTCTGGAAGAGTTGGTAATTATAGAAGACGTTGGAACCATCCAACCTAGTGTATCGTGAAGATTAGCCAGCATACTGAGAAGAGTCCTGCAGATCGGAGGATATTTGCAGTCACTGTAATAATTAGAACTGTCCAAAAAGCAGAAATAAATAATCGAACATGATGACTGTTGTAGTCGGTGATCGTGGAACAATTACCAAAGACCAGGAAGAGACTGGTACAACTAGAGATTGAAGGAATGGTTGAGACTATATTGACCACAGCATTGCTATGATTGCTTAGAATACTTAGAAGAGTCCTGCAGACCTGAGGAGACATGCTGTCACAAAGAATCAAGTGAAAGACCACCCTCAAACGCTGGTGTGAAAAAATAATAATAATAATAATAATAATAATAATAATATATACACAACCCACAATCGGTTCTGAAAAATAAGACGCACAAACTTCACTGGGATTTTGAGATACAAACGGATCTTTCAATCTCGGCCAGACTGCCAGACCTATACTGATTGTCAACAAAAAAAGAAGAGAATCTGTTGAATGGTGGATTTTGCCGTTCTGGCTTACCACTGGGAAAAACGGAAAGAAAGTGAAAAGTGAGATAAGTCCCTAGACCTTGCTAGAGAATAAAAAAAAATTATGGAACATGAAAATGACGGTGATACCAACGGTAATTAGCGCGCTTGGTACAATCACTAAAGGACTGGTATAGGGACCAGAGGACTTGGAAATAAGAGGACGAGTGGAGATTATCCCAACTACGGCATTGTTGAGATCAGCCAGAGGTGTCAGAATACTGAGAAGAGTCCAGGAAATTAGAGGAGACTTGCTGTCACTCAAACTTCATCAAGAAAACAAGAGCTAACGCTGATGTGAAAACTCTTAAAGGAAATAATAATAATAATAATAGTGTGAAAAAGCTGAACCCTTATTGGTGTCCAAAGACATCGCCTCGAATCCATGAACGAATATTATGGCCTGGAAAGGGGAGAATTCATTGAACTGGAGATAGAAAATAGTGTTAGTCGACTGATTACTGCTGTAAAGAAGGTAGTATGGGCTAATCCCCTGTTAGAGGGATAGAAAGAGAGTTCACAAGTAAATGAGACCCAATGAAAATAGATTTACTCTGGAAGATCATTGAAGATTATTTAATTCGGCGGCACTAGTAACTTACGGTTAAGTTTCAATTAAACTGACGTTTCCAGTCATCATATTTACCCAACCACTCCGCTCGGGCAGGATATGACACAAGGTCAATTTTTAAGCGGAGTTTAACAGGTTTCAATTCAGAGTTTTCCTTCTCCTAGACTAGTTGCCTCCCCAAGGCTGTAGAACCTAGTCTGCCCTACTATTTACCCATAGCTGGAGGGAGAATAATTGGATTCATACCTTTCCCAAGGGTATTAGTGCTATGTGAAATGCAATCAGTCTCGTTCAGGATTTGAACTCGTGTCGCCGTGTCCATTTCCTACGACGATAACCATTACACCACGTTTCCAGTCATATCATCACAGAAGCACGCCTAGTTGTTGTAGCTGAGAATGTGTCGAATGTATATCTTCCAGAATGGTAAGGTTGCGTTGAGTATAACGCTAAAGTATATCTGGTGTGTAGGATCCAAATTTGGAGCCCTAGGGAAACCACTTTGCTGCCATTATTACATAGCGGTTGAAATATGAAGGACCACTTTTCTTTAAAAGAATATATATCTCTCTTTATTCTTCGCTAAGGTGTTGAAGCTTCTGTGGTGTGTGAGACAGACGGACAGACAGAGACAAGACAAATTGATATATTGACCCATAATTTCTTCTTCTCTTGACCTTAGCACGCTGTAATATTTTCAAGACCCCGCTAAACACTTCTGTATCTCGACCAATGTGGATCACAGCCCTCAGCAGGGCACTCACAGAGAGAGAGCAAGCGGACTCTGACTCAGGCCCTCATTGATTCCAACTGACTCCAACCGACTAGCAGGCGTCTGCAAATATCATTTCATAAGGGACTGCCTCCGTTTATTTACACTGGTGCGTCTCTGATTGATGGCTCAGTCACAGGCCAATTACTCCCATTTTTACTATACATTAAAGTCCGGTCTATGGCTCGAATAGACCTTTTTGCAATTTTTTTGTTTTAATTAGCAATATTTGAAACCAGGGCTAAACTATGACCCTGAAGTAAGCGACGGTTTGGTTTCTTCTGTTCAATGGCATATCAAACCTCGTGGGTTATATAATGCTTCTAGAAGAACCGTAGTGGTACTATCTAAAAAAAATAGCTGGGAAGACAAGGAGGTTCCTACCTATCCCCAAGGGCATTTGTCCGAAAGTGAATGTAATAGCACGAATAGAGTTCGAACTCGCTTGTTACGATTCCGCAGTCCAGCGCTTTAAGCATTTCACCACGAGGACACCTTTTGCCCAGTCGGCTGGGGCTGTAGAATACACTGACTGCACCTCTGCAGAGGGGTAAGACCCCCCCCCCTAACGAGTGTCCTGAATATGACGCTAAACAATCTGATGGTGAGGTTCCAGCAGTGCCAGAGCTTTGGGGAATGCAAAGTACCCCTTCATTGCCATTGCTCCCAGGTCCACTCTGGCCCGGAGTGGTAGCACCTGATAAGGCCCTATCCATGGGTTAAATAGAAGTAACAGTATACTTATGCTAAAATGAATTGTTTGAGTAAACTGAGTAGCTCGAAATAGAAATGTTTTTGACAATTAAACCGTACTTACATTTGAACTGTGGGCTTGTGCTTAACTGAATTGTTTGAAATAGAACTGTTTTTGACATTAAAACTGTATTTACACTTAACTGAATCGTTACTTTTAACTGCAACTGTTTTTTGACATTGAAACTGTATTTACACTTAACTAAATTGTTTAACATAGAACTGTTCTGACATATAACTGCGGGTAAAGAAAATCTGTACTTTTACAAAACTGAATTAGCTGAAGTAGAATTGCTTGACTAAACTGAATAGCTCGAAATGAAAATGTTTTTTTACAATTAAACTGTACTTACATTTAAACTGCGTGTTTTTGCTAAACTGAACTGTTTTAAATTGAACTATTTTTGAAACTGTACTTACCCTAAACTGAATTGCTATATATAACTGAATAGTTTGAAAAAGGAATGTTTTTGAAAATTAGACTGTGTACTCATGCTAAACCGAATTGTTTTAAATGGAACAGATTATTTACATAAAAATGGATTTGGCATTAAATAACCTACAAAGGTTGATATGCCATAAAACCAAACCAAACCAAACCAAACGAGGACACCTTCTTGAAGTGAATGAGTTTGAATTCTCTTTAAACAAGTACTTTTACTTATGGATTAATAACCTTGGGAAGGGAGTGGAACCATTCATATCCCCAGTCAGGTGTTAAAGAGTACGACTGCTGTTTTTCTGCCAGGAGAGCTCTGGCATTAAATAACCCACAAAGATTGATATGTCACTAAATAAAGAAACAAAAGAAACATATAACCGTTAAACATTGTATTAAGAATTGTTATTTGAAGCTATAATTGTTTACAAATGATTTACATTTCTGTTATTTTGAAGAATATACCGATAACGACTCATGGTTCGAATACGGATCTATAGCCAACAAACACAACTGTTGAAATGAATGGTGCTACTGGAATTTAAAAAAAAAAAACAACTATAAAAGAATCTCTCTTGCACCTAGAGAGATGAACACTAAGAAACACGAGCTGTAAACAACCCGACGCCCATGTGCCGGACTGAACAAAGCTTTGTACATAACACCAAGCAAACTGAAACCTTCATGACAGACAAAGCAAAATTTAGTATCCCAGTTGGTTGAGGCTGTAGATTGCGCCGGCTGCATCACTGCAGATGTTTAAGACCTTTTATAATGAATCTCTGATGGTGAGGCTCAAATTCTTGAGCTTTGAGGAATGGGAACTACTCCTTCATTGTCATTATCGCAGGTCCACTCTGACCTGGAGTGGTAGTGCCTATAAAAGTTCCATCAATGGCTCAAATAAGACTGTCTTATCATTTACTCTACTTGAAACAATTCAACTGTCTGCAAACAATAAATAGCAATACTTGGAACCACCTATTCTAAAAAGTCGATAGCAATTTTCATTTTTAAGTCGATGAATTATATTGTAAATTGAATTACCTCGACCAGAAAATCCGACAAATACTTGCGTGGGACGTACGGAACCTTTGGACAACTGTTTAGATTTTATTAGATCTCACCAGTAGTGTATACCGTGATATCATCCACTGGAGATTGAACCACCTACCACAGAATGCAGAGCTGAAACTCTATCATTGAGCCCCTGGTCCATATCGCTAAATCAACTAGACATGACATTTGCGTCTTGTAAGTTACATCTGTACTCTTCAAGAGGACAAGGTTACTTCTAGGGCCACGTCTTCCTAAAAGGTTTGGAGGTGCGCATCCGCGTACTGATAAACTCATGTTCAAGGAAATAGATGTTCATTTTTTTCGGTAGAGTGATTATATTGTAAATTGAATTACCGGTCGTGATAATTCAATTTACAATCGATAGCAATACCTGAAACCATTTATATGTGCGAAAACAAAACATTGAAATACTTGAAACCATTTATCTGTGTGCTAATAATAAATATGAATACTTTAATCTATTTAACTGTGTGCAAACAAATGATTACTATTGAACAAAATTATTAGTATCGGACAACACTATTCAAAACCTTTGAACAATGTGCAAACAAATGAGCTCCGGTTCATTTAAAAATAATGGTAGCTACAAAATATATGTATAAACAGGGTGGGGTCCTCGTGGTGTAATGGTTAAAGCAGTGGACTGCGGAATCGTAGTAAGCGAGTTCGTACTCCGGTCGCGCTATTACATTCACTTTCGGGCAAATACCCTTGGGAAAGGTATGATCTATTTGTGTCTCAAAATCCAAAAGTATTTAGTGCGTCTCATTCTCCAGGATGGATTCTGTATTGTGCATATACCACTTCATCGTAAGGTCAAATGTCAGTTTCTTGCACATTACCAGTGGATCACCTTCCTCAACCAGTCTTTTCTAGTCTGTATTCTTTTGCGCTACTTTGCTACATTTGCTTGTTATGTGATGAATCATTTCGTCTCCATCATCACATAACCAACACTTATTATTTTTATTACTTTAGCTCACTTGTATCTGAAAACGTACCTACCAACTAAACTATATATCAATATCTAGTACGTTTTTTTCAAACTTCTTGCTATAAATACAGATCAGATCAGTTTCTTTGTTTTAATGGCATATCAACCTTCGAGGGTTATTTAATGCCAAAGCCATCCTTGTAGAAGAACAACAGTGATACTATTTAACTCATAGCTGGGTGGGGGATAATGAGAGGCTTTCCTTTCCTAAAGATATTTATAGAATGACTGGAGTTTGAACTCGGTAACTTCGTGACTGCAGTCTGACACGTTAACCATTGCCCTAAGGGGAGTGGGGAGAAATGATGAAGAAGAACAGAGGAACAGGAGAGAAAGGAAACGTGCCAGGGGGGTAAAAAGAGTGTTAAGACAGATGGAGGAGAAGAAAGGCGAAGGAAAGATGGAGGAAAGATAAAATTTAAATCATCAGTTCGTATGAAATTGGAAGCATTGCTTTTATTTTTAAGAATTATTCTTTCTTGTTAATAAAAAGTTTATATTTAAAACTTTCTAGTCCTTTGTGGAGCTATTCCTTCATTAAATAGCTATTTATTAATACTGCTGTAACTACCTATCTACCTACAAGTGCAAGGTACGCATCATAGAAAAAATTAGAATGGCTTTTATCTCACACACACACACACACACACACACACATATATATATATATATATATAATATCTATATATGAATGGATGTTCTGTGAGTGCATACTGGAATGTTTATCCAGATCAGGATTCTCCATGATAGTGTGTCGCCGAAACAACTGCTTCTTCCTGAATTTTATTCATCTAACCATTCACCACGGTCAGGATGCGACACAAGGTAAAACCTGAAGTTCAGACCATCCTACCTAGACACTTTTAGTAAACACTTTAGGTGGGTAATTTACTTTGCAATAAGACTATTTAACTCGCTTTTTTTAAAAAAGGTCACTACCTTTCATTTCCGGTTAGTGCTAAACTGAAGGTTACTGACTGAAACTTTGCAGGTCTCTCACGACGGTTATCACTTGAGCTCGACGATGAAAATGATAGACAATAATTAGTTTACAGTTTAATTCCCACGTTTATTAATGCATCAATAAATCAGGCTGGCCATTTTAGTGAGTTTCTAAACTGTCCCTTACAGAACAGAGGAAAATCTTTGCATCTTCTAAAAGTTAAGATGGGTTTCTACAATGTTAACACCCCGACCCCCTAAAAAAACAAAACAAAAAAAAAACAGTTACACTCTATCCTACTCTAGAAATCCAACTACAACTCAAAACAAAAACTTTCTCATGCCTGCTTCTGTTCTATGCTGTTCATGGTAGAAAGTTTAGATAAATAACACCAAGAAGTTTCAGTAAGTAGCCTTCAGTTTAGCGCTAACCGGAAATGAAAGGTAGTGACCTTTTTAAAAAAAAAAGGAGTTAAATAGTCTTATTGCAAAGTAAATTACCCACCTAAAGTGTTTACTAAAAGTGTCTAGGTAGGATGGTCTCCACTCGTCCTCTAATTTCCAAATCCTTCAGTTCCTGTTCCAATCAATTGGTATCACTGTCACTTTCATGTTCCATTGTTTGTTTGTTTTTCAGTTTTCTTAGAAAGTCTACGTACTCATATCTCTTTTCGTATTCTTTCACGTTTACTTTCGGGCAAATACCCTTGGGAAAGGTATGAACCCCCTTATCCTCCCAGCTATGGGTTAAATAGTTCCACTGCTGTTCTTCAAGGAGAATTGCTTTGGGATTAAATAACCTACAAAGGTTGATATACCATTGAACAAAGAAACCAAACCAAACCGTATTCTTTCAGTTTCACCCTATGGTCAGCCGAAAAGACAAAGTCTGCTATTCGGCAGGTTCTCTTTTTTGTTGTTTTTTATTGTTATTATTATAATTATAATTATTATTGCCGGTGAGTTTTTCAAACCAGCGTTAGATGATGGTCTTTCACTGGAGTCCTATTGGCAGCAAGTTTCCTCAAGACTCAAGATTCTTACTATTCTTGTCGATCTCAACAATACTGTATTTTAGATGGACTCGGTTTGTCCTTCGCTTTGTAACAACCCCAGTCCCCTTAACAAGCCTTTGAGGATCGTTCCTAGTGCACCAATTACAATTATGACCACCGTCTCCCTCAGTTTCTTTTTAGTTCTCTGGCAAATTCCAAGCGCTCGTCTCTCTTTTCGTTTTCTTTGATTTTCTCGGAGCGGTTCCGCCAGGACAGCAAAGTTAACTATTCGGCAGGTTCTCTTTTTTCTTAACTATTATTAAATTTAATCCTACTAATAATTTGTTAACGGTCAAACCAGAACCCGGCCAAAAGAATGAGACGCGTAAAATTCTCTGGGATTTTAAGATTTTAATGGATCGCCTTATCTCGGCCTGAAAAATAGACCTAGATTTGATTTACAAAGTCTACAGCCAGAACCCACCTATGCTGTCCTCATTCTAAGATACGTGGGGCCATTCTTGAAATCACAAAGGAAGAACTTCAACAAATGGACGAGAGGACAAGGAAACTAATGGCGATGCATAATGACCTAGATCCGAGAGATTATATATGTCAAGAAAAGAAGGAGGAAGAGGATCCGCCAGCACAGAAGATAGCGTTGATGCATCAACTCGATGACTCGAAGATTACATGAAAAAGAGCAAAGGAAGACTTATTGACGAGAAAACGAAGTACAAAGCAAAAGTGAGAGAAAATGAAGTACGAAAAAGAATTGACGAAAAAATGAAGTACAAAGAAAATGTGATGAGGAAATGAAGTACAAAGGGAAACTGACAAGAAAACCTGGAACCAAAAACAATTGATGAAGAAAATTTTGAGAAAAACTGATAAAAACATCAAAAAACAGTGTTACACACCAGCGAAATGAAAGAAAAAAAAGGAAAGAAGGAAGGAATTACAAAGAAAAAGTAACGAGAAAACCAAAGAAGAAAGTAAGGGATGAAGAAGAAATATTTGATATAGGTAACTGCAAAAATTAGAAATATATTTCCGACAGAATAAATGAATAAATAAAATATTTTTCTTCTGTAATATTCACAATATGAGTCCAGGTAAAAACATGTAGTCACAGACCCGCTAATCATGGACATGTGTACTTATATATATATATATATATATATATATATATATATGTGTGTGTGTGTGTGTGTGTGTGTGTGTGTGTGTGTGGAAAACAACAATAACATCAACAATATCTTTCTTTTGCTGATTCTTCTTTTCTGGAAGACTTACAAACAGATCAGGTAACCTTAAGATCAAGAGAACAACAATGACTGAAAAACAAAAGCGAGAAGGAAAATAACTGTATGAATTATTCAAGCAACAAACAAACGAAGTCTAACACGAAAAAGCTTAGACATGGCTAAGAAATGAAAAAAATCTAAGAGAGAGAAACTGAATCTCTTCTGATGGCAACACAAAACAACGTCATGAGAACCAATTTTGTAAAAGCGAAAATAGATAAAACACAACTGAATAGCAATTGTAGGTGATGTGGTGATAAAACCAAATCATTAATCACATAAGCCAACACAGAAAACTAGAACAAAAAGAGCGCAAGACAAGACTATGTGGGTAAGGTGATCCACCGGGAATTGTGCAAAAAATTTTAATTTGACAATATAAATAAATGGTATACGCACACACCAGAATCTTTCCTGAAGAATGAAACGCATTGACCTGGAAATAAGTAAAAGTAAAGTTGGCGACCATAGTCGAGGGCGACCAGAAGGCTCCCTTTTCAATAGCTACTACACCTTGATTGCTCCACTTTACCCTTGACACGGACCTTATATTGCTGAGTGTTAAGCAAGGAGGTATCAAGTACCATTTTAAAAGTTTTTGGTATGACGCGACCTGGTAATAATTAACAAAAAAAAGAGAACCTACTGACGAGTGGATTTTGCTTTGAGTAAAAAAAAATTTAAAAAGCGAAAAGTATGCAGACTTTTCCAAAGAACTTAAAATGTTATGCAACAGGAAGTTGACAGTGATACCAATTGTAATTGGTGAACTCGTAACGATCCCCATAGGCTCGGTGAAAGGGCTCAAGAGTTAGAAATCGGAGGACCAGCAGAATACATTCAAACAACAATACTGTTAAGATCGGCTATAGTATTGAGAAGAGTCCTGGAAATATTATGATACTTTTTGTCGCTGAGACTCGCAAATAATAATAATAATAATCAGCTAATGCAGGTGTGAAAAACTTCATCATCATCATCATCATCATGTCGTGCCGCTAGCAGGGATATCCCTGACCCTCTCTCGCCACTTCTCCGCATCGTTCATCGCCTCTGGCAGGTCTTCAGGGCTACATCCCGTATCCTCTCAGAGCTGCTGAATGTATGTTCGAGCTGGTCGTCCTGCTTTTGCCTGGCCATACGTGGGGGTCCATTGGAGTACGTCACTTATGAGCTCGTTCCTGCTTCTCCAGCAGTGTCCTGCATGTGTGGTTCGTTTAACTTGGATACTTTTCGTGATAGGAGGCAGGTGGCCGTATACTTGGTACCTTGTGGGGTGTTGCCGCCAGGGTTTGTTCAATATTGCTCGCAGCAGAGAGACTCAGTGAAAAACTTAAATGAGTAAAATAATAAAAAGGCCTTACATTCCAGAGATGGCATACATAGACTGTATGTGTCAAAGAAAAGAAGGAGGAAGAGTACCCGCCAGAATTAAAGATAGCGTCGATGCATCGATACAATGACTAGAAGAATACATAAAAATGCGCGGAGAAATACTGATTACAGCCACCAGAAACAATACAGACAGCACAAATACCAACAGAACAAAAACAACCAGAAAACAAAACTAGGAAGAAAAACAGCTGTATGGATATTTTAAGCGACCATCAAGTGAAATCTTACACGAGAAAACTTGGACATGACTAAGAATGGGAACTCTTAAGAGAGAAATTGAATTTCTTCTGATTACAGCACAAAACAATGCCGGCCATTGGCCAAATGAGTATAGTGTTCGCCAATGGTCTGGGACACCGGGGTTCAATCCCTGGTCGAGTGTTACCAAAGATTTTTAAAAATGGTACTTGATGGCGGCTTGCTTAACACATCAGTGTGCTAGCTATTGAAAAGGGAGCCTTCGGGTCACCTTTGTCTATGTCAAAGCAAGAATAGACAAGACGCAACAAAATAGCAAATATTGATTATGTGGTGAAAGAGACGAAACAATCAATCATATGATAAGCGAATGTAGTAAATTAGCGCAGAGAGACTATAAGACTAGACAAGACTGGGTGGGAAAGGTGATCCACTGGGAATTGACCAAGAAGTCTAAATTTGACCATAGGAACTAATGGGACATGCATTACCAAGAATTTGTCCTGGAAAAGGAGACGTTGAAAATTCTCTGGAATTTTGAGATACAAACGGATTATCTAATCCCGGCCAGACAACCAGATCTAAATATAGTCAACAAAAAAGAGAACCTGCTGACTAGTGGACTTTTCTATTCCTGCTGACCAAAGTGTAAAACTGTGAAATTGATAAATGAGATAACTACCAAGACCTTGCAAGAGAACTGAAAAACTAAGGAGCAGGAAAGTGACAGTGATATCAATTGTAATAGGTGTGCTGGGTAGAGTCCCCAAAGGATTGGTAAAGGGACTGGAGGGCGTAGAAAAGAAGGTCGAGTAGAGAACATCCATACTACACTATTATTGATATCGGCCAGAATACTGAGAAGTGTCCTGGTGACTTGAGAAGACTTGCTGTCATTCAAGCTCCAATAGATAACCATCAGCTAACGCTGGTGTGAAAAACTTCCATAATAATAATAATAATAAACTCAACTGAGGACCATTGTCTTCTTTTAATGATAACTTTAACGTCCTTAACTGGTTACTATGGAAGCTTTCTTATGCTGTATATACCCTCATTACTTATAAATATACACCATAATTATCATTTTCACGTAAGATGACGACGTCAATCCCGTAGTAAGAACAGCTTCAACACATCTGCCGCAACCTCACAGTTTTATGAAGAAACTATGAAAAATTAGAATTTCTAAAATTGTCATCATTGTCTCGTACGAATATTTTCATGATAATCAAACGAGACCCCCCCCAAAAAAATGAGAAAATACGATTATGAACATTCTGAGGATGGAATACTCTGAAGATGGAAGAAATGATGGAAAAGAAAAAAAAACAGACTGAGGGAGATAGAAATAAAACAAACAAACAAGGAAAGAAGAAAAAAGAAGAGATTAAACGAATAAAATTAAAAAAAGAAAAAGAAATCGAATCGAAAGAAGTTGAAAGGAAAAGAAAGAACATGAAAAAAAAAAAAAGAAAGGAAAAAAACGAAAATAGTTAATAAAAAAAAAGGAAGAAGATAGCTAATGGAATGAATGAATAAGGATTTGAAAGAAAAGGAAAATAAAAGGAAGGAAGACAATAGAATGAAGGTAAAGGGAGGAGAGAAAATAGAAAAAGAAAAATGGCAGAATAAAACGAACCGAAGGAAGCAGGAAGGAAAAGAAATGAAAAAAGAAACAGAAAAAAAAAGATAGGAAAGAAAAAAAAAGAAGAGAGAAAAGTTACAGAAAACAATAAAACGGAAATAAAGAAAAAGGAGGAAAGACGGAGGGAGGTTGTGAATGGAAGTTAAATTCGAAAAAGAAAGAAGCGAAGCCATAAGAAAGAAAGAAAGAAAGAAAGAAAGAAAGAAAGAAATGGGGAAGAAAAGGACTTCAAACGAATAAAAAATGGTAAATGAAGAAAAGAGAACGAGTAAAAAAGGAAGAGGAAAGTGAACTGAAGGTTTTCAGAAAGAAAAATAAAGGAAAAAGAAAGAAGGAAAAAGAGAAGTGGAAATAGAAAAAAAAAAGAAAGCAAACAGGAAGAAAACAGAAAAATACGAAAACAAGAATATGAAAAGAAAGAAAAAGGAAGGAAGGAAGGAAGGAAGGAAGGAAGGAATTAAATGAAAAGAAGTTTAATTGGCGTCAATGATTTCCTTATTTTGTTGATGGCAAATTGCACAAAAGTCGTTGCAAGGTTTCCTTTGCAGAGAAATGAAAATTGGAGAATGGCTCTGATAGATTTCTAACGGAATCAATTAATTGCTGCTTCTGTTATTAAATCAAAGAAAATTCATGAGATTCGAGATGAGAGATAAAATAAAAACAAAAGAAAGAAAGATTATTAGAACTGAATACGATACGAAAGGAGAATGAATAGAAGGAACTGCATAAGGGAGTGTAAAAGAAATGAAAGATAAGACAAAGAAAAAGAACAGGAAAAGAGAGAAAAGATAAAAGAAAAAGACGACAAATAAAAAGAGTTGGAAAAGGGAGAAGAGATAAAAGAAAAAGAAGACAAATAAAAAGAGTAGGAAAAGAGAGAAAAGATAAGAGAAAAGAAGACAAATAAAGAGTAGGAAAAGAGAGAAGAGATAAAAGAGAAAAAAGACAAATAAAGAGAGTAGGAAAAGAGAGAAAAGATAAAAGAGAAAGTAGACAAATAAAGAGAGTAGGAAAAGAGAGAAGAGATAAAAGAAAAAGAACACAAATAAAGAGAGTAGGAAAAGAGAGAAAAGATAAAAGAAAAAGAAGACAAATAAAGAGAGTAGGAAAAGAGAGAGGAGATAAAAGGAAAAGAAGACTAATAAAGAGTAGGAAAAGAGAGAAGAGATAAAAGAGAAAGAAGACAAATAAAGAGAGTAGGAAAAGAGAGAAAAGATAAAAGAAAAAGAAGACAAATAAAAAGAGTAGGAAAAGAGAAAAGAGATAAAAGAAAAAGAAGACAAATAAAAAGAACAGGAAAAGAGAGAAAAGATAAAAGAAAAAGAAGACAAATAAGAAGTGTAGAAAAAGAGAGAAAAGATAAAAGAAAAAGAAGACAAATACAAAGAGTAGGAAAAGAGAGAAGAAAATAGATGGAAAATCAAGGGTAGAAAAAGTGATAAATGTTAGGTTTAATAGCATATCACCTTTGGTGGGCTATTTAATGCCAAAACTACGTTTGTAGGGGAACAGAAGTGATGCTTTTTTTTTAACTTATATGTGGTAGGGTAAACGGGGTTTGATATCTTTACCAATGTTGTTTGGTCGAGAGTTTACGTAAAGAGCAAGTTTAGGTCTAATTCGCTTATTCGAGGACGTAGTCCATACCCTTTAGCCATTACCCCAAGGAAGCCCCCCACACACACATGGGAAAAAATTGAAAACAATTAGATTGATTATTTGATTGATTGATTTTAACAGCTTGTCAACTCATCTAGGGCTATGTTTAATAATTCTAATGTCATTTCCTTGGTAGACCGGAACATGTTGGTGAATACTATGGTCCCAATTTTTCATGTACAAAATCTACTTCATATCCTGAAAAAAAAGTAAAGGCTAGAAATAAATTTATGAATTTCAGTAAAAAACATATGGGTTCTATTTTTTGGTGGGGCGTCAATTTGTATATAGCTTGAAAATCTACGGTAATCAATAATAGCTTTAAGTGACTATTATCAATAACAATAATCTGTTAACATTTATATGTTTTCAGGTATTTTTTTTATCTAATCCAAATCATTTCCAAACAGATGTATTTGACCAGTACAAATTTTACCACTCCGTGTCAGAGTGTACCGGGGATTAATGGTAACGAAGACGTAGCTTCACAGTCCCCATAGCACCAGAACCAGAGCCTCATAATCAGATTACGTTTAGTGTCATTACCAGAACACCCCTTTGTGGGGGGGGGTCTTATCCCTCTGCAGAGAATACAGTCAACGTATTAATAGGCTGGCCGACGAGACAGGTTGATAATTAAAAGCCATCACACAATCAGTTTCATTATTTGATAGACCATCTATAGAATTTGAAGATATTGCTTTGAAATATTTCAGTTATTCATATCAGCCAGATATTATAAAAATTCAAATCTGAACATGCATTCTGGGTGGCAACTGTATGTTTTTATACGTTTTCAGGCTCACTATTAGTCAAATGAATTACAGTCAAGACTGCTCATCTAAGAAAAGAAAAAAAAAGGAAAAAAAGAAGTCTTGTTTTTTATGCATATAATCGAACTATGAACTCAAAAAATATTCTTGCAGCTTTAAAACCCCCTTACTCCCCTGCTTTTAGTCCCTATTTTGTAAAATCAAAACCCTGCTCCATAGTTACCAATTGAGAAACGTTATAAGAAGTCGTTACAAATACAATTATTCTTCATCCAACTATGCATATATCGACCTTCTTCCAGCTATGCATGAATAGTAGAGCAATTTGGGCTCTTTAACCTTGGTGAGGCAACCAACCTAGGAGAATGAAAAACTGAATTCAAGTCGGTTTTACTCCGCTTGAGAATTGACTTTTTTGTCATAACTTCCTTTTGCAACGGAGAGGTTGGCTAAATACATATTCTCTTGTCTAAAAATCAAAACCCTGCTCCGTAGTTACCGACTGAGAAATGCTATAAGAACAAGTCGTAACGAACCAGTTGAAGTCATCATAAGTTTAAACAACTGGGGCATTTTTTACAAGAAGGGAAACGATGTCTTCCTTAAAGCGTTCAGGTTTTTTTTCAGTATTCATAAAAATATTGACATATATAACTTACTTTTCACGAAGAATGCAAGAGATCAAAAGTGAAATACTTCTTCACAGTCAAGCGGGATCCAAAGAAAATTCTTTTTTATACATTCCTGGTAACTAGAGAAGTCATAGTTTTGGGATCGTAGAACCGGTAACATATTCATCGTTTAAGTTTGTTTTGGTTTGATTTGGTTTGGTTTGGTTTGATTTGATTTTATGGCATATCAAACATTGTGGGTTATTCAATGCCAAATTCATTTTCATACATACAAACAGTTCTATTCCAAACAATTCAGTTTATCATAAGTACACACTTTAAATGTCAAAAACATTTCTATTTCAAGCTATTACGTTTAGTCCACAAAGTTAAATAGTTCCAAGTATTGCTATGTATCACTAACAGTTCAAGTAAACATCAGTCATTTATTTACACACAGTTAAAAGTAAAAACGGGGGGTATCCTCGTGGTGTAATGGTTAAAGCGATGGACTACGGAATCGTAGTAAGCGAGTTCGTACTCCAGTCGCGCTATTACATTCACTTTCGGGCAAATACCCTTGGGAAAGGTATGAACCCCCTTATCCTCCCAGCTATGAGTTAAATAGTACCGCTACTGTTCTTCTAGGAGAATGGCTTTGGCATTAAATAACCTACAAAGGTTGATATGGCATTAAACAAAGAAACCAAACCAAACCAAAAGTAAAAACAGCTCAATTTCAAACAATTCAGTTTAGCATAAATACACCGTTTAAATATAATAACACTTTTATTCCAAACAATTCAGTTTAGCATAAGTACACATTTTAGTTTTATTTGACCCATACCTATGGAAACCAATCAGGCTAGAGTTAACCTGTGTGCAATGGCAATAAAAGGTTCTCCGCATTCTCCAAAGCTCCAACGTAATTGAAATCTCATCGTCTAATTGCTTAATGTCATAACAGGACACTCGTTTGGGGAGTCTTACCCCTCTGCATAGATGCAGTTGGTGTAATCTACAGCCCTAGCCGACTTATACGTTTATTCTACAAGAAAATTAACTTGAATTTTCTTTGCTTGATCGGTGTGTCCCTATTTATTGGCAATAATCTACCTATCTATCTATATATCTATCGTTTTGGGAACAAGAGAATGATTAAAAAATGTTAACACCTTTATTGGAGTATCTGTATGATATAATTTCAAATACTCTGCATATTTTCGCCATCCATGTCAACACATACAAGGAATGTCCCACAGGTGATTAAAAATATGTTGATATTTCAATGTAAGTATCTTTATTAGAAAAGCAGAACTGATATTATGGAGGCCAACAGAAGAATACCATAAAGCGTTGACTGGGATATTGAAGAGACGGAAACTTTAAAATCGTTACATCATAAAGCAACTCTCGTAGATATGTTAATATTTTTAAATACCATGTATTTTCAAGGAGATGAAGATAATTTGTAATTAAGGCGGTAATATTGTTTAAAATCACTCGTTCGTTTTTATTACTCAAGATGGTGACACAGTATACTGAAAAAGGAAAATGAATTTAGGGAGAATTTTCGAGATCACATAATTTTCTTATTACAAGTCCACAGAGTGAAAAACGATTCTTATTTTGGTTTCAGTGTTTAATGCTAAAGTCAGTCTTGGAGGAGAACAGCTGTAATACCGTTTAAACAATAGCTTGGGGATAATGAGGATCATACCTTTCCCAAGAATATTAGACCGAAAATGACAGCACGACTAGAGTTCGAACTCTCTTGCTTCGAGATCGTAATCCAGCATTGTAACCATTAGGCCAAACAATTCTTAATGAGAAGAAAGAAAGCATTCGTTTGTTATTTCAATCACATATAGAAAAACCTTTGGTCGAAAGATAAGCGCATAGAATTGATAAGAGAAGATGTCTATATAATTAATAGAACAATTGTTGTTATGTCGAAGGTGGCCCTTTAATGGAGTGAGTATAAAGAAAAAGAATTATAAGAAAGCCGAAAAGAAAGCCATTGATTAAAATTTACGTTTGTATGGAGAGGCAAGCGAAAAATCTTCTAATGAAAAGTCTGATATTAATGAGCGGATAATGAATATGAGAAAGGGTCTTTTCGAATAAGTCTTTTGATGACGATTTACAAGTGTGCAGTGAGGGACAGGAATAAACGGGCTTAATGAGAAAAAGACGGACACGAGAGAAGTGAGTAGAAAAGAAAGGGTCGTCAAGAAGATAAGATAAACGGGAATAAACGATGCAAACGATTCATGTAAGTCGTTGAAACGATAAGATTAATGTGGATACGATGTCCACACATTTCCAGCAGAAGTTCACTTTCGCTGAAAAACAATCCGTTTCTTTGTGAAGAGGCTCAGCAACAAAATCTTACGATGCTCTGCAGGGGTGAAAACAAGTGGTGACGTCCGAGATCATAGAAAATACAATGAGACTTAGGATATGAACAGAGAGATATTAAAATGGTGATATGAACATAGAAAGAAAGATAGATTGGAAGAAAAAACAATATATTGATCAAAACAGACAGATGGATAGATAGATTATTGCCAATAAATAGGGACACACCCATCAAGCGAAGAAAATTCAAGTTAATTTTCTTCTAGAATAAACGTATTAGGATTTGATAATGTCTAAGGAACCTAATAAAATCATAACGGATATTAAGAGTATTATTTATGACCGAACACTACAGCATTAAGACTTAGTAACCGAAGATATTTATATTTATCGCTACAAAAATATTGTAATTAGAATTTATTTTTACAGAATTTCAATGAAACCACAGAAACTACATCTCTGTGACCAAAACATAGTATTGCATGCCTATATAGATATCTATATATACTTTCCTACTTTCCTTGGATTATATTATATATTATAATATTATATATTATATATATATAAAAAGAAGTAAAATTGGCGATCGTAATCGAGGGAGAGCCGAAGGCTTCCTTTTTAATAGCTACTACAACAGGACGAAGCAGAGGACGCTACATCTTTCCTTAGATTGCTCCACTTTACCCTTTATACGTACCTTATAATGCAAAGTGTTAAGCAAAGAGATATCAGGTATCATTTTTGAGTCTTTGGTATGACTGGACCTGGAACTGAAGTCCGCTCTGCCGGGCCATTGGTGAACACTCTACCTACCAGCCCACCATATATATATATATATATACGAATGTCGTTCAAAAGCCTTACCCAGAAAGAATAATTTTTTTTCATTGTGGCAGCACTTTGCACTTTTTCTTTTTTGCAAAACCAGAAAACTAATTCAGATTTTTCCAGATTAATGAAAAGTAGTAGTGTTTTCATTTAAAAAAAATGTAACATTATTCTATTCTTTCTGGGTGAGACTTATAACTTTCTAATCAAAACCTGAATATGCAACACACACACATACTCACACAAACACATATATATAATGAAAATAACTGAAGTAGCACGTGTGTTTTTCTTTTTTCTTTTTACAAGATTTTTTTTTTCCCGGATATCAGTTTGTAGAATTTGTAAATCGTACAATCTGGGTTTTTTTTCACACCAACAGAATTATAGATTAGATATAAAGATTAATATATATATATATATATATATATATATATATAAAGTAAAGTTGGGGACCTTCGTCGAGGGTGACCTGAAGGTTCCCTTTTCAATGGCTACTACACCGAGGTGAAGGGAAGGGCGCTACTCCATTCCCTGGATTGCTCCACTTTACCCTTCATCCTTACCTTATATTGCTGAGTATTAAGCAAGGCGGCATCAAGTACTATTTTTCTAGTCTTTGGTATGACTCGACCTTTGGATTGAACCCTGTTCTTCCGGACCCTTGGCGAACACTCTATTCATTAAGCCAATACGATAAGTTTAATGCAAGCCAAAGACATGCTGACAAAGATAGAATCATATAAAGATCTTTAAAGTACAATTATTCTGTAAACAAGTAAATATTAAATGATATAAACAACATCCCTTGCCTGAATCGAAACGCTAAATACGTAAAAACAAGAGGCTCCACACCGAATTAAAGCACAATATACTGAAAACCGAAACGTTACATAACCGAAAGACAAAGAAAATACAGATTTCATAAAAAAACGTCATGACCGAAAAGAAGACTATATTGCTATCCCTCCGGAACTAAGACTGGAAAAAGAAGTTAAGATAGAAACTAAAAAAAGTAAATAAACTATTGTAATATTACGGACGAGTGCCGTCATTAAATTGCGGCGTTCTCAAGGTTAAAGAACATTCGAGGATATCAGCTGTCATCAGTCATTGGGTACAAAGGTCTGACGATCAAAAAAATGTCACGAACCTCGCCCGTGCAGGCAGAGTGACCTGTAGAGAAAAAGCGTAATTTTAATATTATCGCGCGTGAACTTTCACGTGTTGCACTACTGTTCCACAGGTGAGCATCGAACCTTCATGAACCTTCGAATTGATTCCATCAAATTGCTATATAAGAAAATCAAGTAGCGAGATTTTAGCCGTTCAAGACAGGTTTACAAACAGGTTTCAACAGAGGCGCACGCCACACACCGCATGTCATATAGAGCTCAGCCTGTCATAGCAATCCGACTGATATGATAAACCTCAACAGGCCGACGATAAAAACGCCACCGCCATCGCTAAGAAGAGGAAGGTGAACCTTTTCTACGAACGCTAGCTAAAGTGCACGGAGGGAAAGAATGATAAAGAAAGAAGACGTTTGATAGCGACAAAAAAAAAAGAGAAGGCGTGGAAGAACGCTCTTGAACGAACTTTTTAACACCAGTCTGCTCTAATTCCTGAAAATAAAACGACTACTATTTTCTTCCTTGAGATTCAAGTTTCGAGTGTTTCTTTTCTGTGAATTCATTTCTTTTTATCAGAGACAACGCTTTAATTTTTTTTTTTGTCCTATACTACACTATTACCAAATATCCCAACGGGCAACATTACTCAACTAAACGAAGTAATTTATTCCTGAATAAAACTAGGTTGAGATAAAATCGGAAACTAATTGTTAAGAGCACTTAAAATGTTGAGAATTCGTTGAGATCTGAGAAGACTTATAGTCACACAGACTCCAGTGGAAGCCCATCAACTAACGCTGGTTTGAACATTTTGCAATGAGTAGCGCAAAGAGAATATAAAACTAGACACGACTGAGTGGGGAAGGGGATCTACTGGGAATTGTGCAAGAAGTTTAAATTTAACCTTAGGAGCACAGCCCGGAATCCGTCCGAGAAAATGAGACGCACAAAATTCTTTAAGATTTTGACATACAAATGGATCTGTTAATTTTGGCCAGACGACCAGGCCTAGTGATAGTCAACAAAGTAAAAACTGCTGAATTTTGGACTTTGCCCGTCAGACTGACCACAGGGTAAAACTGAAGGAAAGCAACAAGAGAGATAAGTACGTAGACCTTGCTAGAGAATTGAAAAAACTATGGAACATGAAAGTGACGGTATTATCAATTGCAATTGGTGCGCTCGGTACAATCAGTTAGGGATTGGTACAGAGACTGGAGGACTTGGAAGTAAGAGGACAAGTAGGGACCATCCAAACTACAGCCTTGTTGAGATCGGTCAGACGAGTCCTGGAGACTTGAAGAGACTTGCTGTCACTCATACTCCAGAAAAAAAATCAGCTAATGTTGGTGGGAAAAACTCTCAAATGAGTAAAATAATGATTTAAAGATACAAACAGATCACCTGAAGACAATAATGATTTAAAGATACAAACAGATCACCTGAAGACCAAGACCTAGAAAATTATTTTGTCGACTCATAGATTTTACCGTCCCTGTCGACCACAGAGTGAAAATAAAAGAAAACGAAAATATAGACAAATACTTACACTTTATTTGAGAAGTGAAAAATTATGAAAACATGAGGTTGAGGCTGATACCAACTGTAATTGGTGCGTTTGCAACGGTACCGAAAGTCTTGGAAAAATACTAGAGAACTAGAAGTCAGATGACTCGAGAACATCCAGACAACAGCATTGTTAAGATCGGGTAAAATATTCAGAAGAGTCCTGGAGACTAGAGCAAGCTTGCTGTCATTCGAACCTCAGTGAAATAGCACCATCTAATTCTGGTGTGGAAAGCTCACTAGTAGTTATAATGATAATGACAATATACCAGTTTTAATTGATGCTCTTCTACAGTCACCTAAGGGTTTTTAAGGGACTGGAGGACTTGGAAATAAAAGGAAAAGAGGAGGCTATCCAAACTACTGCATTATTGAGATCAGCCAGAATACTGAGGAGATTTATAGTCACTCAAACTACAGTGAAAGACCATCAGATAATGCTGATATGTAAAACTCTCAAAGACATTATAATGATAATAAATACAGGGAACTAGCTGTCAGAAGAATCGAGACCATCCAGACAACAGCATCATTAAGATCAGTTAAATTATTCAGAAGAGGTCTGGAGACCTAACGAGACTTGCTGTGACTCGGACATCAAATGCTGGTATGATAAACTCACCAGGAATAATAATAATAATAATAATAATAAAAAATGACACAATGGAATCAAGACAAAATTAGAACGCTCGGAGAAAACGAAACCAAGAAATATTTGGGCATCTTGGAGGCTGACACCATCAAACGAGTGGAAATGAAAGACAAAATTAAAAAAGAATATTGCAGGAGAACTAGAAAACTACTCGAGACAAATCTCAATTGCAGAAACCTTATAAAAGGGATGAATACCTGTATTCTGTTTTGAGTTTGGAAGAATTAGCACATATGTTCATGGTGTGTCACCTGTCATCAGGCTACCAAGGCATATTACTCACATCTTAATAAATTCATAAAACTTATTTCTCGACCCTACTGGTCTATGATGCTTATTGACCCACTAAGTGCAATGTGGATCTAATGAGCCAAGCAGTTTCACGAACCCAAATCTGGGTCCGGGCACGGATGCCAGGTTATAGCTTTAACTTGACAGGAAAGTCTAGAGCAATACATAGGGGACAAAGGTGTCAATGTTGCAGTTCACCCACCCGAAGGTGGCCCAGCCATTGATTTCGATACCCCATCCGGGATGAATGCCAGACGGCTCAGCAAAGCGAGAATAGATAAGACGCAACAAAATAGAAAATATTGGTTATGTGGTGACAGAGATGAAACCATCAATCACATAATAAGCGAATGTAGCGAATTAGCGCAGAAGGAATACAAGAGTAGACATGACTGGGTTAGCAAGGTGATCCACTGGGAGATGTGCAAGAAATTTGAATTTGACCATACAAACAAATGGTATATGCACAACCCAGCACCTGTCCCAGAAAATGACACGCATAAACTCCTATGGGACGTTGACGTACAGACAGATCTCCTAATATCGGCCTGAAGATCAGACCTTATAATAATCAACAACAACAAAAAAAGAGAATTTGCAAAATTGTTGACTTTGCTGTTCCGGCTGAACAACGAATAAAACTGAAAGAATGTGAAAAGAGAGATAAGTACCTCGACATTGCTAGAGAATTTAAAAAATCATGGAACATGAAGGTGACAATTATACCAATTGTGATTAATGCTTTGGGCACAGTAACTAACGGATTACTAAAGGAACTAGAGGAGTTGAAAGTTGGTTGACGAGTGGAGACCATCCAAACAACAAGATTATTGAGAACGGCCAGAATACTGAGAAGAGTCCTGGAGACTTGAAGAGACTTGCTGTAACTCAGACTCCAGTGAAAAACCATCAGCTAACACGGATGTGAAAAAGTCTAATGTGTAAATAATAATAAGACAAAGAAGAGGAATTAAGGTGGTATGAGGTGTTTCTCGATGCTCCGAAGAAATGTTTCCTAGCCTAACGCATTTTAATATAAATATCCATCGTAATTTTTTTTTATCTTAATTTGAATATCAACAGTAGATATCATTATTGACACCTTTATAATAATAATAGAAATAATAGTACAATGATGAGTAAAAACTAAAACATGTTTTTCTTTACATTATAATTAGATCAACATACAATGAATAATAAATATTAATCAGAAAATGTTTACCAAATAAATGGTTCCAATGAATGCCAATCCTCAAAATAAATATTTTAAAAAATGGAGTAAATAAGGTTGTAATTATTTTCCTATTTAAATATTTTCGTTTGAATATGTTATTAGTTGTCACATGACGTTAACAGCTATGCGGCAAAGGTTTTATAATCACAAATTGTATTTAAAAAATAAACGCTTCACTACGTTGTCATTGCGTACGAATACGCATGTGAATTTTTAAAATACGAATGGAATAAAACGGTTGGTACTATTTACCAACCCCTCCGCTCGGGCAGGATATGACACAAGGTCAATTTTTAAGCGGAGTTTAACAGGTTTGAATTCAGAGTTTTCCTTCTCCTAGACTAGTTGCCTCACCAAGGCTGAAGAACCTAGTCCGTCCTACTATTTACCCATAGCTGGAGGGAGAATAAGGGGGTTCATACCTTTCCCAAGGGTATTTGTCCGAAAGTGAACGTAATAGCGCGACTGGTATTTATCTATCTTCCTACCGGTCCGTATTTGACACAAGGTCATTTTACTGCTGGGATTGGGGGATCGCTCTAATTGAGACTCGTGTGCAGCCATCTCAAAAATACTTGATCCCATCAGCATTCTCTGTTTTAGAGGCACCTCAGGCACCAAGCGATAAACTCGACCCTGTACAGAATATATCGTTTAATTGTAGGAAAAAACATTAAAAATCGTACGCATTTGTGGTGGAATGGGTATTGACAACTCAAAGGGTCTCTTAGTATATTTGTCGTGAAGTGGTGAGTGATGGTAACCACCATCACTCACCACTTCAATTATTTGAGTGTGATAGGAAAAAAAATTGACGTTCATAGCCGAAGAAATGTATTATGTTTTAATTATTTCCTTGTGATAAACTGTGTTAAGCAATTTAGGACGAATTAACAACAATATTCTAGGGAATTCATTCTTTTTTATTTATTTATTGCGGACTTTTTGTCCTCATCTTGGTAGTTCTTTTTTGTGTTGTTTTTTCTTTCACTTCATTTAAGCCAAATTTCACCTCTGGCCTTCTTCAGGAGATTTACCGCGACCTCGGATAGGAATGCTGAGTCTTGTAACCGTATCCCCAGTAATTACTGCCTTCCATAGTTGTTGTCTATCGCACCACGTTTTTGACCGAGTAAACCTCTGGCCGGCTTGGGTAGGATTTGAAACTGCTATCTTCTGACAATGCTCACCAGGAACCGTAGAGCCTCAACTCCTCTATCCGCTGCGCCACGGGACCCGAAGTTCAGCGGATAGAGGCGTTAATTCTCGGATTAAGAAGCCTCATCTCAAAATGATTCTAATTAAAGACAACAATATACTTATTACCTGAAAACATTTACTATAAAGTATACAGACATGACCTTAAATTTTAAAATCAATCATTATAGAAAAAAGTACTATCGTGTATTGTAAGAGTCTTTGTTATAAGTGAGGAGTTTGTAATAGAATGAAAATTGCTTTGTGAAGATTTACGTTGAGGCATGGTATCGTGCACCATAGGATATGAGGTCTGTTTGGGTGAAAACTGCCTCTGTCGAGGAAACGCACACTCTGTTGCGGGCTTCTAGTTATCGAGGTAGGACCACAGAGGGAAAGAAAGGTAGAGTTTTACTTCGTAACACTCTTTTATATGCTACTTTGGTCACACCACCAAGCAGCCCCTTGAAGTACTATTTTAAAGACAAAGGAAGAAATCTCTATACATGCAACGAGGGGTCGAATGTCTGTAAATTATATTTACAGGAGAAACTATGCCTCATTTGATTCCCTGAACCTAATAAGTCACTGAATAAACGCTCAGAGTTAGTTTCCAAATGCAGGTACAAAACAAAACATCTGAAATGATTTAAATTTAATTACAAGATAGAAAAATTGTTTATTACATGACTTGTTTTGACCACTTAACATATTTAACGGGAAGTCTTACAGTTGGCGCATTTTACTGCCCCATTCAACAGAACGGATGAATTAGATGTAGTACGTACTGCTCCGTCATTTTCAAAGGTGAAGACAATATAAATATCTTAGAAATACGATATCATTGATTTCTTCATTGATTTTATCAGCATGTCGACTCGTCATGGTTATGTTATGCCAAGGGGTTAGTCACATTCATTTTACTTTATAAGTACATTTTTATGTAGTTGTATATTCAAAAGTTTGTTTTTTTTTGCACTTTGTCCAATCAAAAATGAATAATTTTAAACAGGTCCATTCTCCATACTGCCCAGTGATCCAGAACTAGAATCTTACAATCAGATGCACTTTAGTGTCATACCCAGGACTTCTAATTTTGTTATATACTCACATATGCAGATTCACATCTACATACGTGCACATATATATGTAGAATAATTCACAACGACACAATGATAAAGACGCACGCAGGAAGACTTCTTTTTGTAAGGGTTCGAAAAGGGTTACTCGAGGTTTTCATGTGAGGGGGAAATATCTGAAATGATTTAAATTTAATTAATTAAATTTTCAACAGGCGAGAAGTATTTTATGATATCTAAATCGCGTAACTATTTACGTCACGTGACCATCAAGAAAATACTTAAACAGAAAAATAATTACCCCCTTATTTCCTCAATTTTTTTTCCTTGAATCTCTTATGCCATTAATGAAATTGCTCTCATATGAGCAGTTCATGATGTTATGGCTATTGTCGCAAGAAATGGGCATGGTGACTCTAGTTCAATTCTTGGACGAGGCCGTCTGCATTTCACATAGCGCGAATACCCCTGGGAAAGAAACGCGTCCAGCTAGCAATAGGCAACTATTAGGGCAGACTGAGCTCTATAATCTTGGTAGAGCAACCGGTCAAGGAGAAGGAAAATTCAGAATTCGAGCCAGTTAAATCTCGGCTTAAAAATACTTTGAGTCATACCCTGCTTGTGTTGAAGGATGTTAATACTATCATATAGATGCCCTATTGGACGTTCAGAAAACGCGGGGAGAAAAATCTCGCAGGAAACTACCCAAGAATACTGAGTAGTTTTTGACATCTCCTAGAAACAACACCCCACAAAACACCATTAGTATGATAAACTACCATCCATCTCACAAACCATTATTGGCTCACCAGCAAAGATTTACACACATGAAACTCTAGTGCCCTTCGAAGTAATCTCCTCCGGCTGCAATGCACTTGTTGTACCGTTCCAACAACTCCTGGAACGCCCCATAGAAGTCCTCTTGTGTGAGCGTGTCAATGACCTTCGTCACAGCCTCTTTCATCTCCTCAATTGTCTCATAACGAACCACAGCCTCTGAGATAAGGAATAACCAAAAGTCACAGAGAGCAAGGTCTGGACTATAAGGAGGGTGACAAACTGTTTTGACAAGGATGGAGTTGTGGACTGGTGCATTGTCCTGGTAGAAATGCCACTGACCCGATTTGAAGAGTCCTGACCTCTTCCTGAACTCCTTAAAAATCTCGACATAGTAAACTAACCCTAACTCTTACCCTAACCCTTTGGACAATCAACTCAGGTGTATTGACTTCTTTACTCCTTCCATACCTCTCATCCTCCCTCACAGACTCCCTGCCTTCCTTGAATCTCTTATGCCACTCAAAAACTGATACTCGATTCATGCAAGATGGTCAAAAGGCAGTCTGAAGCATTCCATACGTTTCTGTGACATTTTTTTTTCAATTTTAAAACAGAATTTTATTGAATATCGTTCTTAAAAAGTGTCAGATTACATTTTTGAAATTCACCAGCTGTGACAATCAGGCTTTTATAGGGTGTATTCCAATTGCTGCTGTTGCTCTCATTTGAACCTGAAATCATAAAAATTGGCGTGTCATCTCATAAGATGTATAGCAATAACATTCTAAAGTTTCAAGAGTCTTCAACAATGTTAAATGCCTGCACAAAAATTATGGAAACTTATTGAAGGCACCACGTATATTTAAGTTCTAAGAATCTAAGCGTAAGAAGTTAGAATTTTCATCAGCTGGGGAAAGATTGAACAGGAGTATGAATAAACTTTATGTGAACAATATTTTCATTCCATTTAGAATAATTTAGTGATGCTGGAATTAAATGTAATCTTAAAGAAACAGAATGTTAGATTTTCACTCGAATGAAATTAATACGAAAGTTTTGAGTATGTTACAGATAAATCTATAAAACCTACTGGCCAATGTATTGTTTTTATCGCTAAGATTATGGTTGGCTCGAAATTAGATTTTAAAAATTGATGATTTTGCATTTTTAACATTCTATAAGAAAAAAAAATCCTTAAATTATTTTGGGGTTTTATCTTTCAAATTTTTCATTGCAAATCAAATACTGTTGTCATCAAATCTCAAAGAAATTTTAAAACAAGCGCGTGATCGCCAATTGGTCAATAAATATATAAAGTACTGCTTCTCCAGCCTATTTCAGCAAAAAAATTAACACTTATTTAGTATGAAAATAAGTTGATTCACTCTCTCTCTCTCACTCTCTCTCTCTCTCTCTCTATATATATATATATATATATGTGTGTAGAGTCTTGGATTGGCGTTTGAGTCAACTAGGTTTCGATCCCAGCAACGGGAATCTAGTATGTCAAGCCACACTGATGAGTTTTGATAGAACAGATCTCTCTGTGGATGACTATATTTATATGTTGCCCTACCCCGGTAGGGCTGGACTCTCTAGCGAATAAAGTAATCGCGTTGCCATTAGCGTATATGCAAGGCTGTTTATATATGTGAATTGAGCTCTCGGTAGCCGTTAAGTGGATTTATGTAAACAATAGTAATTGTGATTCATAACCGTTTAAAATTTACTTCGCTGCTGCTGGTTTCCTCATGGCGGATGGGTAGAGTCTTGGATTGGCGTTTGAGTCAACCGGGTTTCGATCCCAGCTACGGGAATTTAGTATGTCTAGCCAAACTGATGAGTTCTGGTAGAATAAAACAGATCTGTCCGTGGATGACTATATATATATATATATGTGGGTAGATACATATGTTTCAAAACATACATTGAATTTTTACAGTCGATCCCTATAAACGTACAATATTTATCATTCTCAAGGACACAACACTTACAAACCAAATGAATGTGGGGGAAGAATTATTTTCCCATTTAAAGTATGTCACTCTCATCCTAAACAAACATTGAATTACTAAAATTGCAAGTTACAAATAATACACACACGCGCGTGTGCATCAAATACACACACATAGGCACAGACATACACGTATATATATATATGTATATATATATATATTTACATATATTTGTTATTTTTCATTTACATATATATATATATATATATATATATATATATATTATTTGGTCCAGTTAAACCGGAGTTGGGAGTAATTCCATCAGGACTAAAAAAGTATTCAAAAGCGAACATTTAAATTTCCCTTTGATTTTATCAAAAACGCATAACAGGATGGAAATAAATTTATAATCCTAATCTGACCGGTTTGTTGTTTTTTCTTAATGAAATATATATATATATATTGGTTATTACTCATCTTATGCATATATGGTTGAGTTATTAGTCATTTTAACAGACCGAACAGATACATGACCTTGATCTGTTAGTAAAACGAGAAGACATACATAATAATCTTGTCATTTTTGATGGGATCCTTGCAAGTATTTCAATGAATGATTGTTTTAATGAAGATATTGTGAAAATATTGATTGAAATTGAACAAAAACACTACTTGAAAGTTTTGTCTTGTTTTTTTTTTTTTTGTTTGTTTGTTTGTTGTTTACTCTTTGTTGTTTAGCTTTTTTTGTTTCTGTAGTTTTTGGGCAGGGGTGGATGTCGTAATTCTATAGTGTTTCTTTGGATTTAAATTTACGCCATACAGAAACGGATTGAATGCAGCGTTAAATGCTTCCGTAAATGGTTCTGTCGAAAATACGTGATAATAAACCAAATTAGAAACACCGTTCTTTTTATTTCTGCCGTCTGTAATCAATAGTTGCTTAAATGAACACAATTAAATTTAGCTGCACCATTTGTTGCAATTGCCTTTTATTATCAACTGCAACCAATGGAATCACATAAAGTGAAACAAGATATTTGTAATTTCATCTGCTGACAACTTAGAGTGGCAGAAAATCACAGACATTGGTCCACTGGAGTTCCATTATCGTTGCAATTTCAAAAAAACTAGTGAGGAATTATCATCTACCTGCAATACTGACGTATATTAAATATGGTTTGTAAGATGGTCATAAAAAATATAGGATGAAGAGTCTCTCTTATTAAACTGTCGAATATTCCTTTGTGTTGACACGAGTCAAACGAGCAGTACTTATTTATATTCAAATAGATGTGAAGATGGTCATTATTAAAAATAAAGGACATAGTTTTACTATTATTAATGTTTACGATTATTATTTGTATTTAAACGAGTCAGACTAGCATTACCACTCATATTATATACAGGTTTTAAGATGAACAGTATTAAGAATGAAATACATTGAGGTGCTTTAATTATAGTTTACGAAAATCATTTGTATCTGAAGGATGTAGAATTTTTACCGTTTATACAGTATGTGTCATAGCCTTGTTTACACCGAGCGTGGCGTACGGAAAATGTCTTTGGTTTCGGTAGATCTCAGATACACTTGAGAACCTCTAAAAAATTTTAAATATTTAGAATGAATATCTAATTTTGCTATTATTCAGACTTGGAATGTAGTATTAACCAAATTGTTTTGTTGTTGCTTCTGTTTTTTTTTTGGGGGGGGGGGTCTTTCCTTTTTTACTTTCCTTTTTTTTTCTTATTTTCTTTACTTTCCTTTTTTACTTTCCTTTTTTTTTCCTTATTTTCATCCCCTTTTTTCTTCTGTTTTCTTTCCTTTTTCTCTCCTTTTCATTTTCTTTCCTTTTTTCTTTTCTGTTTTTTTTCTTTCCATTTTCTTTCTTTTCCTTTTTCCTCTGTTCTTTTTCTTTCGTTTTTCTTTTCTGTTTTTTCTTTCTTTCTTTCTTTCATTTCTTCCATTTTATTTTCTTTCTTTTTCTTTTTCTTTTCTTATTTTTCTTTCCTTTTTTTCTTTCTTTTTTCCTTCCTTTTCTTTTTTCTTTCCTTTTTTTATCTCCTTCTTTTTCTTTCTCTTTTTCTTTCCTTTTCTTTTTCTTTCCTTTTCTTTTTCATTCCTTTTCTTTTTTCTTTTTAGTCTGTACATCTAAAGCCGTATACACATAGTACCATGAACGAGCAGTATATAGGAGCAGAAAATGTTTTTTTTTTAAGCGTAATTGATCTAGGTAATATAAAAATGTAGGTAATATAGAAATGAGGCTTTACTGTTCCCTAGAAGGATTATAACATCTTTACTGGTCAAAGACCACAAGCGAAAAGAGGAAGAGGATGGGTTTTTAAAACTGTCAGGTAACCTCCTACAGAGCTCCTAATGGGCATGTCATATATCTAAAGGAGATAATTATTGATTATATCCTTTAAAGAGAATCTGGAATTTTCCTTCGAAAACAACATGACACGCGCCCTCGAAAACGTAAATGTCGAAGTGGGTTCTAGTAATTAAGGCGAAAGAAAACTTAAGTTTTTTATGACCCATAAAAAAATACTGAAAATATTTGCGTGTGATTTTCATAAAAATACAGAAAAGTAAACATTAGGTGGGCTGGAATTAAGGACATCCGTTTGTTAATCTTGAATGTTTTGTGGTGGTGGGGGTCTCCATGGCGTAATGGCGAGCGTGCAGGACTGCTATATTCTATTAAGCGAATTCGAAGTCCAGCTGCAGGGTATTACGTTCATTGGCTCATTGGTCTAGTGGGTAGAGTGTTTGCCAATGGTCCGGGAGACCTGGGTTCAATCCCAGGTCGAGTTATACCAAAGACTTTTAAAATGATACTTGATACCTCCTTGCTTAACACTCAGCAGTATAAGGTACGTATCAAGTGTAAATTGGAGTAATCCAGGGAAAGCTGGTGTACCCTCCCCTACATCTCGGTGTAGCAGCTATTGAAAAGGGAGCCTTCTGGTCACCCTCGACTACAGTCACCAACTTACTTATTCCCCCAGGCATGGTTTAAATAGTAAAATTATTGTCTTTTAACAAGGATAACTTTGGAATTAAATATTGACACACCATGAAACGCCTAAACCAAACCTTCAGTTGCTTTTTTTGTTAAAAAAAATTAAACAACGCAGATATCTTTAAATTTTCGTAGGCTACCACTTGATCACCTCTACCCGCAGGCCGACTCTAAGCTGAAGAGGTAGTATCTGTGAGGATCTATCTAAAATAGATTAGTTTAAAATTCATCAGTATTCGATAGGATTGTATGCAAAATAAACATGTATGGGGCTAATGTGTCTCCTTGCAGCACATCTGCTACAATGTAGAAGTACTCTGTGTCTCCATCCGATGAGTAGATTTTTACTTTCGTGTTTTTATTTAGCATGATTACGGCTGCGATGGTTTCTTTGAGGAGGACGTAGGCGAGAAGTATTTGCTCCATCTCTCTGTGTTTGGAGTTTAATAGCTTAGTGAAGTCGAGGAATAATATTGTTGCCTCAAGGTTATTTTGCATTAACACCTTTCAGAATTCGACGGATAGTCAAAATTTGTGATGTCGTCAATAGATTTCCCCGAAAGCCATTTTGGTTCTTCCTAAGTATTTTCTCATTTTGAGATTCTAAGCCGTTGCATTGTAGAGTATTGTAGATATTGGCCGCTATGGATGTAAGAGTTATACCTCGGTAGTTCTTGGCTATTCCGTGGTCACCCTTCTTAGAGAAAGAGATGATGCATCCCTTTGTCCATCTGTCTATTGTGTTCTGGTTATATACGGCATTACAGTATTGGAGCAGTATATACTCGAATTCTCTTGTCTTCCGTACGTCTGGGGTTATTTCATCAAGCCATGCTGCTTTCCTATTTTAAATTTTTCTAAGTAGTGAGTCGAGTTCTTCTGGAGTAAACTGTCCAAGTTTGATGTTTCGTTGATTACTAATAGCTTTTGTGATTGGTACGATGACATAGCACTTATAGCAAATACACACAACCAAACGGAATCCCTGCAACATAGTCTGAAACGAGCAGCAGGTGGCAGAGGCTTCCGTGTCAGCGCAGACAAGACAGAATACACGTACTTTAATCAAAGAGGTGACATCTCCACACTAAAGAGCAGGCCTTTAAAACTCGTGGACAAGTTTACCTACATCGGAAGCAGCATCTCATCAACCGAGAATTACATCAATACGCGACTAGCAAAGACAAGGGCAGCTATCGATATGCTATCGGTCATATGGAAGTCAGACCTGACCGATAAAAGAAAACGCAGTGGTTGTGTCGATATATGCTATATGGATGTACCACATGGATGCTAACTAAACGTATGGAGAAAAAGCTAGACGGCAATTACACAAAAATGCTGCAAGCTGTATTGAACAAGTCCTGCAGGCAATACCTCCAAAACAGTAACTGTACGGCCACCAACCACCTATCACGAAAACTAACCAAGTAAGAAGAAAGAGACATGCAGGACACTGCTGGTGAAGTAAGGAAGAACTCATAAGTGATGTACTCCAGTAAACCCCTTCACTTGGACGAGCAAAAGTTGGACGGCCAGCTAGGGCCTATATACAACAGCTCTGTGCCGATACAGGATGTAGCCTGGTAGACATGCCAGGAACGATGGACGATAGAGACGGGTAGCGAGAGAGGGTCAGGGATATCTGTGCTGATGGCACGACACCATGATGATGATGATGATGTGAGCAAAAAATACACTGATGAAACAATGTAAATATGTACACGATCCCTAACCTCTAGGCATAAAATAACCTTTGGTGGGTTGACATGCCATTACAATCAGTCAGCCAATCAATCAACAAAAATTTTCGTTAAGAAATCGTGATTTATTTTGTATATCCTGTTGCTTTGGTTTAGGTTGGTTTGATTTTATGGCATATCAACTAGTGGAGGTCATTTAATGCCAAATCTTTATTATGCATATATATTTAACCTATGATTTCTTAACACATTTTGTAAATAATAATTTTAAACGAGCCTGGGCTCATTTTTCACTAAGTAAAAATGTTTCACTTATTTCTATCTAATACGAATAATTCTATTTACAATAAATCATTTGTTTGCACACAGTTTAATGCTTTCATGTATAGCTATGTATCACTAACATTTCAATTAAATAGCAGACATTTGTTTAAACACTGTCAAATAATCAATTCTATTTAAAACAATTCAATAAAGTTTAAGTCAACAAAGTTAAATGGTTCCAAGTATTGCTATGTATCACTAAGAATTCCATGAAACATCAGTCATTTGCTTACAAACAATTCTATTTCAAACAATTCAGTTTAGCATAAGTACAGAATTTAAATGTCAAAAAGTTCTATTTTATCCATAGATAGGACACTTATCAGGTGCTACCACTTCGGGCCAGAGTCGACCTGGGAACGATAGCAAATAAGGGGTACACCACATTATCTAAGCTCCCGCACCACTAGAGCCACAGAGAAGTTGTTAGTGTATTCTACAGCCCCAGCTGACTGTGTCCTGTTGCTTTGGACAATTTAGCGCTAATATTTTTACACACCTTTTTTTTTCTTTTGACGGGTTCTCACCATATCATTGTCGGTTTTATCAATCAATTTATTCCCCACAGAGGAAATCCACCAACTTTGGCACCCCAAAATATCCAAATAAAAGCAGATTGTTCAAGGCCAAGTGATCTCTGTGGTTGCCGGGTTACGGACTGATCAGCCAACAGGATCCTGTCCTTGCTACCCACAGCCAATGAGTGTCCTTGCAACGGAGCGGGAAGTCTTACAGTCGGCGCATTGTACTGCCCCATTCAACAGAACGGATGAATTAGATGTAGTACGTACTTCTCCGTCGTTTTCAAAGGTGAAGACTATATAATTATCTTCGAAATACGATATCATTGATTTCTTGATTGATTTTCACAGCATGTCAACTCGTCGTGGTTATGTTATGCCAAGGGGTTAGTCACATTCATTTTACTTCATGAGTACATTTTTGTGTAGTTGTATATTCAAAAGTTTTTTTTTTTTTGCACTCTGTCCAATCAAAAATGAATAATTTTAAACAGTTCCATTCTCCATACAGCCCAGTGATCCAGAACTAGAATCTTACAATCAGATGCACTTTAGTGTCATACCCAGGACTTCTAATTTTGTTATATACTCACATATGCAGATTCACATCTACATACGTGCACATATATATGTAGAATAATTCACAACGACACAATGATAAAGACGCACGCAGGAAGACTTCTTTTAGTAAGGGTTCGAAAAGGGTTACTCGAGGTTTTCGTGGGAGAAGGCTCTGGAGACCGAATAGAAACTGCAATATTTTGACCCCTTTGTTATGGCCGTCGGCGTTGTGTCTTTCTTGTTCTCCTGATGCTCAACCGGAGTCCCAGAGGCCCACTCTGCTGGGTGATGGCTTTCTTTACTGCATCCTATCAACAACTTCTCTGGGCCCCAAGGCCCCAAGGCCTGGTGTGGCTTTCCTTACCACATCTCGTCAATAACTCCGTCCGATCTCTAACTGGAACTCTGACTTCTGACTTGACTGAGTTATATAACAGTTCAACGCCCACTTAGTCGACTACTCGATTTTTGGCATCGCATGTTGAATCGTCATCAAGCGGAAATAACTGTCATGCTGTTCACAGGTCACTCTCTTCTGTTGCATCAGTCTATGAGTGTACCATGGGAATTTTTTTACCTCGTCCCATTTCATCAGCCAATTTCCGCCCGCGCAATTTCCTCTCATAACTGCCATTAGAATGTGTCACTTCCTTCCGGTGCATCACCTTGGAATGGCATTTTTGGCCGGGTCGAAGCCCAAAATACAACAATTTGAGGAGGAGCCTTAACCTTGGGCAGGGGGAGACTGTCAGCTTTTTAGGGCTAATTTATATATATATATATATATATATATATATATATATATATATATATATCACTTCGGACGGGCAGGATGGGACACCCGGTCAATTTTAAGCAGTATGAATTAAAGGTTTTCCTTCTCCAAGACAGGTTGTCATATCAAGGCTAAAGAGCCCTGTTTGCCTCTCTATTTACCCCTAACAAGAGGGAGAATATTTGGATTCATACCTTTTCCATGGGTAATACACCTATGTAAAATGCCAGCAACTTCATCCAGGATTTGAACTTGGGTCGCTGTGTTCATTTCCTCAATCAGAAAATCGACTTCTTGATGAAGGTCATGGAGATGGGCTTGGTGTCAGACATGTACATCCTCGAAACTAAACATCATTCTTAATTCTTACTGTTAAATGAACACATAAGAATGATCTCCTTACACACACACACACACATGTAATAACTGGCGACAATGAAAATTAATATCATTTATGTACTATGGAAACAAATTGAGTCATTTTTGATAATGACTAGCCACACAGCTAGAAATACTCGAAACCTTAAATCTTTCAGGCGATTTCTATATTAATTCGATCATGGTTTTCTTTCCCTTCTTCGCAAAGAAGGATAAAAATCTTTTAAAAATCAATACATTGTTTCATGTCTTTTCTCTTGAAATAAATATATACAGATGCGTGTGTGTTCATATATATATATATATATATCCTCCACTACTCATGGATAAACCACGCTGAAGATAGATAGATATTTTGTTATTTAATGGCACATAAACCTTCTAGGGTTATTTAATACCAAATACTTCCTTTTTTTTTTAGAAGGACCGTCGTGGTACTATTTAACCCAGAGATAGGAGGATAAGTGGGTTCATACCTTTCCCAAAGGTATTTGTCCGAAAGTGAACGTAATAGTGCAACTGGAGTTCGAACTCGCTTACTATGATTCCACAGTCCAACGATTTAACCATTACACCAGCGCTTTAACCATTATCCCCACAAAGTCACCTAGATAGATTGTGATTGAGTGAGTGTAATTAAATTAATATCTTCGACACTTATTGCTGTATCGACCCTTCTAATATTTCATCCCAGTTAAACGACCCATAAGAAATCCTTCGGGAGAATATTCCTTACTATTCCCTATTTATTAACTAGATTATATCTTCCTTTAATTTCTGTTTCGTTGCCAATATATATATATATTCACTCGATTTCGTTTTCTACCTCGTTTTTAAATAACAAAAAAAAAAAAAAAATTCCAGGTTTTTTTTTTTCCCGCTGATTTCTTCTTGATTGTTTGACATATTAACAAAAGCCGTCCGCTAGGACGTCTACCTTCATTAATGTTTCCCAACAGAATTCACTCAAAGGAATAGGAGATATTATTTTTTCCCATTCACCGGACGCCATCTGAAACAATGAATTCCCACTATACTTGACTTTTACCCAGCATCTTCATTCCAACTTTTCCTTTTTCTATCGCTTCGCCATTTTACTTTTATTTTTTTCATTTTTCTTTTCTTTCTCTTTCACCTACTTTTTGGGGTAATATTTTCCTCTCCCTTTTTTTCTCTCTCTCCCTCTCTCTCTCTCTGTCTTCTTCTTCTTCTTCTTCTTCTTCTTCTTCATTTTCTCATTACGACGATAAGTTTTATGTACATTCATGATTTTCATTTATTCGTCAATTTTAAACATTTTCTTATTTTATCTATCTTTAACCTTCTTTTCTTTTCTTAGTGATAATTTCTTCCATTTTCACCTTCTTATATGTTGTTCAATTTTTTTCATTCTTACTTTATTTCATTTTTCCTTTTCGACTTTTTTTTCTTTTTTAATTATAATTTTCTTTGCTTTTTTTGCTTTTTTTAATATTTTCTTATTTCATTTTTTCGACTTTTTTTTCATGATTTTTTCCTTCTTTCCTTTCTTTCTTTTTTGTTAATATGTGTATCATATTTCATCTCTCTTTCTGTGCTTTATTTTCTAAAATTTCGACTAATTTTCTTTTTTCTTGTTTTTTATTCCATCCAAAATGATCATTACAATTCATTTTTCATTTATATTTTTCGTTTTTTTTTTAAATCATATCTTCTATTTTTCTTTCATTTTCTTTAACTTTTCTTTATTGTCTCATATCGACTAATTTTCTTTCTTCTTACCTGATTCTTAATATTTCTTTGTGTATATATTTTTTCAGGAATGAAGAACTAAAAATCCTTTCGTTATTCATTCCTTTTTTCATATCTAACGGACATTGTTTTTATATCATGTTGTCTAACAGTTCTCTTTGGTATATCTGATCGTTTTCTTTTCTTGTTTCCGTAAAGATAAATTTTCTGTTGCCAAATTTGACTATTTCGACAAACGATGTGCTCCTTCATTGTCTTGGTTCTAGCTTTATATGTCAGTCGACTTCTCTTTCATCAAGATTTTCCTCTTTTTATTTCTTTCTTTCTTGTTTTCAATATTCATTCATTTATTTATTTTTGAACGTCTTTTATCATTGTTATGTTCTATTTGATTTTCCTTTATTTTCTAAACAACTATCTATCCATCTGCGTCTATTCATGTTTCCCTCACTCACTCACTCACTCTCTCAATCTATCTATCTATCTATCTATCTATCTCATTCTATTCATATCTATCTATCTATCAATCTATCTATCTATCTATCTCATTCTATTCATATCTATCTATATATTTCTTTCTATTAATATCTATCTATCTATCTATCTCATTCTATTCATATATATCTATCTATCTATCTATCTATCTATCTATCTATCTATCTATCTATCTATCTCATTCTATTCATATCTATCTATCTATCTATCTATCTCATTCTATTCATATCTATCTATCTATCTATCAATCTATCTATCTATCTATCTCATTCTATTCATATCTATCTATCTATCAATCTATCTATCTATCTATCTCATTCTATTCATATCTATCTATCTATCAATCTATCTATCTATCTATCTCATTCTATTCATATCTATCTATCTATCTATCTCAGTCTGTTCATATCTATCTATCTATCTATCTATCTATCGTGTGTGTGTGTGTGTGTGTGTGTGTGTGTGTGTGTGTGTGTGTGTGTGTGTGTGAGAGAGAGAGAGATTATCTGCTTCTATGTTCTTTCTTTCTTTTTTAAAGCAGTATTTTTGTGAGTCTATATCTATCAATCTATCATACTCCTATTCTCATTTTCGCTGTCTCTGTCTCTGTCTCTCTGTCTCTCTGTCTGTCTCTCTCTCTCTGAGACTATTCACTACTATTTATCTATTTCAGTCTGTCTATATATATACATAAATAGACTGATATATATATATATATATATATATATATATATATATATATATATATATATATATATATAAATTCGCTCCTATCACAGCTTGTTTATAACAATCTTAGTCTGTTCATATATATCTCAATCTATTCACTAATTCTCTCTCAATACACACACACACACACACACACACACACACACACACACACACACACACACACACATATATATATATATATATATATATATATATTTCCATCTATCTATGTATTTGACTATGTGTATTTTTCTGATATGTCTTCCTTTTTAATATACCTCTTTTATTTAAAATATATTCACTGAATTCTTATTATCTACTGAACCTAAGCATCTTCAACTCGCATTCATTCTTCGTTCGTTTATCGACACGTCTCTCCTATTGGAGTCTTTTTTTAACATAAAGGACGCACTGACATCGCGTAAAAATAAAGTCATCCAAATTAAAGAGATGGCAAAACTACATATCCCTTTGCAACATGGTGAAATGGAAAATAACAACAACAACAACAACAACAACAACAAAAGACCAACTCCGTTGAAGAAGAATAAGGATAATAAGAAAAAAAAAATCTTAACAAATATCTTCGACATTCAAAATGAGCAACAAACATAAAGGGTTCTATTAATTTCCCCTTTCAGCTTTCTTCAATAAACATTATTATTTTTTTTCTTTTCGTGCATTAATGACAGGATTTAAAAAGGTAGCAAAAGTCTGGGATAGCTGATCTCTGCACAAACTTTTCGTTTCTTTGTTTGACGCGCTACTTTCCCTTGCAAAGACGAATAAAGACGAAGAGAAAAAAAAACCTTACGTTCGGCAAATGATTGAAGGAATCAATGAATGTAAGTATAAAATGAAAATGATCTTTTTGTATCCAGGGAATTTATCAAACTCACATCTTTAACCTCTATAATATTTATAATAACTTCAATAATCACTTCTTTTAAGAGCTGTATTATACTGGGAGTATAAAAATAAGTCAGCAAATAGAAATTGAAGTAGAAAAAAAAAAGAAAACTAAAGAAAGGACAGTGAGAAGATTATAAAGGAGAATTAGAGAAAAGAAGACAGCAGGAGATATCATTAAAGAAAAAAGATTTGGGGGAAACAGGGATTAGATATAATAGTGAGAGGCGATAAGAAAGAAAGAAAGGAAGAAAGAAAGAAAGAAATCAGCTATCAGTATATGAAAATGAGAAAATACGAAAGAAAGAAAATTTTTTGAGAGAAGATGAAGGAAAGAAAGAAAGAAAGAAAGAAAGAAAGAAAGATGCCACTTTGTGAATCATATCAGAAAGAGTGATTGGTGAAAAGAAAGAAAGAAAGAAAGAAAGAAAAAGGTTAGGAAAAGAAAATATATTGGCAGAAGAAAGAAAGAAAGAAAGAAAGAAAGAAAGAAAGAAAGAAAGAAGCAACTTTGTGATTCATACCAGAAAGAGCAATTGGTGAAATGAAAGAAAGAAAGAAAGAAGGAAAGAAAGAGGTTAGGAAAAGAAAGAAAGAAAGAAAGCCGCAAAAACTGAACTTTTCACCCTCTCTAAAGAGAATAATTTTACACATTTACTTTGAAATAATTTTCCATCTAAAAAAACGACTACTGATTGTTAAATTCTTCCCAAATGTTTTACCCCAGTCAAAGTTTTCTTTTCTTTTCTTTTAACTCTCTCTCTCTCTATATATATATATATATATATATATACAAATGTGTGTGTGTGTGTGTGTGTGTGTGTGTGTGTGTCTATTACTTTATTTAACGGTTCTTTTTAATGTAAAAAAAGAAATAAAACTCGAATGTTGATTCTATTTATTTGTTTATTCATATCGTTCAAGAAATTAACAAAAACAAAAACACAAGAAGAAAATTACAAGAAATTGGCGAAGAAAACTGACACTTTAAAACGAGTATTTTAAACCTTAAAAATGAACATACGCAATAAGATCTTCCAATGAACAATGTCAGCAAGAGTTTTGCTACAAAATCGAGGCTATTTTTATTGTGTGAATGTTTGAATGTTTTCAAAAATATATTAAATGTTTACTTTAGCTTAATTACAACCGGAGAAGCGTCACCAAACTAAATTTCGAATTAATTGTCTTTTGCTCTGATGGTTTCGGCTGTAAATAAGATTAAAGCGAGCAGAGGACTGAACTGAGATCTTCACGATACATGTATAAAGAAATGCCGTAAAATAAATTCATAACAAATGGTTTAGCTTCTCTGTTTAATAGCATATCAACCTTTACTGGTTACTTAATGTCAAAATTATCCTTGTTGAACGGAAACGACACTATTTAACAGATAGCTGGGGAGCCGAGTCGGATCGGTCATGGTTATGATATTAAACTATCTGGTGATGAGGCTTCGATCCTGGAGGTTTGGGGAATGTGGAGTACCCCTTTATTGTCATTATTTCTATATCCACTCTGATCCGGAGTGGGAGTACTTGTGGGTTTGTTCTTTGGGTTAAATAGAACTCGTTTTTGGGGTATGACCCAAAACTGGATCTGACGTTGAGGCTTAGCAGAAGTACCTGCTAAGGTCACATCTAGGGGTCAAATAGGCATATAAAATCTTTTTTTATACTTGAAACAATCTAAACCGAACAATTGACTGACGTTCAATCATATTATTCGAATTACCAAACAATATTTAGAACTATTTAACTGTGTGCAAACAAACACTTAACTGAAAGTACGTTCACCGGACGGAGACACAGAATACTTTGTAGCAGGAGTACTACAAGGAGACACGTTAGCCCCATACCTCTTTATCATCTGTCTATATTACGTGCTTAGAACATCGATTGATAAAATCAGAGAAAACTGCTTCGAGCTGACAAACAAAAGAAGCAGAAGGCACCCCGCAAAAACAATTACCGACGCCGACTACGCCGATGACATAGCGATACTGGCAAATACACCCAACCAAGCCGAAACACTACTGCATAGTTTGGAACGACCCGCCGAAGGTATTGGCATCCATGTCAATGTACACGAAACGGAATATATGCGCTATAATCAAACAGGCGACATCACCACACTAGATGGAACCCTCTTAACCTAGTAGACAAATTCACCTACCTAGGAAGCAGCGTCTCATCAAGCGAAAAGGACATCGACACACGGCTTACGAAGTCATGGACAGTTATCGATAGGCTATCGATCATATGGAAATCAGACCTGACCGATAAAATGAAACGCAGCTTATTCCAGGCAGCGGTCGTATCGATACTGCTGTATGGATGCACTTCTTGGACGCTAACTAAACGGCTGGAGAAGAAGCTAGACGGCAATTGCACAAGAATGTTAAGAGCAATATTGAACAAATCCTGGCGGCAGCACCCCACAAGGCACCAACTATACGGCCACCTGCTTCCCAGCTCGAAAACTAACCAAGTTAGACGAACCAGACATGCAGGTCACGCTGGAGAAGCAGGGACGAGCTCATAAATGATGTACCCCTATGGACCCCCACATATGGCCAAGCAAAAGCAGGGCAACTAGCTCGAACATACATTCAGCAGCTATGTGAGGATACGGAATGTGGCCCTGAAGACCTACCAGAGGCGATGAATGATAGGGAGAAGAGACGAGAGAAGGTCAGGGATATCATTGCCGGCAGCACGACATGATGATGATGATTCATTTACAAATCAGTTTTATTCGATACATATCGGCGTTGGCTGTACCGAGTCCATTCCTCGCCCACCGGGATGGGATACACTTCGGCCGACCGTGTTCACTGGTACACGAATCAGGTTGGGTGTGTTTTGGCTTGGTGGTAATCGGTGGAGTCTGCCTGATGTAGATGCTGTGGAGGCCCAGCATTCACCTCTCTCGGCTGACACTGGCGTCCTTGAGTCTTTATGCTAAATTGAATTACTTGAAATGGAACTGTGTTGATAGTTAAACTGCGTACTTAAGCTAAACTGAATTGTTTAATATAGAACTATTTGACATTTAACTGTGTGTAAACAAAATCTATAATTATAGTAAACTGAATTGTTTAAATTAGAAATGTTTGACTAAACTGAATAGTTTGAAATAGAAATGTTTTTTAAATTAAACTGCGTACTCATACTAAACTGAATTATTTGAAATAGAACTGGTAATTAGTTTACTAATGGATTTGGCATTAAATAACCTATAAAGGTTGATATGCCATAAAACCTAAAAAAAACAACCAAACATCAATACATATATAAGCAAAATGTGGAATAAAATAACCTATAAGGGTTGCTATGCCATAAAACGTAACCAGGTTTTTCTGGCATGATAAGGAAGTTTATAACTTTCCATGTGGTATTAGTCCAAAGGTGGACATGATAATGCGACTTGAGTTCGAATTCACGTACTTCAATAGACCTAGGTCAGTACTTTAATAGACCTAGGTCAGTACTTTAACCATTACGCTTATATTTATAAATCACTACGCATACCAACGCATATGTATAGTTACGAGTTCAGAGAATTTTCTCGGAGCAAGGAAAATAAAATCCCTTCTGGAGCAACTATGTGTGGGCCCTTCAAATATAGAGTATATTCCTCAGAGATCCCATCCCACATACATTAGGAAAAAAAGACATAAAGAAAGCAGATATCCATTCGGTTAAACACCGTTCTTTGAGGACGGAAGAAGATGAACAGGACCCAAGGTTAAGATAAGAAAACGGAGCATTTATGAAGGGATATGTTCGAGGGATTTCAATCGGGGCTGCAGTCTTCTTCTACGTTGGCTTTGACTGGATCACGGAAATTAACCCTCTTATTACACCATATTTCCACTCCCATTTATAAGTGTTTGTCCGGGTGTTAAAATTACGATGTTGCTATAAGCACTCAAGATGGTACGTTCATTAAGAAGAAAAACTCCATTTTTGCAACATACTTACTTGTTACTCGGCATCAAGAAACCGAAGAAAGTCTAGAACTGTACCTTCATAACCTGAAAATATTAAGTCGCAACTGTGATTTTACTGCCCTGACAGCAAGCAAAACCAGGGATATTGCAATAAGAGATGCCTTCATCAGTGGAGTACGGTCTAACCTAATCAGACAAAGGATGCTCGAAAACAAGGACTTCGATCTGGCTACCGCCTACGAACTAGCCCTTACATTGGACACGACCCAGAAACAATCAGATCTCTCTTTGCAACCTGATTTTTCAGGGGCTACTATTCCTGCCCAGCCTCATTCTAAAAAAATTCCCATCCTAAATTCACAACATTGTGACCCCCAGGATAAGGATTCTTCAAATACTATTGAACAACCCGTTACTATCGCTGCAGCTGAGATTAAATGCTACTTCTGCAGCCTTCGTAAACACGCTCGTTCATCCTGCCCAGCTCGAAACAGATGTCATAGAGGTGGCAAGCAGGGACATTTATTCCAAAAATAAAAAAACAAAAACAGATATTAATGACAACAGGAAAGGAAGAATGAGTTGTCAATTAAAATGTTCTTTTTGTGTGCGTGGAATGGTGTATATCAGTCAAAAGTTTAATTATAACAGTTCATGAGAGAGAGAAAGAGTTTCAACATGGAGACTTATCAGAAGATTGCTGGCAGTCTTCTTTCGTTTATTTTTTTTTGCTTTTATCGTAGGAGGTCTTCATACTCGTGGTTCCTTCTTCGCATTTTTCATTGGGAATACTACAGCTTTTTCTATTCTTCAGTCCAATATTTTTCCCGCTTCAATTTTTTTCGATATCGATGGTAGGCTAGCTTATTTTTCTGTCTGTACCTAAAGAAATGTCGGCTGATTTCTGCAGCCTGTCCTCATGGCACCATGGTCAATCGGAAACTAAATTCAACCCTTACCACCTTTTGGTTTAAATGTATTTCCATGCCCCCTATCAGACCCGTGGTGTAGTCGTTATCGTCGTAGGAAATGGACACGGTGCACGAGTTCAAATCCTAGACGAGACTGACTGCATTTCACATAGCACTAATACCCTTGGGGAAGGTATGAATCAAATTATTCTCCCTCCAGCTATGGTTAAATAGTAGGACAGACTAGGTTCTTCAGCCTTGGTTAGGCAACTAGTCTAGGAGAAGGAAAACTCTGAATTCAAACCTGTTAAACTCCGCTTAAAAAAACTGACCTTGTGTCATATCCTGCCCGAGCGGAGGGGTTGGTAAATAGTATCAGACCCATTTCTACCAATACACTCTATTTCTAACTTGTGCGTTTGCTTGCTGCCATCTCTTGGACCTTCCAGATTATTCTGGGTTCATTTCCTCACACTTTTTCTCTTATCATCGTCCTTCTTTCTCCTCCTTCTCTCTATATATCTCTCCTCCTTCTCTCTCTTTTCCGTATCTCACTCCGTAACAGCATACATATAAACACGTGTGGGGTGAGTATACTAGACGAACTGCTATGAAGGAATAGATAGGTTATTCAGTTTAATGGCATATCAACTTTAGATGGTTATTAAATCCTAAATCCAGTTCACACACACACACACACATACACACACACACACATATATACATATATATATATATATATATATATATGGAAGTAAATAATGGAAGATAATCCGACAATATGGAGAAAATATCGAAAAAGAAAGTAATTCAAAGTGAAGAATCTTCTGTGTCCTGATGGTGGTTTATTGAAACCAAAGCATTATAATGTTGACTTTCTTTCTTATTAAATTCTTCAGATTGGATTACATTGTTTTTCAATATTTTCTCCATATATATATATATATATATATATATATATATATATATTCAAGTTAAAAAAAGTTTGTTGGTAAATGTATTTTTAATCGAGGTAAAGTATAGTAAGTGCTTTTTAAGCCATAGATTGAATCTTTGCAGGTACTACCCACCCACGCGAGTCAGAGTGTACCTAGGAATAATTGAAATGAAGGATAATCTACACTCAGCAAAACTCTAGGATTATAACCTTATCATCAAATTGTTAGTGACATAGTTAGGACACTCATAATGAGTAGGGCTTACTCTTATGTTGAGATGCAGTCAACGTATTCTACCAACCAGCCGACCAGACAAATAGAGAATAGAACAATATCCAATCAAATTTACAACTTAATAAAAATAGTTTTGCGTTTGCAGTCACCTAATCATTTTAATTTCTAAAGATAGATACTAATCAAATAATACCAGTCTGTGTGTGTGTGTGTGTGTGTGTGTGTGTGTGTGTGTGTGTGTGTGTGTGTGTGTGTGTTTAGAATCTCTTTGTTATCATTGAGGTGCTAAGAGCGAATGGCATCAAAACCCAATTACCAAAAAATATTATTACACATGAAGATTTCTTAGTCTAGCTAGTCGACCATTGCACCACCTGAGGCGTCCTGTTTCTTCGTATCTAAAAGAGTCAACGTAACGATACTTACCCTTATTACACTATTGTTCTTTTTCGAGATGGTTCCGGCATTAAATAACTTCCGAAGTTTGATATGCCATTAAATAATCCAAACTAAACCGAACTGATCGTTACATACGGGTCGCCATTTTTCAAAATTGTCATTATTCAAGATTAAGAATGTATTTCTCAGAACAATTGAGTCTGTTTCACTGAATCCATCTCCTCTCGGAGTTATACACTGCTACATGGCAACAAAAGCAAGGAACCTTACAGACCTGAACTGTTTGATTTGGTTTAGTTTGGTTTTATGGCATATCAACCATTGTAGGTTATTTAATGCTAAATCTTTTTTATACGTATATATTAATTATATGATTTGGTTTGGTTTGGTTTGGTTTTATGGCATATCAACCATTCTAGGTTATTTAGTGCCAAATCTTCTTTATATATACATATTAAATATATATGATTTGGTTTCGTTTGGTTTTATGGCATATCAACCATTCTAGGTTATTTAATGCCAAATCTTCTTTATACGTATTTATTAAATATATATGATTTGGTTTCGTTGGGTTTTATGGCATATCAACCATTGTAGGTTATTTAATGCCAAATCTACTTTATACATATATATTAAATATATATGATTTGGTTTGGTTTGGTTTTATGGCATTTCAACAATTGTAGATTATTTAATGCTAAATCATCTTTACACATATATATTAAATACATACGAATTGGTTTTCTTGGGGTTTATAGCATATCAACCATTGTAGGTTATTTAATGCCAAATCTTCTTTATATGTATATATTAAATATATATGATTTGGTTTATCTGGGGTTTATGGCATATCAACCATTGTTAGTTATAAGATACCAAATCCACTTTATACATATATATTGAATATAGATTATTTGTAAACCTATTTTGTAGATAAAAACTATAAAATGATCAAATAGTCCTATTTCTAGCAATTTAATTTAGGATAAGTCAATAAATTTAAAAAGTTTCAAGTATTGCCATTCATCACCAACAATTCAGTTAAACATCAGTCATTTGTTTACACTCAGTTAAATGATCAAACAGTTCTATTTCTAAGAATTTAATTTAGCATTAATCGTTTGTTTACACACAGTTTAAATTTCAAGCAGTTCTATAAAACTAAGATATTCCCATGTGGTACCATTCCGGTAAAAGTGGACTTGAGAACAATAGCAATGAAGGAGTAGCCCACGTTCCACAAAATCCCAGTATTACTGGAAACTCACCATCAAATTATTTAGTGTCATATGCAGGTAACTTGTCAGAGAAATCTTACAGAAATGCAGTCGGTGTATTCTACAGCCCCAGCTAACTAGACCACTCGTCAGAGAAGTCTTACTCCTCAGCAGAGATGCATTCGGTGTATTTTAGAGCCCCAGCCGACTGGACCACTCATTGGGGAAGTCTTATTCCTCTGCAAAGATGAAGTCAGTGTATTCTACAGCCCCAGCCAACTGGACCACTTGTTGGGGAAGTCTTACTCCTCTGCAAAGATGAAGTCGGTGTATTCTACAGCCCCAGATGACTGAACCACTCGTTGGGGAAGTCTTACTCCACTGCATAGATGCAGTTGGTGTATTCTACAGCCCCTGCCGACGGGACCATTCCTTGGGTATGTCTTAATTCTCAGCATAGATGCAGTTGGTGTATTCTACAGTCCCAGCCGACTGGAATAAATGAACTGTCCATTTATTGGGTGACCTTCTAATTCCCCCACTATCAATGGGTGAATAATCAATATCGAGCAAAAATGTTATAATTCGTAAAGATTTTAATTTTTCTCTTTTAAACTGTGTATCATTCCTTCGTCAGATGATAAAAGAAATAACTAATTTAAAAAATATTTGTGTTATTGTCAAAAAAATCCCACAACTGTAAATGTTATATTCGAAAAAGTTGTTTACACTATAGTGAGAGGCATTGGTCAGTAATTTAGTTTCATAAATCTATCGCTACGGTAAAGTGAGTTCGATCTTTGCTGGAAGTTCTCTATGCTTATCTGTCGTTTTTGTGGGAGGTGCTCCCATTGTGGTGTAATGACCAGTAAACTAGTCTGGTATATATATGTTACACTTCAATAGGGAGTTCAATCCTTACTGGATACACCAGACTCAGTATTGGCAGTGTTTTTCCGTACTTTGCCCAAAGGAAAATTATGTAATCTTTTACAATGAAGTACCTGATTTCATAATACAACTAAACAATGAGTTTATTTCTTATCTTGTAATTTCAAATTAAGATCAATTAAATATGCAGTAATATCCACAACAAAATCCAGATGTTGAAACCCACTTTAATCTTTTGTTTCATCAATGTTTTGATCTTTCATCTCCAAAAATATAATTATTTCTGGTCTCAATAAATAGTAGCTTTTAAGCACTTTGTGACACGATAATGAGTATACTCCCGTACAGAATGAATTATGGGTTAACTGATTATCCATATCTTACAAAAACAGACTGAAACGACGATGATTAAAAGCACAGCCCCTCTTATAGTACATCGTATTTGTGACCAAGCTAAGCACATGATCCAATTTTAAATTCTTTGAACGGAAAATTTGCCGATGAATAAAACAGTTAAAATATGCAAATGATGAATCTGATTGTGAGTTTTTCTTTAATTTTTGTTCGTAGTTTGGCAACAACATCATTATGTCAGCCAACTGTATTCGCAGCACCATCAGTCGATAAGCATTGAAGTCTGCTTTGTTCAGTATTTGTGTGAGCCCAGTCGTAGTATAATGGTAAACAAGCTAGTCAGGCAGAACCAATGCCACTAAATAGCGTGTTCGATCCTCACTGTATGCCCTTCCTTGATCTTGTGTCACATACTTGCTATGGTGTAGCGGTTTGGTTAATACAAGGTGTCTCAAAATAGATGCAACCCATTTATATAATAATGATTTATTACTGTGACCAGAGCAATGGCGGTCATTTGGAACACGTCCTGTAAAAAATGCATCCTTTGAGCTAGAGGCATCAAATCAATGTTTTTCATTGTTATTATATCAGCTTCCAGTAAATGTAATCTCTGTTTTGTTGCGGTAATAAATAATTATCATATCAATGAATTGCATCTATGTTGAGTCAGTTTTGATTGATTTTTATCTCCGAATAAGTAGGAACGCAGAATATTTTTTTCCTTTCTTGTACAAGACATTGTAATCAAATAGTAATAGTTGTTATAGTATACTATTTTCAAATCTGAAACAGAAAAGAACACAAAATTATCATTAGTAGAGTTATTAGCAGTCATATCAGTAACATGTATATTGAGACACACAATATTTACTTTGTAAAACTATGTTCAAACCAAATAAAAGGTAAAGTCGAGGGTGACCCGAAGGCTTTCTTTTCGATAGCTACTACACCAAGGTGTAGGGGAGGGCACTACTCCTTTTCTTGGATTGCTCCACTTTACCTTGATCTTTACCTTATAATGCTGAGTGTTAAGCAAGGTAGCATCAAATACCATTTTTTAAGTCTTTGGTATGACTCGACCTGGGATTGAACCCCGGTCCCCCGAGCATTGGTGAACACTCTAATCTGAATAAAAACAGTAATTTTTGGCGAATTACATTTTGAATTTTAAAAAAAAACAACTATCCGTTATTTATCTAATTTCGATAAAATTTCAGTATTTATGAACAAGATATTTCATTGGAAATATAATGGAAATATTTACTCGAAAAATTTTCGAATTTACTCTCTTAAAATCAGAGCGCATAGGCGGGAAACTGACAGTCATCAAGCACCCCACTACCGATGTGTCTACGCTACCCTAGTGTAGATCTATGAGCTACCAGGAGGCGTAATTACTGTAATGGTTATCTTCGTAAGAAGTTGAATCGGTGACCGGAGTTCAAATCCTGGACGAAGTTGGTCGTCTTTCATTTCATATTAATGCCCCTAAGGCATGCACGAATCCAATTCTTCTACTTTGTAAGGCAACCAACATCGAAGTAAAGCCCTAAATTGTCACCAGCTCTTTTCTGCTTAAAGATTAAAGTTTTCTTACAATCTTCTCTTAGTGGAGGGGTTGGGTAAATCCATATTTCTTGCTAACCTTAAGCTGTTTGGATTGATATTATGAATGTATAATTTTACGGCAAACAGTTTGTTGAGACCATGGCTGAAGGCCAATTATTATCACCATTATCAAGACATACTGATAAAACAGATTCCATTTACTCTCATTCACCATCCGTCCCTATCATATATCACTTAAAGAAAGTCGTCTAGAAAGCATCCAGTGTCCGTAAGGAGCTTATGTATGTAAGTTTTGCTGGTCGGCTAACACTGGTCTGTCCATGTGGAAGGAACCTTACTTCATTAACACTGTCAAGCATGTCTTGCTCGTCTTAATTGACTAGTTTGAGTGATGGGAGATAAGTAGCCGGACAGCAGCTGTTTTGTCGGGTACTGCCTTCATGTTTGGCTCAAAACGGCATGCAGTATCCTTGCGCAGTTCTTACCTAGTTTTTCATTAGGGCGTTTCGTTAAAGTGCATGTTGTGCAACTATACAATAGTACTGACTCAGCCACAGTTTGGAAGAATCTACTGCTTATTCTATTAGAGATCAGAATTCTATAGGTTTATTAACCTGCCAGTAGCATTCCATGCTTTAATAATGCGTAAGTTGATATATAAATGTGTCATTTTGCTGAGACCATTGATGAAGGCTATGAAATATATACTCTAATTAAATCACCAAATCGTTAATTTAATTAAAATAGAACTGTATCAATCCTTTCATCCAAGGATTCATATGACCACCTCCTTGCAAATTCTTAAATAAAAAATAGTTTTGAAAATGCTTTCATGACCAACTTGAAAACTGTCAAAAAATAGTTTTAATCCATTCCATAAAGTTTTACCAAAAAGAAACCCCACTAAACAGAAATAAGTTCCACTCACTTTTTTTACTCTATATAACCACTAAGCCAAAGTAAACAATGTCTAATATTTATATTTATAACTTCATCAGGGCAATAGAGACAAGAATTACCTGAAATCTCACCAGATATTACACATTTAAGTTTTGTCAACAATATCAGAGGCCTGGCTGACAAAACCACAAAACTGTTTGCCCTAAATTATCTATTACTACCAAAAGATTTATGAACACCAGAGAAAAATCTAAATTTAGATTTTTTTTTCAATAACTTTCTATGATTTTCTTTTATAACCAAGTCACACCTTTGTTAACCTTGAATTCGCATGATGGCGTCTATTGAAGGTGAGAAACCTCATTAAAAATTATCAGCAAAACATATCAGTTTCTTGACAAAATGCAAAAAAAATCAAGAACATTGACTACCTGTCCAAAATAATCAAAAAGAAAAAACAATTTATAAAAAGCCAGAAGTAGAGGGTAATGTCTTATCCTTTCAGAAAAGGCTTCGTCGATTTGTTTTAGAGAAAACTTCAATGTCGACAAAGATGATGGTCTTCTGAGGCAAAGATGGCAAATGA
>OY757920.1:72688678-72703678 GCA_963585895.1 Sepioteuthis lessoniana | reverse complement strand
TAAATTCATCTACCAGCTCCAACCCTAAAACTAAAACACTTGTCAGAAAACTTGAAAGGCTCGTAATAAAATGACAAAGACAAAATGTATCTTTATTATTTTAGCAAACATATATATATACATATATATATCTGTGTGTGTGTGTGTGTGTGTGTGTGTGTTAATTTTGAGCTAAAACGTAATAAAGTGCTCAATACGAGATAGAGCTAATATTATGAAAGTAATTCCTACACGGCCAAGAGAGACTGTACCTAGGTTTCACCAAACGGCTCTTCGGGATTACACTGGCGAAGTGGGTTAGGATAGAATACATCTTATTGATTAAAATGACCCCTCATCTATACAAAAATTAGCATAGTAAAAAAAAAGAACTCTTTATTAGAGAAACCGACAACAGAAAAAAATCACCCTTTTTTCTACGTTAAACAATTTTTATCGATCCTTTTATCCAAAAATTAACCAATTTTTCCTACGTCTGAAAATATTAAATTCTTCACATTTTTGGTTAAGCAGTTCCTTTGCTGCTATTCTGCAAATGTGCACTTTTATTTCTCACTGTCATCCGTGATCAGTGCTCGATTCCAGTTAGTTGGAATGCTGATTTTCAAGGCAAGTTAAACTTGCTCATTTGGAAGATTGACACGGCACATTTTTTCTTCGTTGATGAGATTTGATAAATAACCACCAAAATATTGATTCATTGATTTCAACCGTATGCTAATTCGTTTACCGTTATTCCATACGAAGAGATTAGGGAATCTGTTTCATTGTACGTTCATATTTATAAATTTTGTTTATTTAAGAGGCTTTTCTCTTGTTCCAATGAGACAGAAATAATTTAGATAGATCTATTTGACACTTTAATTGGACTCTAACTGGTACTACCTCACCGTATGCAAGTGGTTTGGTTTGGTTTTATGGCACATCAACCATTGTTGCTTATTTAACGCCAAATCCTCTTTACATATATACATAAAATACATATGATTTGGTTTGGTTTGGTTTTATGGCATATCAACCATTGTTGCTTATTTAAAGCCAAATCCTCTTTACATATATACATCAAATACATATGATTTGGTTTGGTTTGGTTTTATGGCACATCAACCATTGTCGGTTTTTATTGCCAAATCCATTTTTATACATATAAACAACCCTATTTCAAATAGTTTAGTTTAGCATAAGTACACAGTTTCAACGTTAAAAACAGTTATATTTAAAATGATTAAGTTTAGCATACAAAAATAGTTCTATTTCAAACAGTTCAGTCCAGCATAAGTACACAGTTTCACTTTCAAAAACGGTTCAAAAAATTCTGTTTAACGTAAGTACGCAGTTTAAGTGTCAAAACAGTTCTATTTCAAGCAATTCAGTTTAGTATAAATACACAGTTTAGTTCTATTTGACCTATAGGTCGGACCCTATCAGGTTCTATCACTCTGAGCAGAGTGAACCAGGGGGTACTCAGCATTCCCCAAAGCTCCTGCATTACTGGAACCGCAACATCAGATTGTTTAGTGTCATAGACAGGACATGCATTTTGTGTGTGGTGGGGTCTTACCCCTCTGCAGAGAAGCAGTTTGTGTATTCTGCAGTCCCAGGCAACTTGTCAAGTATCTGAGGGGATCTGGTAGTAATGGCTATGTTAAGGTAATCTAAAATCCCCAGATCTTTGAAATTAGAGTCGGATATTCTGATGCAATTTAGTGTCACACCCTGAAAACTAGTATCTTTTCTTGTTTTTTTTTTTGTGGGGTGGTGTATTGTCTCTCTGAAAGGGGATATAGTCAGCGTATTCTCAGACTTAACGCCAGGACTTGAATTCAGAGCTTTCCTTCTACCAGATTATTTTTCTACCAAGGCTAAAGAACCCAGTTTTCCCTAGTATTTACCCGTAGGATAGAGGGTGGTTTCGAATGGTCGATGAATTGTTCAAATTCGTGTTTGATGAGAGTTATCTCCCCTAAGGGATGACTGACTCCTCACGAAAAAAAGACTAGTATGAGACAAGATGGGTGTTGGACAACTCACCATTTGTAGAAAGTAAATTTTATATCCTACCCAATCTTGCTGTACCCTGTTCGGTGTGAAATAAAAACGATTATTCTTGTGTTAAAAATATATTCAACAGTTTTCTGTTATATTTTGAAGTTTGTAATTGTAGTTTATTATATTCCAGCGATATACAGCGAAATTTCTTTTTGTTCTGGAGTGATGTAACCTCAAAAAGTTCAATCTTCCCTCGTTCATGAAGTATTTTAAAACCTTGTTACGTTTCTTTGTTGAATGGCATATCACCTTGAGTTATTTTATACCGAAGCGATACTTGTTGAAGAATAGTAGTGGCATTATTAAACCCATATCTAAAGGGATAAGCTTGTTTACGCCTTTCCTATGGGTTTCAGTTCAAAAGTGAACATAATAGCGCAACTGAAATTCGATCACGCATACTGCTATGTCGCAGTTAAACATTTTAGTCTTGATTCCCCACTGTTTGATTCGATTTTACATAAATAACTGCTGAAAATTTTCATTTTTACTTAATATGGCAAATATGATTTAAAAAAAAAAAACATAGAAATGTTTTACACAATTGAAAAATTATCTCATTAGAAAATTACGAACAATGGCTTCTAATGACCGTATTTTATTGTCTTTCCATTGTAATCATTAGACGAAAATAGGCGAGTCTTGATAATTTATTTTTAAAATTAACGCTAAAATGACAGCTATCAAAATTTTGTGAGGGAAGTTTGGTTAAATTTTCCTAACAATAAAACAAAAAAATCTTTCAGTCAAGCAAACATTATACAACAAGAAACATAATTATGATAATACATAATAGTATTAATCAATATACTGATCATAACGGCATATATCAAAAATGTAAAACTGTTGTAAATATTTTTGGCGCTTGTTCCAAATATTTTGAACATCTTGGCTATCTAACGTCTTATATGGCGTTGAATACGAAGTGTAATAACAAAATATTTCCTGATTGAAGCTCTATGTTACTTTGATTTTTAAATTTGAAGATGTGTGTACAACTTAGTAATTTATACTTGAAAATGATGATGTTTATACGTTGCATAAAAAAATCACACACTTTGAAGGTGACCATGGAAACTGGCCGTTAGGATTGATTTGTTCAAGCTAAAATTTCGCGAAAAATCATGAATACCTATATATATATATATATATATATATACGCTCACCCAGGGAAGGGTTTGAGCACTCTGGCGAAGGAATTAATGGTTGGCACTCGCATAAAACAAAACTCTTCTAATGAATTGAGCACTCTGGTATCCTGTAAGTCAAACTGTAAACAAACGAAAACTACTTCATAATGCCTTATGATTCCCGAACTGACGTGGATCGCCTGTTGGCTGAGAGGTAAGAAACTAAGTCTAACGTAAAGTTGGTCGGGCTTCGATCCCAACTTCAAGCGTCTTACGTGTCTAGCAACACTGAAAAGTTGTGATACAACGAAACAGTCTATCTGTGGATGACAATATATATATATATATATATATATTTCAAACTTAAATTTGTTCGCACTTTCAATAGTATGGAGCACTTTTTATATAGAATAATTGTAAAGTACATAATCAATATATATATATATATATATATATATATGTGTGTGTGTGTGTGTGTGTGTGAGTGTGTGTGTGTTTCTAACTAAAATATATGCATTCTAAAATGATATTGAGTGTCCTTTATATATAATCATAGCAAAGTATACAATTTATATATATATATATATATATATATATATATATATATATATATATATATATATATAAAGTCAGCTGTACTCTGGCCCAGTCGGCTGAGGCTACAGAATACACTAACTGCATATGAGACTAAAAAATCTGATTGTAAGGCTCCACAATGCAGGAGCTTTGAGGAGTGCAGAGTACCCCTTTATTGCCATCGCTCCCACGTTCACTCTGGCCCGGATCGGAAGCATCTGATAGGGTCCTATCTATGGGTTGAATAAAATGCTAAACTGAATAGTTTGAAATAGAACTGTTTTAATGAATAAAAATGGATTTAGAATTAAATAACCTATAATAGTTGATACTTGATAAACCAATCCAAACCAAATCAGCTGTATTCATTAATGAATCCAGCTGTGCTCCACCTAAATACCGGTCCAGTTGGCTGGTGCTGTGGAATACACCAACTATATCTTTGGAAAGGGGTAAGACCACTCCTACGAGTGTCCTGTATATGAAACAAAACATCTGATGCTAAGGCCCCAAATCTTAGAATTTTAGGGAATGTGGAATACACCTTGATTAACATTGCTCCGAAATCCACTATGACCCGGAGAGGTATCAATTGATAGGGTTCAACTAAGTTGGACTGTTTGACATTTACATGCCTGCAAAGAAACTACTTCTGCGAAACTGAATGGTTATAAATAAAACTGTTAGATTATTTAACTGTGTAAACAAATTAGTAATGTTTAATTGGATTGTTCCTGATAAATATAGCAACACTTGGAACAATTTAATTCAGTGAAAACGAGTTATGTTGAATAGAATTTATCAGTGTTACATAGCAATATTTGTAACCCTTTCATTGTCTGCAAAACAAATGAATGATATAGAATAGAATTCTTAGTGATCGATAGCAATAATTGTGATCGTTTAACTGTTTAGTTTAGTTGAGTTGAGTTTTAAGTCATATCAACCTTTAAAGGTTATTTTAATGCGATATGCATTTTTATACAAATAAACAGTTCTATTTCAAACAATTCAGCTCAGCATAAGTACGCAGTTTAATTGTCAAAAACATTTCTATTTCAAGGAATTCAGTTTAGTCAAACAGTTCTAATTCAAACAATTCAGTACTATGAGTATAGTTTTTGTCCACACACAGCTGAATATAAAAACAGTTCTACTTCAAACAATTCAGTCTAGCATAAGTAAGCAGTTTCAGTGTCAAAACGGTTCTATTTCAAGCAACTCAGTGTTGCATAATTACACTCTTTTGATTGGACCTTATCAAGTGCTACCTCTCCGAGTGAACCTGGGAGCGATGGCAATAAAGGGGTATTCTGCATTCCCCAAAGCTCCAGTATTACTGGAGCCCCACCATCAGATTGTCTAGTATCATATACAGGACACTCGTTGGGGAGGGGGTCTTACGTCTTTGCAGACTAGCAGTCGGTGTATTCAATAGCCCCAGCCGAGAGGACCTTCGTTGTGAGAGCCTACTCTTCTGCAGAGGTTCATCCGGTGTATTTTACAGTCCCAGCCGACAGGGCCTTCGTTGAGAGAGCCTACCCTTCTGCAGAGGTTCAGTCGGTGTATTTTACAGCCCCAGCCGACAGGGCCTTCGTTGAGAGAGCCTACTCTTCTGCAGAGGTTCATTCGGTGTATTTTACAGCGTCAGTCGCCTTGGCAGCTGTTTAACTGTGTAAAAGCAATAACAAAAAAAAAATTGCTTACAAATTTGTTGTTACTCATTAAAAATGAAATTACCGACAAAAATATTCAATTACAAATTATATATTTATATCAATTTAAATGTGAAAATAAATAACTGATGTTAAATCATTCACGAAACCATTTACCTTTGTTCAAAAAATGATTAATAGTTAATAGAATTATTCGTATTAGACAGAAATACCATTTTACTATGTGCAAAAAACAACTTCAGGGTCGTTCAGAAATGTTAATAAAAAATATTTTTACAAATCATATATTTGATATATTTATAAAAAGGATTTGGCATTAAATAACCTCTAATGGTTGATATGCCATGAAACCAAACCCAAACAAACTAGACCACTTGAATGCTGACATTATGTTGCCTTCTGTCCGTTAAGGGGGAGTTGGGTAAATAAATGAATATACATATACACATATACATACACACACACTCACACACACATACACACACTCACAAACACACACACACACACATATATATATATATATATATATATATATATATATATATATAAGTTTTATACTTCTTCTATGATTCTGACGGTGTGAAAAAAGAACTAGATGATGCAATATGTAAATAAAAATTATTATTCAAACAGATATCTGTGCGAAAAATTTTCATGAAAAAAGAAAAGACTAAAAAAATTCCTACTGACTCTGTAGGTAGTTATATACATACATACATACATATATATATATATATATATATATATATATATATATATATATATATATATATATCATCATATCGCGCTGGTAGCACGGATATCCCTGACCCTCTCTCGCCACTCCTGCCAATCGTTCATCGCCCTAGGTAGGTCTTCAGGACAAAAACCCGTATCCTCACATAGCTGCTGAATGTATGTTCATGCTGGTCGTCCTGCTTTTGCACGGCCATGTGTGGGGGTCCATAAGAGTACATCTCTTATGAGTTCGTCCCTGCTTCTCCAGCAGTGTCCTGCAGGTCTGGTTCGTCTAACTTGAATAGTTTTCGTGATAGGGGGCAGGTGGCCGTACAGTTGGTGTCTTGTGGGGTGTTGCCGCCAGGTCTTGTTTAAGATTGCACGTATCATTCTTGTGTAATTGCCGTCTAGCTTCTTCTCCAGCCGTTTTGTTAGCGTCCATGTAGTGCATCCATATAGCAGTATCGATGTGACTGCTGTTAGTCGGTTAGTCGAATCATATATATATATATATATATATATATATATATGCATAATTTTGAACGTCCGATATTTTAGTTGTTGTTATAAGATTAAATAAGATTCGATCCTCATAGAGAATTTTGATATAGTATTTTTGTGCCACAACTTTTTTGGATGAGACCATTTTCTTTTATTTGATCAATGGACATTCATAATGCGTACTCTAGACTCCAGAGACAATATCAAAGAAATCAGTGTCACTATCGGGAGAACGTATGATCAAACAGTAATATAGTTTCAAGTATTGCCATCTAATACTAATAATTTTCAATTAGATCTCTTTGATCCATAGATGGCTCCTAGTTGATATTACTTCTACAAGACTGAGTGAAACTTGGAGTAATGGCAATAAAAAGATTCTTCAGACTCCCAACTGATTCTCAACTGAAGTCATCACTATAGGATAGAGGTTTTGGTGGGGGTCTTTTCAGTCTGAGAAGGAAGCAGTTGGCATATCCTAAGCCTCGCCGACAGAGGGATATATCTGAATAACTTAATCTTTGGAAATAGAACTTAGGGTTCATTGTTATTTACTAAGAATTTGCTTAATAAGTAACAACACGGACACCGCAGGTTAGTAAGTATTTTTTATATCTTAACGTCACCAAAATCCAGGGCGATGTTCCTCGTGGTGTAATGGTTTAAGTGCTGGGCTGCAGAATCGTAATAGACGAGTTAAATCTCCAATGGCGCTATTACGTTCACTTTCGGACGAATTTCCTTGGGAAAGGTATGAACCTCCTTATCCTCCCAGCTATTAGTTAAATAATCATCATCATCATCATGTCGTGCCGCTAGCACGGATATCCCTGACCCTCTCTCGCCACTTCTCCCTATTGTTCATCGCCTCCGGCAGGTCTTCAGGGCTACATCCCGTATCCTCACATAGCTGCTGTATGTATGTTCGAGCTGGTCGCCCTGCTTTTGCTCAGCCAAATGCGGTGGTCCAAAGGAGTTCATCACTTATAAGCTCGTCCCTGGAGATAAATAGTACCGCAACTGTTCTTCTAGAAGGATGGCTTTGTCATTAAATAACCTTCAAAGGTTGATATGCCATTAAACAAAGAAACCAAACAAAACCATAGGACTGGTCAGTTGACTTCTACAAGAAAAGGTTTCTTAATCTGAATTCTGAGTTGACACAGTGTCTCTTCAAAATGGGATTGCCCAATCGGTTGTGGCTGTAGAATACTCCGACTTCGTCTCTACGGAATGGTATCTTGAATATGACACTAAACAATCTGATGGTGATGCTGGAGCTTTGGGTAATGCCAACTCTCCCTTCATTGCCATTGCTCCCAGATCCCCTTTGGCCTGAAATGGTACCACTTGTAAGTTCCTGTCTTTGGGTCAAACAGAATTATTTGACATTTAAACCTTGTGCAAACAAATAAATTATGCTAAATTGAATTGTTAGAAACAGAACTATTTGATCATTTAACTGTGCATAAACAAAAGATAAAGGACTAATTGACGTGTTAATGATACTTTAACTTGTTGACTTATGTTTACAAGTCATATATATCTAATATATATGTATAAACCGGATTTGACTTTAAATAACCAACAATGTTTGATATGACGTAAAACCAAGCAAAATCAAACATCTGGGTGGGAATTAGTATTTTAAGCTTGAAATGTGGCATATGACTAGTCAAGTCGTTCATTACTAGTGAGTGACCTTATCCCTGAGCACCCAATACTTGTAGTGCTTTGCCAATTTAAACAAAGATTAGAGGACAATGACGCAAAGATTGGTATTTGAACCCTTGATTTTTAAATAATGATATTCTCATTTGAGGAATTGACTCCACAGAATCTTCATTCATTCATAAGCATGAAATTATTTCCGGAACGAGTCGTTACTTTCAGAACGAAATTGGAAACGTAGAAAAAATTAAAAAGATGTTCGGTCTCGAATTAAAGTGTACTCTTTACACATTTTCCGAAATCAGCAGGATATTTATTTATTTATTCCTATCTTATTCTTTTTTTCATATCTATCTATCTATCTATCTATCTATCTGCCAATTTCAGTCGGTTCATATCTCTATATTCATTTTCTAGCTACCAATCTGTCTATTAAAATAAATCTTTACATATCTATCTATCTATCTATCTATCGGCCCATTTCAGTCTTTTCCCATCACTATATTTATTTTTTAGCAACCAATCTGTCTATTAGAATATCTCTTCTCGTATCTATCTATCTATCTATCATCAAAAAACTAAACAAGAGAATTGCCTGAAAAAAAAAAAAGAAAAACAAGCAAGCCTGAAAGGGAGGAAAAAAAGCATTTTTTCTACTAATGTCAATCTCGTTTTCCAATCCGCCATCTTAAAATAAAAAGCGGGAACGCAATAGACTGGTTTCGGGGTAAATGAAGGACACTAATATTATTTTTAAGAAAAAATCGTATTTAAGATGAAATATATACATGTCCTAAAGGCGGTTGTGTCTTTGATAAAAGCATGAAAAGAGGTTCAAGAAAAACGAAAAGGCCGCCTGTGTCGTGGGGAGGTGCCGGAACAAAGCCGCTTAATGAAGTTCAATGGTTAGATTAGAAGTATTTGTCCGTTTTGATTCATATCAAACAAACAACATTCAAGAACCGTTCCGATTCCTCATTCCAAATCTTCCAGGAATCTTACCAATCAGATCCGTCATTTATTTTCTTTGAGGCGGAGTTTTGAGTATATGCACTTTTGGCTTTTTTTTATTCTTTAAGTTTGGGCTTAAAAAATAATAAAAGTTAATGTTTTTTTTCGGAAAACTTTGAATTATTTTCATTTATTTATTTTTTTTATATTCTAAGGATTTTCAGTATAGCTGATTTTCTTATTGCGTATTCTTTGATATTGATAATTATCATTTTCGATTCGATATTTTTCTTTTATCATTGTCCCGTAATTGTTTTTATTTGTGAGCCAAGAAATTTAACATTAAAAAAATGATTTATTATATATAGATAAAAGAAATCCTGCAGACATACATACCTAGTAAATTTATCTATTTATCTATCTGTCTATCAATCTATCTATCTCAATCTGTTCATATGTCTCTCTCTCACACACGAACACGCTGTCTCTCACTCTCATTCTTTCTCTCTCTCTCTCTCTCTCTCTTTCTCAATCTATCTATATATCTATCTATCACATACATTTCTCAACACTCTTATATATATATATATATATATATATATATATATATATATATATATATATATATATATATATATATTCCGTATAAGTCGTAAAATATCATGGCTTGAGATTTTACGAGGAAGTGCAGATCAGTGTAGAGGTACACTGTTTTTCCTAATATTCACACATACACGCACACATACATATATATATATATATATGTATATATATATATTTATATATATATATATTTGTGTGTGTGTGTGTGTGTGTGTGTGTGCGCGCGCGCGCACACACATATGAAGGGGTACTGAAGGTTTTTCGGGCCAAGACAGAATTGATTCCTAATACACACACATACACACACATACATACATGTATATATATATATATATATATATGTGTGTGTGTGTGTGTGTGTGTGTGTGTGTGTACGCACATATGAAGGGGTGCTGAAGGTTTTTCGAGCCAAGCCAGAATAGACTGGTACGTATTGCATATTGATAGAAGAAATAAGTTGTTTAATGGCACATCAAAGCTTGTGAGTTACTTAATGTCAAAGAAATCCGTGCTGAATGACAGTAGTGATACAATTAAACACATAGTTAAGGGAGTTCATAGCTTTCCAAAAGGTATTAATTCGAAAATGAATGTAATACCTCAACTGTAATTTGAACTAAAATACTTCAATGTCGCTATTGCATTCGTTATATATATATATATATATATATATATATATATATATATATATATATATATATATATGTGTGTGTGTGTGTGTGTGTGTGTGTGTCTCACATATGTATTTCTAGAAATGAAAAACGTATATACATTTATGCTTAAAAATGTCTTTCTCTGTCCCTCTCTCTCTTTCTTTCTCTCTCTTTCTTTCTCTCTCTCTCTCTCTCTCTCCCTCTCTCTCTCTCTCTCTATATATATATATATATCTTGCTATCTATCTGTATACATATTTATTTACACTCTCATCTATACATGTATAAATACATATTCACGTGTGGATATGCTTGTTTGAGTTTGCTTTGTTTTCTGGATTGTTCATCATGTGGCACGTCAATACTACATGGGTTATTTAATATCAGAGTCAATAATTTTAAACAATTATTTAAATTTAATTTTAATAATGTGCTAACAATTATATATCTTCCATTTAGTATTCGTATCTGATAATTTTTTTGAGCAACAATTCCTATCTAATACAAAAAAAATGTCGTATCAGGTTGTTGAAACATCAGTGTTTTGGTAGGCATTTTGTTAATTTAGATAAAATCATTTTGAACGGTATCTCAAACAGATTTATTCAATCCATTCATTAGAAACTAACAAGGACTACCACGCCGAGTCAGAGTGTGAATGATGCCAAATATGTAGTGGCTCCACACTGACGAGAAGCCGGGAACAGGTGTCACTCCATATGAAGGGAAACGCGCGTGCACCCACATATACACACATACCCACATCTACACTTGCCCAGTTGGCTGGGGCAGTAGAATACACCGACTGCACCTCTGCAGAAGGGTACGATCTCCACCAACGAGTGTCCTGATATGACACTAAGCAATCAAATAGTGAGGTGCTGTTTTGACATTTAATTGTGTGTGGACAAAAACTATACTAATACTAAACTAAATTTTTAAAATTAGAACTGTTTGACTAAAATGGATAACTTGAAATAGAAATGTTTTTGACAATTAAACTGTGTAGTTTTGCTTGACTGAATTGTTTGAAATAGAACTGATTATTTGTGGAGTGGTTGGTTGGTTGGGTGGTTGAATGGTTTTTTATAGCATATCAACCTTTGTAGGTTATTTAATGACAAATCTATCTTTAAACAAATAATCAGTTCTATTTAAAACAATTCAGTTTAACATGAGTACACTGTTTAAATGCCAAAGACATTTCTATTTCAAGCAGTTCTAATTCAGCTAATTCAGTTTAGTACAAGTATAGATTTTCTTTACACGCAGTTAAATGTCAAAACAGTTCAATATTAAACAATTCAGTTTAGCGTAAGTACAGTTTCAATGTAAAAAAACAGTTCTATTTCGAACAATTAAATTTAGCATAAGTACGCTGGTTAAATGTAAGTACACAGTTTAATCGTCGAAAATATTTCTATTTCGAGCTATTCAGTTTTAATTCAAACAATTCAGTTAAGCATAAGTATGCAGTTTAGTTTTATTTCACCCATAGATAGGGCCCTATCAGGTGCTACTATTCCCGGCCTGAGTGGAACTGGAAGCTATGTCAATGAAGGGGTGCTTCGCATTTCCAAAATCTCCAGCATCACTGGTACCTCACCATCAGATGGAGGTGCCCGTGGTGTAGTCGTTATCGTCGTAGAAAATGGACACGGCGACACGAGTTCAAATCCTGGACGAGACTGATTGCATTTCACATAGCACTAATACCCTTGGGAAAGGTATGAATCCAATTATTCTGCCCCCAGCTATGGGTAAATAGTAGGACAGACTAGGTTCTTCAGCCTTGGTTAGGCAACTAGTCTAGGAGAAGGAAAACTCTGAATTCAAACCTGTTAAACTCCGCTTAAAAATTGACCTTGTGTCATATCCTGTCCGAGTGGAGGGGTTGGTAAATAGTACCATCAGATTTTTTTGTGTCCTATCCAGGATACTTGTTGGTGGGGGGTCTTACCCTTCTACAGATGTGCAGTCGAGGTATTCTATAGCCCAAGCCAACTGAGCAATACATAAAATTAATGTCAGAAAAATATTATTTCAGATAATTCAGTGTAGCATAAGTACACAGTTTAGATGTCAAAACAGTTCTATTTCGAGCAATTCAGTTTAGCATAAGTATGCAGTTTAAATCTCAAAACGGCTCTATTTTAAATAATTCCGTTTAGCATAAATACGCAGCTTAATTGCAAAAAACAGTAAACTCACGGAACCAAGGTTTAGTTCTATTTAACCCATAGATAGTATCCTTATCAGGTGCTACCACTCCGGGCCAGAGTGGACATGGGAGCGATGGCAATGAAGGGGTACTCCACATTCCCCAAAGCTTTAGCATTACTGGAGCCTCACCATCAGATTGTTTAGAGTCATATCAAGGATACGCTTTGTGGGGGGTCTTACTCCTCTGCAGAGAAGCACTCGGTGTATTCTATAGGCCCAGCCGACTGGTCAATGATTATTTGTATAAAAATGGATTTGGCATTAAATAACCTATAAAGGTTGATATGCAATAATAACCAACCAACCAATCAACTAACCACATCTACAACTCATCCAAACACACACACACACACATATTTATATATATATATATAGAGAGAGAGAGAGATAGAGTGTGTGTAATATTTTTATAAAACCTTAATTTTCTATAAACTAACTAAAGGAAAACAAGTGTTATTAGATTATTTTATAACCAAATTCTACTCCAGTGATACTTTAAAACCAACGCGTATGCATATCTAGTTGTAAAAAAAACATAAATCTATGTATATAATTACACACAAAATTTATATACATATATATATATATATATATATATATAACTTTATTTTTTGGAATAGAATGCTTTTTTAGAAATTAAGTGAGTACTGATATATATATATATATATATATATATATATATATATATATATATATATATATATATATTGGAATAGAATGCTTTTTTAAAAGTTAAGCGAGTACTTTTGTATATATATATATATATATATATAGAAGTACTCACTTAATTTTTAAAAAAGCATTCTATTAAAAAAAATGTATATATATATATATATATATATATATATATATATATATATATATATATATATATATATATATATATTGCCTAAAGTATCCTTTACCAGAACATAAGAAATAATTAATATCGAGAGAAAATTTTGGAGCAACTTTTCCTTCTCCATTGATAGAGATTTTCTCTCCATTCAAGCAGGGTGCCGCAAGGCCAAATATCCGAATAGAGAAGAATTTAAAAGAAGAGAACGAATGAAAAATAAAGTTTAGATAAAATATAAATAAACTCACGTTTACTGTAAACACACACGCACACATATATACACACATATATACACAAACACAAACTTGCGTGTGCATGTAGATTATTCAACTACCTTTTCATAATTAAACGTAACGTCGTCGATGAATACATAAATACCAGTATTGTTACCGTCAATAAGTTTGGGAAATATTCCTTAGAGTTTTTTATGTGATAACACAACGTTTCGACCGTTTTCTTCTACGACTCTCCTCTTGGAACCAAGAACGTTGCTGCCGGGAAAATTTAAAACATTTTTCTTAAATATTTTCCTTTACTCTGTTAGGGTTTGGTTTGGTTCGGTTTTATTGCAAATAAAATTTATTATTTAATGCCAAATCTTTTTTATACATATTATGATAAACATATGATTTCTAAACACACTTTATTGATAACATTTTTAAACGAGCCTGAGCTCTTTTTGCTCACACTTAAATGGTTTCACTTACCTCTTTCTAATACGAAAATTATATAAACTATTTATCATTTTTGCATACATTATAATGTTTTTTAAGTATTGCTAATATCACCAACAATTTGATAATACAATCATTTATTTACACACGGTTAAATGATCAAACAGTTCTATTCCAAACAAGTCAGTTCAGCATAAGTATACAGTTTTTATTTACACACAGTTGAATGCAAAACAGTTCTTTTTCAAACAATTCTGTTTAGCATATGTAAACAGTTTTTGTTTTCACACTGTTGAATGCAAAAACAGTTCTATTTTGAACAATTCAGTTCAGGATTAGTACATAGTTTCAAAGTCAAACAGCTCTATTTGACCTATTGAAAAGACCCAATCAAATGCTATCACTCTGGACGAAAGTGGACCTGGGAGCGATGATAATAAAAGGCTACTCCGCGTTCCCCAAAGCTCTAGCATTACTAAAGCCTCATCATCAGATTGCTTAGTATCATATCCAGGACACGCGTTTGGGAAGTCTTACCCCTCTGCAAAGATGCAGTGGGTGTATGCTGCAGTCCCAGCCGATTGGGCCAACTCTGTTAGGTAAAGACAGTCTACATTACCACCCAGACAGCAGATGAAGGCAATAGAATGAAATGGTCGTGTTGATGCGTTAACAACACCAGAAACACGAAGAAGACGTTAAATTGTCCGAAAAAAATCCTCATGTACACCAGGTCTA
>OY757920.1:72653678-72683678 GCA_963585895.1 Sepioteuthis lessoniana | reverse complement strand
ACCAGCTCGAACATACATATAGCAGCTATGTGAGGATACGGGATGTAGCCCTGAAGACCTGCCAGAAGCGATGAATGATAGGGAGAAGTGGCGAGAAACTGATGATATAAAGCATTTCAATTCTTCGTATCTGCTAGTATTGTATGCAACCTGTTTCTCAGACTAGGCTAAGTTTTGTAAATAAAAATTACTACACGTTAAATCTATGTAGTATTTAAAAAAGTAAGTTGTTCTTTATTCAACTGAATAAATGAAGAAAATTATTCGAAAACTTAAAATACGTTAGAAGATCTTAAATCGTAAAACATCTTTTGTGCCATAATGAGCAAGTTTAACTGTTTAAGAGGATTGATGCAATCATCTCTTGTGTATTTTTATCATGGTTCTTTGAATTAAATAAGAAATTATAATTTCTTTCTTCTTTTCTTTTTTATGATTTTTTTCTTTTGACTTTTTTCATCTTTCTTTATTTGTATTCATTGTTTTTCTTCATCAAATTAATTTGTTTTCCTTTTTCACTTCATATTTTACTCATCATTTATTTCTTCTTTCTTTCTTCTTTCTTTTTTACATTTCTTTCTTTTATACTTTTCTTTCTTTTTATTATGACAGTTTTAACTCTATTTTCCATTCATTGTTTTTTCTTCGTTATCTATTTAATCATTGTATCGTTTTGCCACATATTTCACTCTTTCTTTCTTTCTTTCTGTCTTTCTTTCTTTCCTTCCTTTTCTTTATTCATGGTTTTTCATCCTTATTTATCTGAATTTTTCTTAAACAAATTAATTGTTTAACCTTTTTTCAGCATACTTCATTTACAAATTCCTTCTAGACTTTTTCGTTCTTCCTTTCTTGTACTTTCATTTTTTTAATGTTTATGGGATACACATTTTTTCTAGTCTTAAAATAAGCAATAAAAACATACTTAAGAACATTCTAGAAATTTAGGATCAAAACCGTATTAGCATTTAAATTACAATTTTATATTTTTCAACCAATCAGCTAAAAACATAGAATAGAACATTCTAGAAAAATAGGATCGGAAGTGAACTAACAGAAAATATTTAGGCTCGAAAATAAAATAGTAAAATATAAATCTGATTGGTCAATAAATATCTACACGCCAAAATTTTAGGACGATTCTTTGATCCACCTGTTGGATATAAATAACACAGAGTTAGGGAACCATGACACAAAACACAGACGAAGACAAGCCACTAAGCCAGTAATGCAGTAGCCGATACTGTGTCCGACAAATTCCTTTCCTTCCTCAACTAAAGTTCATGGCCTCTCTTCAGATGGCCGAGAATCACATTCAAAAGAAAAACCCCACAAACTTTCTTTCATCAAAGCGAAACGCTGTCGCCACAGTCATAAAACCCGCTATGAACTTAATGTAAGTAAGAATGACTTATTTACGGACTCCGTTAACATGAACATACACACATCTTTAAACAAATTTATTTTCTTCTTGACAAACTTTTTTTTCCAAAGGGCCATTTACACATCATGTATTTTGCTTGTTTTCATATTCTGTTATATGCATATTAAATTGTTTGTTGTTTAATGTTCGTTGTGTTCTATTCCATTTCTTTCACGCGATTGTAAAGTTTTGTGTTGTATTTGTGGTGGGAATAATTAAGAGAGCAATACCCGTAAATTACGGACGCACATCTACTGAAATAACCAAATTACATACAACCCCCACATGTTCTTCCTCAGTTTCTTTTCATTTTTTTTTTCTTTATCAACTTATTTATTTCTACCTTCTTTCATTATCTCTCGCTTTTAAGAATCTTTTTTTTAATCTTTCTTTCATTCAATCCATTCTTTTTTTTTTCTTCTGGTAAACCACATTACCGGCTGTAGCGAAATTGTTAAATATAAGAACACTGTCAAAAGTCGAAAGTTCAAATTGCGTTAGAAAGTAATGAAATGATTTAAACACAAAGTCTGTGAACGACCATTCTTCCAAGCAGTACCTATGTTAGTACTACTAAATGAATGCACCACCAGGACACTAAAAAAAGCATGGAGGAAAAGCTAGATGGAAACTTCACTAGGATGCTGTGTGCCTTTTATGAACAAATCCTGAAAGCAGTTCCCATAAAAGAGGAGTTGTGACACCATTTACCGCTCATCCCAGAAATCAATAAAGTAGTAGCAATTTACTAAGCTTTTTGCTTAGATGTGGCACAAGGCCATATGAAGGGAGCACCCAATGCTAGTCTAGTTTGTTAACCATTGCACCACTCGAATCATCCAAGTAATTAAGAGTAAATATGCTGGAAAAGTAAAACTATTGGACAAGTTCATCTACCTAGGAAGCAGCGTCTCATCAACCGAAAATGACGTTAACACGCGACTAGCGAAGATATGAACCGCTATCGATGGGCTATCGGTCATATGGAAGTCAGATCTATCCGATAAAATTAGCAACGGTCGTGTTAATACTACTATATAGATGCACCAAATGGACGCCTACAAAGCGTATGGAGAGAAAGCTTGACGGCAAAAATATTTCACTCTTTCTTTCTTAATTTATTCTTTCTTTTGGAGGAGATATGTTTGAAAATTCGAAAGATTAAGCCGTGTAGGTACTATTGTATTTTAGTACCACTTCAACTCTTTTGAAACGCTCGGAGAAATACTTGATGGGAACTAAACAAGGATGTAGTATGTTTTTTTGAACAAATCCTGGAAGCAGAAATGTTGGACTACGTTGGGTATCACCCACCTTTTCCCACACAATGAACTAGTCCATCTGCCATATATAGCAGTAGCTACTAATACCAGGGCAGACTAGAAGGTGAAGAGCAGCTTCTTATAGGAATAGTATTAGAGCGTTGGAGACTGGAGATCGCACTAGGTCACCTTACTTGCTACCGGAATAACGGAAGCCAATACTATCGTTGGACTATATCTTTATTCTGTATTCACTAATCCTATGTTCTTGTCTACTAATAGTCTCTCTATTGTATATACTTTTTCCTGAGAATATATCTCTATTTCCTCTCATATCGTGGTTTGTCCTTTTTTTAATATTACAAGCGTTCACTAACCAGAACGCAACAGACTATTCCAAAAACAAAGATGGGTTCATAAGTGTCTTATTTTATAACGATAAGTCCATCCTAAGTTTCCGTAAAAAAAAAAAGTTGGAGTATTTCCTTGAATATAAATGTTTACATTGAGTGCCAATCGTTTTTTTGAATAAATTTTTTTAAATATTTCTTTTATGATACCCTAATGCTGGTTGGTATCGATAGCAACTCGACGTTGGTTAGTTGTTCGGTGTTATACTGATGATGGTTCACTTGAACCGAAACGCTATAGTGTCGACTTTGCTTCTCAATAAATATCTCCTACTTGGATTACCTTGTTTTATATATATATATATATATATATATGAACGGATGTATGTAAACAATAGTAATTGTGAGTCATAACCGTTTAAAATTTACTTCGCAGCTAATGTCTCCTCATGGCTGAATGGCTAGAAGCTTTGGCTTGGCGTTTGAGTCAACCGGGTTTCGATCCCAGCCACACTGATGAGTTCTGATAGAACGAAACAGATCTGTCTGTGGATGACTATATATATATATATATATATATATATATATGCAACATACATTACTTGGAAGCTAATAGTTTGTGGGTAACTTTATTTTTAAACGAATTTTATAGCACATTTGCTTACACGCATTTAAATGGAGAGAAGTATTCCAATTTGCCACTTATAATTCTATTTGATACACAGTTCGATGGTTATATGTAATCATCTCAGACACTAATAATTCTATTTGATATTCTAAGTTTGTTTGCACACAGTTAAATGTTTCCAAGTATTGCTATTTAACATCAGTAAGTCTATTCATGAAGTATTCCCATGCAATACGAACAATTAGCACACAGCTGATTGGTTTCAGATAACCGATCATAATAATCTTTTGTAAAACATTAAACAGTTCTATTTCACCCATTGATGGAACTCTGACAGGTACTACCGCTCCTGGCCAGAGTTCCCCTAGGAGTAATGACAATGAAAAGCTACTCCACATTCATCAAAGCTCGTGTAGAGAAGCCTCACCGTTCAGAGGCAGTTTAGTGTCGTACCTACGATACTCTTTGGGCGGGGTTCATACCCCTCTATAGAGGTGCAGTCGGCATATTCTACTGCCCCAGTCGACAGGGCTTGTAACTTGATTCTAGTTATTCATATCGTCCTTATTTCCTTCTCACCAATGAACAGGGGACAAACAAATTGGAAAGAAGGAAAGCCTTAACAATTCCTACTGGAGAAAATACTACAGGATTAAAAATAAATTAATGGATTTTTTAAAAATATTTCTATAAATTAAGGGAGCGAAAGAATTAAATGCTACAATGGAAAGAAAACATGTTGCATTTTATGAATTAATCTAACATGCAAAAGTGTTTTTATTTAATATTACAATATTATCGTCTCACTGGTTTCACTGAAACAAAAATCAAATAGAACAACAAGCATTGTGCATTTTTTTGGCGGGAACCGGAAATTTGGTTAATCATGTGACCTTGTGGGGCCACGTGAGCATGTCTAACACAATGACGGTAACAATGGCCGTCCATTTTTGAAGGTAGCCGCTGAAATCAAAACAAATAAGAGCAAGATGAATATTAAGAAAATAAAAATAAAATGAAGTGAAATAAAAAGCAAAGAGTAAATAATAGCGAATAAAATAGTATGAAATGAGTGAGGTAAAACAGAAAGCCTGAAAAAAAAAAAAGAAAACATATAAGTGACACAAACAGAATAAAAACATAAGATAGAAATCAAGCAGAAATATTAACAGGTTTTTACAAAATGGCGGACAATGGTTGCTGATACATTGTCGACTATGGCTGACATTGTTTTCAGAGCCAAATCAGTAACTACTTTTTTTTTCAACCGTGTATTTCTTTGATCGTTCTTGCATTATGGTCGATCACAATTTTACTATTGCGTTACGGACCACCGGTGACATTCAACATGTCGGATGTGTTATTGTATAAAGCCAATATATTTTTTGCTTATATATACGTTTTTTTCTTTTGTTACTTCTTCTCTCCCAACCCCGATCCGATTCTTTCGACCACAAACTTTAATTATACTCTTGTTTCTGTCTATTGGAAAGGCGGAAAGAAGTAACGGAAAAAGATGGCGGTGGAGGAAAGCTTTTCTCCGAGGGGACAAAAAATGGCGAGTGAAGTATTTTGTGCAAATATTTTATAAAAAAAAAACACTCATTAAGAAACTTTACGTGTCTGTACATATACTCGACCGTGAGAGAATGCGTTTGTGTTTGCCATTACGAAACTGCACATAGTTGCTTTTACACATCCTTCTCTTAATGGGCGCATTCAAATGTAATCTGCGCATGCGTGTTTAATTCTATACACACCCGCTAATGGATATACGTCCGCCTGGAAAACATGTTCAGATATGTTTTATGGGAAGCAAACATCCAGAGAATGCAAATACAGCTGAATATATTCAGAGTAAATGAAGACATATAAAATGAAGGGGTAAAAATGTAGACTGCTATCTAATAATATGTAGATCCTTCCTTCTTCTGAATAACGGAGGCTACGCTACTCTACATTGATAATTGAGTCTACAAGATTTGTTGCTGGGTTATACGTATCAGTGAACATTCCTGGTGTAATATGACGAACAGGCGCTGTCGTTGAGAGCGCACGAGCGCATCGGCAGTAGTCAATCAGTGAAGGTGTCACGAGACTAGCGCGTGCGGGCAGAATGACTTGCAAAGTTTGACGTGATTTTAAAATAATCACTCATGAATTATCATGTGTTTCACAACAGTTTCACTGGAGACATCAAACATTCGGGGATCTTCGATTTGTTCCCCAAAATCTCTATATAAGAAAACAAGTCACGAGATTTTAAAAGAGTTGAAGGCAGCTTTCAAAACGGGCGCGTCAAAGGTTCCGAGGCCCCGCCCGTCCTACCCAGTCTGCTACGACCTATCTGTCAGGCGTGTGTCAACAGCCAGCTCTCACCCACACAGCCGTCACCACCAAGAGGAAAGGAGAAGAAGAACGTAACTAAAATGAACTTTTCGAGTTGCAGCGATCATAGCCCTAACTAAATAATAAACGACTGCTATATTTTCTTCCCTTACCTTCGAGTTTGAGTATTTCTTTTTCTGCAGACTTCTTTATTCAAAGCACAACACGTTGGTCCTATGCTACACTGGGTTGTTCACTGCTGGGTTGTAATCATTTATTGGCTTAACATAGTTTAGCACAGGGTAATAAGTAGGGGGCACGTAGTGAGAATAAAAAGTACTAATTATGACCGATCACTTGAATGACGAAAGAAAAGGTGACATGCCTCTGTTTTACTGACAAACGCCAGTTACCCAGACTGCCGGTCAACTTTAGGAAGGTTTACAAAATGATAGCTTATAGTTTCTACATGAAAATTTATCACTGCTATGGCACTAATATCGGTCTCTGACTTTTAATAGCGGCACAAATTATGTTATAGGAACAAATTATATCAAAGTGAAAATTGGTATACGTAACAGAATAGTAAGTGTAGTTTATATGGAGACAGAGATGAAAAGGTAAGTCTCGTGATCCACTGGGAATTTTACAAGAGACTAAAATTTGACCCGACTACCAAATGAAAAGGCTTAAAATAAAATCTCTCCCAGAAATGAAATGAATAAAAACAAACACTTTGAGACTGAGAGTTAATTAAAGAAAAAACTTGTCATTCAGTAGAGGTTCACGTTCCTGCAGACAAAACAACGAAAATGAGAAAAAGGAAAAAGATAGACAAATGCTTGAGTCTTGTCAGAGAGATGAAAACCTGTGGAATATGTGGTTGACGGTGTTACCAGTAGTAATTGGAGCGCTTGAAACTGTACTCTAGTGTTTGGAAAAGAATCTGAAAGAATTATAAATCAGTGGTTTGGTTTGGTTTAATGGCACATCAACTATTGCAGGTTATTAATGCCAAATCTATTTTCATACACATAAACAGTTCTATTTCAAACAATTCAGTTTAGTATAAGTATAGTTTTTTTTTTGTTTACATACAGTTAAATTTCAAAACAGTTCTATTGCAAACAATTCAGTTTAGCTCAAGTACACAGTTTAAAATGTCAAAAGCAGTTCTATTTCAAATAATTTAGTTCAGCATACACAAACGGTTCTATTTCAAACAATTCAGTTTAGAATAAGTACATAGTTTCAGTATCAAAAAACTGTTCTATTTCAAACAAGTACGCACTTTATCATAAGTACAGTTTAGTTCTATTTGACCTCTAGATAGGACCCTATTAGGTGCTACCAATCCAGGCCAGAGTAAACCTGTGAGCGATGGCAATGAAGAGGTACTCCGTATTCTTAAAAGCTTCAACATTACTGGAAAATCACTATCAGATTGTTTAGAGTCATATCCGGACACTCGTTGTGGGGGGGGTCTTAACCAGCTACAGAGAAGCAGTCGGTGTATTCTACAGACCTAGGCAACAGGGAAAAAAATCAGAGAAAGAATTGAGACAATCCAAACGATATCATTTTTCAGATCGACTAATATAACTAGAAGACTTCAGGAGACCTGTGAAGACGTACTGTCACTCAGATTTTAGTGAAAAACAACCAGTAAAAGCTGGTATGAAAATATACCAATAAACATAGAAAAGAGACTGGGGAAACTAAAAATCTGCGAACGAAATGAGACCTTCTGAAGCATAACACTGCTGAAATCAGCTAGAATACTGAGTAGTGTCCCAGAGATCAGAAGATACGTGCTGTAACTCGGACTTCTGCGAAAAAACCCAGTCACAACTGGTATGAAAAACTCACAGAATAAAAGGATTAATGTTGGTAAGGCTATTTGGTTTAATGGCATATCCATATTTGATGGTTATTTAAATCTAAATTTTTCTAATGCATATATGATTTTGTAGGGAATGGTTTTTAGGTAACTTTTTAAACAGTTTGGACAACATTGGTTTGATCACATTCAAATGGTTTCAAGTATTGCTATCTAACACTAAAAACTCTATTTGCACTAAATTAAATGGTTTCAAATATTGCTATCTAACACTAAAAGCTCTATTTGCACCAAATTAAATGTTTTCAAATATTGCTATCTATCACTAAAAGCTCTATTTGCACTAAATTAAATGGTTTCAAGTATTGTTATCTAACACTAAAAGCTCAATTAGCACTAAATTAAATGGTTTCAAGTATTGCTATCTAACACTAAAAACTCTATTTGCACTAAATTAAATGGTTTCAAGTATTGCTATCAATCACTAAAAGCTCTATTTGCACTAAATTATATGGTTTCAAGTATTGCTATCTAACACTAAAAGCTCTATTTGCACTAAATTAAATGGTTTCAAGTATTGCTATCTAACACTAAAAACTCTATTTGCACTAAATTAAATGGTTTCCAATATTGTTATCTAACACTAAAAGCTCAATTGGCACTAAATTAAATGGTTTCAAGTATTGCTATCTAACACTAAAAACTCTATTTGCACTAAATTAAATGGTTTCAAGTATTGCTATCAATCACTAAAAGCTCTATTTGCACTAAATTATATGGTTTCAAGTATTGCTATCTAACACTAAAAGCTTTATTTGCACTAAATTAAATGGTTTCGGGTATTGCTTTCTAACACTAAAAGCTCTATTTGCACCAAATTAAATGGTTTCAAGTAAAATAATAAAGAAAATAACTTGTCAAATCGAGGACTTTACCGTTCCAGCTCTTCTCATAGTAAAATAAACAGAGGTGGGTAGGGAGCGATATTATTACCTGGAATTTGAGAGCTGAAAACCTATAAAACATGAAGTTGACTGTGATACCTATAATAAGTGGGGCTCTCGAAACAATCCTATAGAACCACGGAAAATAGAAATCCGATAAAGAATTGAAACCGTCGAAATCATAGTTCTCTACCGAAATCGACTGGAATACTTAGAATTCAATGAACACTCTTAAAGCTGAAGATACTTGTTGTCAATAGAATCTCAATGAAAAACCCTTGTGTCAAATGAAAAAGTCACAAAGATTAAAATAATAATAATGATAATCTGTACAAAAAATTGATTTTAACTTACAATTCCGAACATATGATTTGCTTGCAGTTATACAGTATGAAGTTTTCCTATCTTGTTCTAATAATTTGCAAACTGATTGACTTGACCCATAGATAGGACAATAACAAATTCTTCAACTTCTCATTATAGCAGACCTGGGAGAAATGGCAACAGAGGAATGACTCTACCCAGCTTAAATTCCAGAACTGAAGCATCATCACCTCATGCACATGTGTGTGCGTGTATGGGAGAGAAAGGGAAAGAAACTGACTGTATTTTAGCATGTATTTAGTCCTTAACCTGGTTGGTGGAATTCAGCTCAAATACGAGAGACAAATTGCTTTTTGTTAAGGATCTCTCTTCTTTCTTTCCTATTTTCTTTCTCACGAAAGCTTTCTTAATTTATCTTACTCATATTTTTCCTCTTCCTTAATTTCTGTCAAGTCTACTAATCTAAAATACGCTGAATACATTCCTTGTAAATCAGTATCCTCCCAAAATCAGTATCCTGGTTGTGACATTAAACTGCATCCAGAGGTGAGGCTCCAGTCCTAGATTGGTTTGGTTTTGTTTCTTTGCATGATGGCATATCAATTTTCCTGGGTTACTTAAAACCAAATCCGTCATTATAGGACATTAGTGGTATTATTTAACCCATAGCTGAGGAATATAGGAGTTCATGCCTTTCTCAAGAGTATTAGTCTGAAATTGAATGTAATAGTATTACAAGAGTTCGAACTTGCATACAAAGATGTAGCAGTCTAGCACGTTAGCCACTACGCCACGAAAACTATCCTGTGTTCTGAAGCTCAGGGACGTATGAAGTCACCCCTTTTTTACCATAAGTGACAGGTCTGCCTTTAACCAAAGTAGTTCTACGGATTAAGGTCCCATCAATGAGGGGAATATATCTTTTTGAAAATTTTCGGTTTTAGAATATTTTTATTTATATAGTTATGTGAAAATCATTTGTATTAAGAATAATTACTTTTAGCCATTATTGTTCACAAATGACCATTAAAGAAGGCGTTAGTGGTGAAATGTATATCGTCGTAGGAAATGGACACAGCTACGCGAGTTCAAATCCAGGTCGAGACTATTTGCATTTCACTTAGCGTTAATACTCTTAGGAAAGATATGTAATTAATTGTTCTCCCTCCAGCTATGGGCAAATAATAGAGTCGACTGGGCTCTTTAACTTTGGTATGGCAACTTGTCTATGGGAAGGAAAAGTTCGACTTCAAAGCAGTTAAACTCCGTTTTAAAACCAACCTTGTGTCGCATCTTGTTTATGTGGAGGTGTTGGTTAATATATATATATATATATATATATATATATAAGTGATTAGCATAAAATGCTTGAAACATTTTCCTGCTAAAAATGACTTTTGCTTTAAATAACCAAACAAAGTTGGATATGTTCTAAAACCTACCAACCGACATCTTAATTTGTATTTCTCTCCGTTTTTTAACCCTGTCTTTCCGTTTCTTTCTCAAATTATTTTCCCTTTCGTTTTTTGTTTCCTCGTTTTGGGCTTTTTTCTCGTCCCTCTCCTTCTACCCTCTCTTCCTCAACCACCATTTTTCTTTCTCTTTTACTTTTTCTTTTACAATGCTTTTCTCCTCAATTTCCGTCCTTCTTTCTTTTCTCTTCCTTTTTTTTCCTTCCCACGCATACTCTTTGTTTCTTTATATTTTTCTTTTTTTTTTCTATTTCCCCAGACAATTTTTCTTTCTCTTACCTTCATTTCCGATTTTTTTTATGAATGAAATAAAAGAAACAGTTGTGAAATCAGAAACTTGACAGACCGTGTCTGTTCTTCCATCGACTTTTTTTATTTAGATACTCGACTGGTATTATTATGGGCAGAGGCAGACAATTCTGTTTCTCTCTAACGCAGGTTTTCATCCTAGAAAACTTTTTTAGTATATTACAACCCTGTCAATGCAACAACGTAAAGAACAAACAACCATAAAAAATAACCTTCACCCAATCGTGGAGCGGGGTGTAGGCGTAAAATAAAGGGGGTTTGGTTTTCTTTTACATTTCCACGCATGCACAAAACCACAAAAGTGACAAACCAGAGAACAGAACTATTTTAGAAAAGGTTATCATGATCTGGATCTGGTAATTAATTTTTTTCTAACAAAGTCATCTAAAACATTTGAAATCTAGTTTAAACGCTTCTTTCTATACTCTCTTCATTCGTGGGGATAAGGAGCACACTTGCATAGTACCCGTCAAAATAACAGAATTATTTTTCTGTATAAAAGTACTCTTGACTAAGATCAGAGTAGCATTACTCACTGACTAAAATCAGAGAGTACTTTCTCGTTCTTTTGAATGAAATTCATCTTCAGACTCTGTACTTGCCTATCTTAATTCCCTCTGTGGCATTGCTGAGGTCTTGAAGAAAGTTGGTGGAAACAAGAACAAGATGAAGAAATGGCTACGAGATCACAGCAAGAAAAGGAAAGAGTCAGACAGGTGATCACAGGAAAATAACACTCACTTTATCAGTGATATAGCAATGTCCCTCTGGACAGGTTTCAGATTGTTTTTTTTTTATTCTATGTTAGTTTACATTTAAAATAATATATAATTATTTAAGTCAAAATCCTCTTTATACGTATATATATATATATATATTATATGATTTGGAAGCAAAGAGTTCGTTGGTAACATTATTTTAGACAAGTCTGAGCTCATTTACGAGAGCAGAGTCAAATGGTTTCACGAAGAGTAAATGATTAAATAGTTCTATTTGACTCATAGACAGGGCTCTAGTAGTTTCAATCACTCAGGATCAAAGTGAATCCGGAAATAATAGCAATAAAGAGATATTCGTCATCCCCTAAAGCTCAAGAACTGGATCCTCAGCATCTGATGGCTTTGTGTCATATCTAGGACACTTATTGAGAAGGTCTTATCCCTCAGCAGAGATGCAGTCGGTGTAATGTACTGTTCCGGCTGTCTTAAGAACTAAAAAGCTGCACGTGCTTCTAATATTACTTTCGAATAACTGTGAAGACTTCCGCGAATAAATTGTTTTTCAATTATTGAATTATGTCATTTAATCAGTAAAATTCAAAAACTCAAGTTTGTATTTATCTTATTATAAAGTAAAGTTGGTGACCGTAGTCGAAGTGGGCTCTCCTTTCAATAGCAACAACACTGAAGTGTAGGAGAGAGTACTAGTCCTTTCGCTGGATTGCTCCACTATTTTTTATACATACCTTATAATGCTGAGAGTTAAGCAAGGCAGCATCAAGCACCATTTTGTGAGGGTTTGGTATGACTCGACCTGAGATTGAACCAGGCTCTGTGGCCTATGGGCGAACACTCTACCACTAGGTCAATAGCCAGTGACATATATTTTCTGTCTTATTAGTCAACACGTACATACCAAAACAGGCACGGCTCTTTATATATATATGTATATATATATATATATATATGTGTGTGTGTGTGTCTGTGTCCCCAAGTGTGTATATCAGAATGAGTCTACTTACATGAGCATGAGTGTTAGCTATACATCTCAAGTGTAAAAATAAGATATAAAAAAAGGATCAAAACTCATGACTCAGACTTTCACGCTTTTGATCCTTAGGTAAGGTTAAACCTATGCATTGTCGACGTATTAGATGTGTTGAATACTAAATCTGCTGGGGATCTAAAGCGTGAAACCCTTAGTCAAGAGATTCTATTCTGTTTTATATCTCCTTTTTTCTCTTGAAATATACTGTAATATTGCTCTGCGTTTTCATGCCTTGAGAACGATTACAACTTTACGGAATAAAACGCTTAAATGTTAAAGAGAAGAGAAAGAAGGAAGTTGATTGATTGACTGATTTTAATGGCACATCAACACGTCTCGTGTTATTTTATGCTTAAAGGTTCGAGAAATGCATTCATATTTGTATTTTTGTATAGTTGCTTCTTAAGAGGTCTTTTAACACATGGTCCTGTCGAATAGAAATAATTTTAAAAGAGATATAATTGATCCATAGATGGGATCGTAACAACGACTACGACTATGGGTCTGTGAACCTGGGTGTAATGTCAATGAAAAAGTACTTAACACTCCCCGGACCTCCAGAACTGAAGCCTCATCTTCAGATACAGTTTAGTGTTATATTGAGGACATCCCTTTTGGGAGAGTCTTGCCCCTCTGCAGAAGATCCAGTCATCCTATTCTAGGCCTCACCAGCAAGGCAGAGAGAGAGAGAGAGAGAGAGAGAGAGTAAACAGATAAATCACTTGCGTAGTTTTGGTTTGGTTTCTCAGTTTATTGGCATATCATCCTTCGTGAATTATTTAATGCCAAAACCATCCTTATAAAAGACCAGTAGTGGTGCTATTTAACAGATAGCTTGGGATGTAAGGGAGTTCATAACTTTCCCAAGGGCATTAGTCCAAAATTATTGTAACAGCGCGACTGGATTTCGAACATCGCTTCCATTGAGCCTGAAGTTCAACACTTTAGCCATAACTCTACCCCGAATAGTTTTAGATAGATTCTGAATGGGACAAAAAGATGAATAGATATGAAACGTATGAACAAAATTAGATACAATGAACTGACTTTGAAGAACATTCTAAAGGGAGCATTCGTCATTTCGCTAAACCCTTTTGTTTGAAAATTGAATTTTCAACTGCATTACACATAACTATATACATAAATATACGTATATACATACTATACACGTTTATATAAAATGTTTTATAGTCAAGGTTAATAGAGCAGTTTGGGTAACCAAAAGCCGAACTTATTATTTTTCCGATGTTGGCATCATTAAGAAACGAGAAAAATTGTCATGAATGGGCTAGTTGTTTATATTTAAACAAAAACTCGTACACATGCATATAAACACACATATATACACAAATTTATATATAGAGACACACAACTATATACATATATATAGCACACATACACACACATAAACATAAACAATATATATCTATACGCTTGCACATGTATACATATATGTACGTATATATATTTATATAAACACGTATACATAAACACACAAATGTATATACGGTCATATGTATACACACACAAATATGTAGACATGCACATATAAATATACAAATATTGATAAATAAATAAATACGTAAATACATACATATATATATATAAATATATATATATATACATATATATATATATACGCATATATATAATTACCAACACAAATACATATATATACATGCATGCACACATATATATATCTAGATGTACACACACACACAGCTATATATATATATACATATACGCACATATATATACACATGCACATATGGATACACATTTATATATTTATATTTTAATATATATATATATATATATATATATATATATATATATTTGTATTTAAATATACATATATATATATATTTCTATTTAAATATATATATATATATATATATATATATATATATACATATATATATATCTATATATATAAAAGTATACTCGAATATATGTACGTAAAAATGTTTGCACACACATTCATATACACACATACATATATATATATAATTATACACACACGCACACATACACACACACACACACACATATATATATATATATATATACTTGAACATACATAGACCCACACTTGAGCATATCAACACTCATGTATATATATATATATATATATGTGTGTGTGTGTGTGTGTGTGTGTACACTCACTCTCCCATACACATGTACTAATATATTTTATCGATATAACAACACACACATATATATATACACAATGAAATATTTATAGACTGATATATATATGTAAATACACACACACGTATGCGTATATGTATACATATACACCCACGTATATATATATATATATATACATGCACATAAATATACACATGTATATATGTACACGCAACGATGTCAGGAAATATTTATGTTCACAAACATCTACATGTATATTTATTTACATGCCCTTACAATACCAGAGGTCAGTAAATTTATTCTACTAAACTGTTCATTTAAAAATGCACATATTTGATTTAAAATAATTATTTCTTACGTCTCTACTATATTGTGTTCTTATTCGAAATACACTATATTCCTCATTTATGTCGACATATTTAGCAGTTTAAAAAAAAAAAGAAAGAAAATAAAAGAAAATAAATAAATAAAATGAAGTATAACGACCCTGGTCGAATGTTTTAGTATACAGGGCAAACAGAAATAGAACTTTTTCTAAAGCTTAGAAGTCTTATTGCACACCCTCAGTTAAAAAAAAAAAAAAGCAACCGAAGTCAAAAATCGAATTCTACCTATAAAATAAAAACCTGTCAGGGCCGGAATCGGATGATAGGATGAAATATACCCCAAAATTTCTTCGAATTTTAACATACAGCAGTCCTGGGCTTGATCTAAGTTAAAACTTAATGTAAAAAAGGTCTTTTTTTTTTTTTTTCTACCACGTACACATGGGAAGCAGCATGATGTACATGTGAGTCTTGCAGCTTAACGCTCAGGATTGTCAGTTCGATCGGGGAACTACTGCTGCTCATCTATAAGAGTGGCTTCTATAGATGAGAATAAAAACAGCCATCGAAAGATAACCATGACTCGTACTCAAACCACATACATAAAACGCATCGCTCTTCGCGAGGGTAAAAAAGGGGCGCGTCCTGCTGAGGTTGGAGCCCTGGCTTCAGTGTTCGAAAAATCAGCGACAGAGCTCAAACAAAAACTACTAAAATGCAAACAAACAATACAGATAGCGACATTTAGCGTGAGAACCCTAAATAGAATTGGTCAACTATCAGAGCTAACTGCATCTGCCGTAGAACATAAGATAGACGTAATTTGCATACAAGAGCACCGATACACGCACACCGAAGATATCAAATATCATGAAACTGGTAATGGATGGATGCTGGTGACTGTATCGGCATGGAAAAACCCTGTCAATGCATCGGTAGGAGGGGTGGGAATGCTTATAGGACCAAGAGCGTTAAAAACACTGAACAACATTGAGAGAATACAACCTAGGATGATGGCCGCAACGTTTAATGGCAACCCCAAAGCAACAATTATCTCCTGCTACAGCCCTACCAATGTTAGCAAAGAAAACGAAATAGTCACCTTCTACGAAGATCTACCCTCCCTAGTACGTAGCATTCCGAAACACAACCTGCTAGTCATTGGCGGAGATATGAATGCACAAATCGGGAAAAACAGATACAAAAAATACAGCCTACACAACGCGTCAAACAGGAATGGACAACATCTAATAGATTTCATGATAGAAAATAGATTAACATGCCTCAATACAAACTTTCAAAAAAGGGAGGGGAAATTATGGACCTACACATACGCGAATAAGAGTAAAGCACAGATAGACTACGTCCTTATAAACAGGAAATGGAAAAACAGTGCGATGAATTGCGAGGCTACTCCTCTTTCGAGGGCGTGTCCTCCAATCATCGAATAGTTACGGCCAAAGTACGACTAAGCCTACAAAAAAACGCCACACGTAAAGCGACAACCAAGCACTATGACTGGGCCCTACTCAACAACAGAGATATAAGAGATAAATATGCATTAGAATTAAGAAACAGATTCGAAGCACTACAAGAGAAGGCAGAAAAAGGTACCCCAAATGACGAATATGAAAATTTTGTAGAAGCACACCTTGAGGCGGCAGCAAAGTGTATTCCAACAAAACCAAGAACTAAATATAGAGTCCCTTGGGAAACGCTAGCGGTTAGAGAAAAACGTGCACTCGTGAAAACTGCCTCCAAAAGCTATCAAAAGAACCCAACAAACACAAATGCACGAAAACTAGAAAAGGCACAGCATCATTTAACAGGAATATATCTAAAAGAACAGGCAGAATACAAACAAAATCAGATAGATAAGATTAGAGACTCGGTGGAAGATAGACAATCCAGGATAGCCTGGCAAACAATAAACGAAGTAAGTAGAAAGAAGAGCACAGCCAAAGCAAAATTGAAAGCTGCAAGCCAACAAGAAAGAGTAAAACTGTGGGAACAGCATTTCAAAAATCTACTAGGAAACCCACCGGAAATAACGGATGAACCGATCACCAGAATTATTAGTAAGCAATTAGACGTTAAACTAGTTCCTTTCACCAAAGAAGAACTCGATTCAGTTCTCAGAAGAATTAAAAATAGGAAAGCTGCAGGGCTAGACGAGATCCCTCCAGAAGTGTGGAAGACTAGACAATTCGACGATATACTGCTCCGGCAATGCAACGCAGTCTATAGTCAAAATAGGATAGAAAGATGGACGAAGGGATGCATCTTCCTTTCCCTAAAAAACGCGACCTCGGACTAGCCAAGAACTACCGAGGGATAACACTTACATCCATAGCAGCCAAAATCTACAATACCCTACTACGAAACCGCATAGAACCCAAAATAGACAACATCCTTAGGAAAAACCAAAATGGCTTCCGGAGAAATAGATCCACAACCTCACAAATACTGACCATCCGTAGAATCCTTGAAGGCGTTCGGGCAAAAAACCTTCAGGCGACATTACTATTTGTCGATTTTACCAAGGCCTTCGATTCCATCCACAGAGGGAAGATGGAGCAAATCCTACCAGCGTACGGCCTACCAAAAGAAACCGTAGCAGCGATAATGATTCTCTACAGAAACACCAAAGTGAAAGTACGTTCACCAGATGGAGACACGGAATACTTCGACATTGTTGCAGGAGTACTACAAGGAGACACACTAGCCCCATACCTCTTTATCATCTGTCTAGACTATGTGCTTAGGACTTCGAACGACAAAATCAGAGAAAATGGCTTCGAGCTGACTAAGAGAAGAAGCAAAAGGTACCCCGCAAAAACAATCACGGACGCCGACTACGCTGATGACTTAGCGTTACGAGCGAATACGCCTAATCAAGCAGAGACTCTACTGCATAGTCTGGAACAAGCCGCAGCTGGCATTGGCCTCCATGTCAATGCAAACAAAACTGAATATATGTGTTACAACCAAACGGGCAACATTGCCACACTCGACAGAACCTCTCTGAAACTAGAAGACAAATTCACCTACCTAGGAAGTAGCGTCTCATCAACCGAAAAAGACATCGACACACAACTGACGAAAGCATGGACAGCTATCGATAGGCTCTCGATCATATGGAAGTCGGACCTAACCGATAAAATGAAACGCAGTTTCTTCCAGGCTGCGGTCGTGTCGATACTGGTATATGGATGCACCACATGGACGCTAACTAAGCGGCTGGAGAGGAAACTAGACGGAAATTACACAAGAATGTTGAGAGCAGTATTGAACAAGTTCTGGCGACAACATCCCACGAGACACCAACTATACGGACACTTGCCCCCCATCACGAAAACTATAAAAGTTAGACGAACCAGACACGCGGGACAATGCTGGAGAAGCAAGGACGAGCTCATAAGCGATGTACTCCTGTGGACCCCCACATATGGATGTGCAAAAGCAGGACGACCAGCACGAACTTACATACAGCAACTATGTTAGGACACAGGATGTAACCCTGAAGACCTGCCGGAAGCGATGAATGATAGGGAGAAGTGGCGAGAGAGGGTCAGGGATATCCGTGCTGGCGGCGCGACATGATGATGATGATGACAACACCATATAAACAATGTTCATATATATATATATATATATATATATAAGCACTTATACATTCTCATATACATAAGCACATATATACATATACAAATATGTACGTATACATGTATACATATTTACACATAGATATAAATATTTATACTCATGAATTTTTCTAAACCACAAGTACACATTTTTATATCTATATACACACATACTTATATATGTATACAAACACAGAAACACATAGATACATAAATGTACATATACACCCACATATATAGATACACATGCATGCATATACACATGCATGTACCTCGTGTATTCAATACGTTTCCATACTTTTTTTTGTACAGGCATTTAAAATTGTCGTTGACTCTTGAAAATTCAGTATGTTATTGCTCTACATCTTATGAGATGACTGACCAATTTTTATGATTTCAGGTTCAAATCAACAGCTACAGCAGCAATTGGAATACACCCTAATAAAGCCTGATTGTCACAGCTGGTGAATTTCAAAGGTGCAATCTGGACGTCAGGACACTTTAGAATAACGATATGCAATAAAATTGTGTTTTAAACTTGGAATAAATGCCACATAAACGTATGGAATGCTTCAGACTGCTTTTCGACCATCTTGCATGAATCGAGCGTCAGTTTTTGAGAGGCATAAGAGATTCAAGGAAGGCAGGGAGTCTGTGAGAGATGATGAGAGGTGTGGGAGGAGTAAGGAAGTCAAGACACCAGAGTTGATTGGCCAAAGGGTTAGGGTTAGGGTTACTATGTTGAGGTTTTAAGGGAGTTCAAATCGGGTTAGCGGCATTGCCACCTGGACAATGCACTAGTCTGCAACTCCATCCTTGTCACAGACTATTTGACCAAGATGGGCATCAAGACTTTTGGTTATTCCCTAAGCTCAGAAGCTGTCGTTCGTTATGAGACAATTAAGGAGATGAAAGAGGCTGTGACGAAGGTCATTGACACGCACACACAAGCGGACTTCCATGGGGCCTTCCAGAAGTTTTTGGAACAGTACAACAAGTGCATTGCAGCCGGGGTAGATTACTTCGAAGGGGACTAGAGTTTCATGTGTGTACTATCAATGAAAATGCCCATACGAAAAAAGTCTGGAAACTTATTTAATGATCCTCATATATATATACATACATACATGCATAGAGATATGTACATATGCATATGCATACATAAACATACACACACACACACACACACACACACACATATATATATATATATATATATATATATATACATATATATATTGTATATATATAGAGAGCGTGAGGAAAAAATTAAAAATAATCAAGTATAATAATCATCATCACGTCGCGCCATCACCACCCATATCCCTAACCCTTTCTCGCCACCTCTTCCTAACGTCCTTTGCTTCCGGCAGCTCTTCAGTGTCACATCCCGTATCGGCACAGAGCTGTTTTATGTAGGTTCTAGCTGGCTGTACTGCCTTTGCTCGTCCATGTGAAGGGGTTCACTGGAGTACATCATTTATGAGCTCGTTCCTACTTCTCCAGTCGTGTCCCGCATGTCTGTTTCGTCTAAATTTGATAGTTTTCATGATGGGTGGTAGGTGGTGGTATAGCTGCTGCTTTGTGGGATGCTGCCTCAATGACATGTTCAATATTGCTCGCAGCATTCCTGTGTAGTTTCTGTCAAGCTTTTTCTCCATTTGTTTAGTTAGTGTCCATGCAGTGCCTTCATATAGCAGCATCGATACAACCCCTGCTTTTTTTATTTTATCTGCCCATGCCTTTTCTAGTTAACTACTGATCCATGTCTCGGTTGATGAAGCACTGCTTCCTCGGTAAGTGAACTTGTCGATTAGTTTCAGAAAACTACTGTTTAGTGTGGAGGTATCGCCTCTTTGATTAAAGCACATATATTCCGTCTTGTGTGAATTGACATGGAGGCATATACCTGCAGCTGCTCATTCCAGACTATGGAGCAGGGTTTCGGTTTGATGGGGTGCATTTGCCAAAAGCGCTATGTCATCGGCGTAGTCCGCGTCCGTAATTTTTTGAGCGGGGTACCTTCTGCTTCTTTCCTTTGTTAGCTTGAAACCGTTTTCTTTCATTTCATCAATAGAGGGTCTAAGCACGTAATTTAGAGAGATGATAAATAGGTATGGGGCTTGTGTGTCTTCTTGCAGTACGCCTGCTACAATGTCAAAGTAGTATGTGTCTCCATTCAGGGAACGAACTTTTACTTTCATATTTCTATATAGCGTCATTATGGCTGCGACGGTTTCTTTTGGTAGGCCTAAGGCAAGTAGAATTTGCTTCATTTTTCCTCTATGAATGAAGTCAAAAGTCTTGGTACAGTCGACAAATAATATTGTTGCCAGTAGGTTTTTTGCACGTTCACCTTCAGGAATTCGACGGATAGTCAAAATTTGTGACGTCACGGATCTATTCCTCCGGAAGCCATTTTGCTTCTTGCTGTGTATGTTGTCAATTTTGGGTTCTATGTGGTTGCGTAGTAGAGCATTGCATATCTTGGCCGCTATGGATGTAAAGGTTATACCTCGGTCGTTCTTAACTAATCCGAGGTCGCCGGAGCAGTATGTCATCGAATTGTCTGGTCTTCCATACTTCCGGGGGTATTTCATCGAGCCCTGCTGCTTTTCTAATTTAAATTTTTCTCAATATTGAGTCGAGTTCTTATTGTGTAAACGATCCCAGGTTGATGTCTAGTTTCTTACTTCTCGTGAATGGTTCATGTGTATCGTTTGGTAGGGTTTCCGAGTAAATTCTCAAAATGCTGTTTCCATAGGTGTATTCGTTCTTGTTGGTTGGTAGCTTTCAGTTTAGCTTTCGCAGTGCTCTTCCTTCTGCCCACTTCGTTTACCGTTTGCCATGCTATCCAAGATTGTCTATCTTCAACCGAATCTCTAATCTTATCGATCTGATTTTGTAAATATTCTGTTTCTTCTTTTTGGTATATGTTAGCTAATTCATTTTGTGCATTTTTAAGTTTCGAGGCATAGGTTTTGATTAAGTTCTTCCGGTTGCATTTGGAGGCAGTTTTCACGTCTGCACGCTTTTCCCAAACAGCTAACATCTCCCATAGGACTGTAGGTTTAGTTCTTTATTTAGTTGGTTTGCATTCTGCAGTCGCTCCTAAGTGGACATAGACGAAATCCTCATATTCGTCATTCGGGGTATGGGTTTCTGTCTTCTGTAGTGCATCGAACTTGTTTCTTAGTGCTAACGCATATAATAATAATCATCATCATTATGTCGTGGCGCAGGCACAGATATCCCTGACCCTCTCTCGCCACTTTTCCCTATCGTTCATCACCTCTGGCAGGTCTTCAGGGCTACATCCCGTATCCTCACAGAGCTGCTGTATGTATGTTCGAGCTGGTCGTCCTGCTTTTACCCGGCCATATGTAGGGGTCCATAGGAGTACATCACTTATGAGCTCATCCCTGCTTCTCCAGCAGTATCCTGCATGTCTGGTTCGTCGAACTTGGATAGTTTTCGTGATGGGAGGCAGGTGGCCGTATAGATGCTGCTTTGTGAGGTGTTGCCTCCAGGACTTGTTCAATATTGCTCGCAGCATTCTTGTGTAATTGCCGTCTAGCTTTTTCTCCAGTCGTTTAGTTAGCGTCCATGTAGTGCATCCATATAGCAGAATAGACACGACCGCTGCCTGGAAGAAACTGCGTTTCATTTTATTGGTCAGGTCTGACTTCCATATGATCGATAGCTTATCGATAACTGTCCATGCCTTCGTTAGCCGTGTGTCGATGTCTTTTTCGGTTGATGAGACACTGCTTCCTAGGTAGGTGAATTTGTCTACCAGTTTCAGAGAGGTTCCGTCTAGTGTGACACTCTATCATAAAGCAAAATTAATCTTAATTTTTAAAAATAACCAACAAAATAAGAAGGTAGACACAAAACAGCAAATTTACTCAATATGGCTACCATATTTTTCAATTATTGTACAAACACACCTTCAAAACAATTTTCATGGTTTCAAAATAATTTTTTCATTTATCTTATCTATTCCTCCTCAATAGCAGTCTTCAGCAAACAAATATTTGGACAGGAAGTTGCATTTGTTTTGTTTTCTACAACGCCCCGTATAGCGTAATCAAGGGGGTTAATGTCTGGGCTTAAATCTGGTTTAACTGCTCTCTTCACAGTTTTCTTGTGGACTTTCAATCCATTAGCGTGCTTCATGATTGACATTTGGAGTCCTTCTTAATCACCGTTGCGAGAGCAGTTAAAAAAGCTTCTTTTCGTTTTGGTTCAATCCTTCACTCCCCCTTTCCCTTTAAACGTTCTTTTTCTGTAAAATATTTTTCTTTGCTTTGTATTCGGTAGACAAATAAAATTATGCTTAGTTTCGGCCGTAAGAATATCATAGATTCTTTGTCATTCCTTTTTTTGCTCACTCATATTGGGCTGAATTTTGATAAAATAAATAAAACTGCTGAGATAATAAAGTTAATCATGAACATTTTGATTCATCGCGTTTTTTTTTAATCATACAAATTAGGCTAAAAAAAGCGATTTAAAATTATTCCTTATTTTACTTCCACAACCTGTACTCACACGCATAGTCTCTCTCTCTCACACACACACACATTTATATATATCGATATCTATACATATATATCTATAGTCATCCACAGACGGATCTGTTTCGTTCTATCAGAACTCATCGGTGTGGCTAGTTTCCTGTGGCCGGGATCGAAACTTGGATGACTCAAACGCCTAGCAAAGCCTCTAACCCTTCAGCCATGAGGAGCCATCAGCTGCGAGTTAAATTTTAAAAGGTTATGAATCACAGTTACTATTGTTTACATACATCCGTTCAAACGGCTGCCGAGACCTCAATTCATATGAATGACTTGCAATAAACGCTAATGGCAACACGATTACTTCTTTCGCCGGAGAACCCCACGGGTGCAGGGGAGTATATATCTCTATAGTCATCCACATTTATATATATATATATATATATCGTCATTCACACAGACATATATATATATATATATATAACACGCACATATACTGCCACAGACTTATTTTACACCTATCTCTTAATTCACCCTGCCGTTATGACTAATTTTGATATATCACTAAAGAAACACATAGATTACAAGATATAAAAGGACCCTATGTTCATTTTGGCTTACTGATTATCTGCATTAACAACTTCAAAAAAATGCGCAGCTAATCCGATCAATGACCCAGTTGACCTGATAAAGGCGTTATGAGTGCTGGTAGCTTCTCGCTAAGTAGAACAGCTGAAAGCTGTTCAATTAATCGTCTCGCTTCCCTCTGCCGATAATTGGTGACTTTTCGCTCTACTGGTTACCCGGTCGACTTTGCCATAGCCCAAGCTTTTTTTTTTTATATTTCATGATAGCTGCAATTAATATGACTTTGGCAATTTACATGGTTACTTATCATTTCAGCTTGTAAAGCAGGGTCGACATGCAAAGGGTCAAGGTTCAAGTTAATTTCTGAAGTTGTTCGTCACTTGTATAATTGACTTACTTCAAATATATATATATATATATAGAGAGAGAGAGGGAGAGATTGAAAAAACAAGGTAATCCAAAGAGAAGAATTTAATATAAAAGGTTGCCGTTATAACGTTTCGGTTCTAATTAACCTTCATCAAGACAAGGAAGGATGTTATCGAGTGCCTTAGATTACCGATGGATTTTTAATGAAATTTAGATTAATCAAATAATGAAATAATTATCAAGATAATGAAATTAAAATTATGTTTTATTAAAAATACATTGTTGACCTAATGTCACAAGATATCATCTTTCCTAGTCCTGATGAAGGTCCATTAGAACCAAAACATTATGACGTCAACTCTCGTTTATATAAAATTCTTCTCTTTGGATTACCTTGTCTTTCAGTTTTTCTATTTATTACCGGATTCATTTCCATTATTTACTTCCATATATATATATATATATAATTATTTATATTTTGCTCCTAAAAGAGTTTTTCCAAACCAGCATTAACTGATGGTTTCTCATAGGAGTTTGAGTGACTGCAAGTCTCCTCAAGTCTCCAGGATTCTCCTCAGTATTCTAACCGATCTTAATAATGCTGTAGTCTGGATGGTGTCTACTCGCCCTTTTATTTCCAAGTCTTCCAGTCCTTTTAACATTTCTTTAGAGATTATTCCAAGTGCGCCAATTACAAGTGGTATCCCCGTCACATTCATGTTCCATAGTTTGTTTTTTGTTGGTTTTTTTTTTTTTTTGCTTTTTTTATATCTCAAGCAAGGTCCAGATATTTATCTCATTTTATGCATTCTTTGATTTTCACTCTATGTTCCACTGGGATGGCAAAGTCCAAAATTCTGCAGGTTCTCTTTTTATCATTATCGTTATTACCTACTCATTGAAAGTTTTTGCATCAGTTTTAGTTGATGGTCTTTCACTGGAGTTTAAGTGACAGAAAATTTCCTCAAGTTTTCAGGACTCTTCTCAGTATTCTTGCAGTTCTCATTAAGTCTGTAGTTTTGATGTTCTCCACTCGTCTGCCAACTTCCAAGTCCTCCAGTCTCTTTAATAGTCCTTTAGTTACTGTACCAAAAGCACGAATCACAATTGGTATAATTGTCACTTTCAAGTTCCATAGTTTTTTCAATTCCCTACCAGAGTCAATTACTTAACTTTCTTTTCTCTTTCTTTCAGTTTTATTCTGTGGTCGGCCGGGACAGCAAAGTCCACAATTTTGCAAGTTCTTTTTTTCTTTTTGTTGATTATTATAAGGTGTGGTCTTCTGGCCGAGATTAGGTGATCCGTTTCTAATTCAAAGTCCCATAAGAGTTTATGAGTGTTATTCCACAGAACAACTTCTGTGTTGGGCATATACCATTTGTTCGTATTATTTAAATTTCTTGCACATCTCCCAAGGGATTATTATTATTATTTACTCCTTTAGAGTTTTTCACATCAGCGTTAGCTTATGGTCTTTTACTGGAGTTTGAAAGACAGCAAGTCTCCTCATGTCTCCAGGACTCTTCTCAGTATTCTGACCGTTCTCAATAATGCTGTAGTTTGGATGGTCTCCACTCGTCTGCCAACTTCCAAGTCCCCCAGTCCCTTTAAAACTCCTTTAGCTACCGTACCAAAAAGCACCAATCACAATAGGTATAATTGCCACCTTCATGTTCCATAGTTTTTTCAATTACCTAGCAAGGTTGAGGTACTTATTCTTCTTTTCACATTCTTTCAGTTTTATTCTATGGTCAACAAAGTCCACAATTTTGCTATTCTCTTTTTTGTTGTTGTTGTTGTTGTTGTTGATTATTATTTGGTCTGGTCTTCTGGCCGAGATTAGGTGATCTGTCTGTATGTCAAAGTCCCATAGGAGTTAATTATTTTTATTATTATTTGTTTTTCAGCTTTTCATTTGGTTTCTTTCAATGTTTCCCCGCATTATTACTCAAGACCTATTGTGAGGGAATGTATTGATGCATTATATATATATATATATATACGTCCCTTTTGGGTGATATTTTTTTTAATAACAATGACAGTATTCCACTAAGGAGAGATTAATTCCGACAAGAACATGTTTTTTTTATATTTCATATGGAATGTGAATGTCCGGTAACTTGTCAGTGTGTCTACCAGTCACTTTTTAAACCATACACAGTGCTCCAACTATTACTGGTATGGTTGTCGTCTTAAGGTGCCCCATTATTTCAATTTCTTTTTCTCGAATTTATCAGTTCCCTGCGGTCACAGGATGCAGCCTAAAGGACCTGCCAGGAGTGATGTAGGAAAAGGATTTATGCCGAGAGTGAAAGAGAGAGAGGGGGAGGGGGAAGAGAGAGAAAGAACTCAATGCTGTCATTGCTATTTGCTAATGATGATAATTATGATGAAAATGAATCTTTTATATAGTCAAGGTACTATTTACCAACCCCTCCGCTCGGGCAGGATATGACACAAGGTCAGTTTTTAAGCGGAGTTTAACAGGTTTGAATTCAGAGTTTTCCTTCTCCTAGACTAGTTGCCTCACCAAGGCTGAAGAACCTAGTCCGTCCTACTATTTACCCATAGCTGGAGGGAGAATAAGGGGGTTCATACCTTTCCCAAGGGTATTTGCCCGAAAGTGAACGTAATAGCGCGACTGGAGTACGAACTCGCGTACTACGATTCCGCAGTTCATCGCTTTAACCATTACACCATTATATAGTCAAGGTGGCGAATCAAATCCCCTGATGTTTGTGTATTTATCTGGTCCTTGACTTCGACTGAAAATCTCCAGATCGAACCCTTCTAGTCTCTTCTATTAAGCTGATTACCAAGTACACGGTAGAACTCTCTGGGACTTTAAGATACGAAACAATCACCACGCCCGGCCATGATTACTTATTCCAGCAAAGTTTATTTTGTTCAAAGCACCTCTGAAACACTTCTTTTGAATTGATATGAAAATGCGACATTTCTGTCAAGATTTAAAAATCAAAGAGGAAACATCTCGCCATAGCATTATCAGTCTAAAGAAAGAGCCATGACATGCTACCTTCATTCATGGCTTATTGATTGTTAGAATTTTTTCAACAAAGGCAACTATATACGTAAGATTTATAGAAGAGTGATCAGTGGAACTATCTACTGTGGGGTAATGTCTTGCAAAAATGAAAATTCCAAGTGGCATCTTCCTAGGTGATGACCATCATCCCCTATTTTTCGTTATACTAATTCTTCCTTGGCTAAATGAAAAAAATATGTTTGAAAAATTTATTTCATGAACATTAGTGACCCGTATGTAATATTTTTCTTCGTTTTATCAGTGTAGCAAAGCAATCTATCTCTCTATCTATCTATTGTGACCAGTCGACTAGTGTTGTATACTGACCCTCGACCCGGCCAGACATGCTATCCCAAAGACGCGGAAGTTGCATATTCCATTGGCGTAGGCGGGCTAGGCTGACAATATGGGACAAGGTAAAATCTCACGGTAGTCAGATTGATGCACCGGAAGAGAGTGACCTGTGAACTGCATGACAGTTATTTCCGCTTGATGACGATCAAACATGCCATTCCAAGGACGGCGGAAGGAACACATCCCGATGGCCAGTCATGGAGAGATATTGAGTGGGCGGTTGAACTATTATATAACTCGGTGAGGACAGGAAGTCAGTTAGAGTTGGAGATCAGATGAGTTAGAGACAAGATGTGGTAGAGAAAGACATCACTCAGCAGAGAGCTGGGGCCCCGGGCCTCCGGTTAAGCATCAAGAGGACAAGAAAGACACAACGCTGATGGCCATAAGAGTAGGGGTCAATATGTTGCAGTTCTGTTCGGTCTCCAACTCCCTCTCACACACAATTTTTTCAAATAATGTGAGAGGTATATTTTTTAAAGAAGTCTTCGCTCGTCTTTATTCATTTCGTCAATATGAATTCAGCATGTATATGTAGATGAATCTGCATATGACTATACAACACTAGGGTTGTAGAATAAACCGACTGCATCTCCGCAGAGGGGCTAAACCCCCCAACAAGTGACCTAGATATGACACTAATCAATCTGATGGTGAGGTTCCAGTAGTGCTGGAGCTTTGGGAAATGTGGAGCATCGCCATTGCTCCCAGGCCCACTTGGGCCCGGGGTGGTGGTACCTAGGGCCCTATCTATGGGTCAAATAGAACTAAACAGCGTACTTATGCTGAACTGAATTGTTTGAAATAAAACTGTTTTAGTATGCTAAACAGAATTGCTTGAATTGTTTGCGGTTTTTGATATTGAAACTGTACTTATGCTAAACTGAATTGTTTGAATGAGAAATGTTTGACTGAATTGAATAGCTTGAAATAAAAAAATATTTTTGAACATTAAACTTTGTACTTATACAAAACTGAATTGTCTGAAGTACAAGTGATTTTTTGTATAAAATGGATTTGGCATTAAATAACCTACAAAGAGTGATATGCCATAAAACACAAGCAAACAATATATCTATCAATCTCCGGGTTTTCTAATCTATCTAAATATTTCACCTGTTCTTTTTATTCTGTCGCGGGAATATGCAGTTTTATACTAATCTATCTATCTGTCTATCAATATATATATATATATATATATATATATATATATATATATATAGTGGGGTAAAATAAATATTCGTACATTAAAAAACGTATTTTTTATCTTTCAAACATGGCCTGAACAAAATTTTGATATACATTTACTGCATAAGGATATGTTCTACAAGTACGTATGTATAAATTTAGATTACAATTAATTTTACAGAAATTAATGCCATTTATTCATTTTCATGAGTAAAAATGGAATTGTTCAGTACAAAAAAATAACGCATTATCTTCATTTGATCCTTTGTAAAATGCCCTTTATTCACTTAAACAGACACTAATATCTTCGTGTTGTTCTCAATTAATTTCTTGAAATAATTGGTAGGTATTTTGTACCATTCTTCCTGGCATATTGTTTTCAGATTTTTTATGTTTGCTGGTGCTCTTTTTCGGATTTGAATTTTCAAAAAGCGTTACAAGTTCCCAATTAGATTCAAATTCGGGGACTGACTTGGCCATAGCAAAATATTAACGTTATTTTCAGATAACCACTTCTTTGTAGATTTAGCTGAATGCTTGTGATCATTATCCTGCTGGAAAATGTAATCAGAAGGTAGCTCAAGACTCTCAACAGAAGATATCAAAATTTCTTGCAAGATCTGTTTATACTTTTGGGTATTCATTTTACCTTCTATTACTGATATTTTGCCCACACCTTTCGCTGAAAAACATCCCCAAACACTTATACTGCCACTGCTAAATTTGACAGTGCCGTGTTTTTTGGTGAGTAGGATTAGCCATCTTTCTTCCACACGTGATCTCGATAATTATGGCCAAACAACTCAATTATAGTTTCATCGGTTCATAATGCTCTTTCCCAAAACGAATTTCCATTTTCCTTAAGCGGCCTAACGAATTTTAACCTTGCATCTCTATGTCGTTTCTATAGGAGAGGAGTTTTCATGGTCTCCGTGACTTTAACCCATTCCTCTGCATTTCATTACTTATTGTTCGTTTCGTTACACTACACCCTGAAAAATGCAAATTTTCCTATAGCTCTTCAAGCGTAACCATTGGATTTTGGTTAATCAGGTGTCCTAATTTTCTTAGTAATCTAGAAAAAATCTTTCTTGGAGCACCCGTTCTTTTTTTGTTTTCAACTTGTTACGTTTTTTAAACCTTGCAATGAATGAACTTATTGCAGTA
>OY757920.1:72578678-72651178 GCA_963585895.1 Sepioteuthis lessoniana | reverse complement strand
TGCGACAAAAACTGAAAAAAGTTAGAAATGTATAAAATTACGTATAAAATTAAGGAAAGAATGAAATTGAATACACACGCAGCTTTGTCATCTCATCAAGCAAAAACAAAAAAACACTGCACATCAAATTTTCCCTGAACGACAAGATGTATTCATAGAAAGTTGCAATGTTGATTAAGTTGGTATTCTGTACTTTCAGATTCTACCGGTGGACTCTTCTCAGATTTTGGGAAAACGAATTTATTTATCAGGAAAATGATTAAATTGCCACTGTAAATTGTGGTATATATATTTTTCTGTTCAATTTTTTTATGTAATAGGCTTGACCACTGAGCGCAAAAAACTAGCCGTGAATGGATAATACTAGAGGTTGAGAAGTTAAAGGAGATGAATCAAACACCCTTGAAGAGGATACATCTGTCACGTGATACGAAGAAGAGACATGAACCTGACCCAGCCCGTCGGAGAGACTTAGTGATTGGCTATGATAGAAAAAATACAGTCTGTGGTTTATCTCGGAGACTTCGGGAGTCGGAGTTTAAACTTTTCTTGTGGTGATTGTATTATAGCAGACTCGAGAGTACAATGCTATCCGGACTGAAGTTTCGTGATTTGGAAAATGATTAGATTTAGTATTTCAACAAAATTCCCCTCCCCGGTTCACTGTTTAAACATTACCCGAAAACCCACACTCCCATAGATGCCTAGGGGAAAAATAATGAATGAACTTCTCAAGACCTCTGTTAAAGGTCAATTTTTAAAGGAAGTGCAACTAGTTTAAATTCAGTGGTTAAATTCTAGACTTCTTGCCTTACAATGGCAAAAGAATTATTTATTCCTTGTTTTGGGGGAAAAAACAGATGGATTTTGCTTAGGTCATTAGCGCAAAGTAAAACGCGAACTGGTCCGGGATTTGAACTCAGATCACCAATTCCATTTTCTTCAACATTTGCCCTTACCCTAAGTGTGACTCCAAAGAATGAATAAAGTAGTTGTTTTGGTTTGGTTTGGTTTGGTTTGGTCTGTTTTATTGCATATCAACCATGGTAGGTTATTTAATGCCACATCTGGTTTATACATATATATTAGGTATATAAGATTTGTAAGCATTTGTCAACAAATTTGAATTGTTCTAAATGAAGATATGTATCGCTTACAATTCAATTAAACCTCAGTCATTTGTTTGCATACAGTTAAATGATCAAACACTTGTATTTCAAACAATTCAGTTTTGCATAAGTCATTTGTTTGCACTCAGTTTAAATGACAAACAGTTCCATATGACCCATAGATGGGGCCCTATCAGGTTTTACCAAACGGGGTCCGAGTGGAGATGAGAGCGATGGCAAAGAAGGTGTACTTCCCCAGAGCTTCAGAATTACTTGAGCCTCACCATCAGATTGTTTAGTCTCATGTTCAGGGTACACATTGGGAGAGTCTTACTCCTCTGCAGAGTTGCAGTCGGTGTATTCTGGGCCACCAGGATATTTGTTGGGGGGGAGGGTCTTATCCCTCTGCAGTCGGTGTATTCTACAGCTCCAACTGACAGGACTGAATAAGATAGGTAATTAAGTATCAACAAAGAGAATGTTTATTAATTTTCTATTATCGGGTAAAAGTAACGTTCTCACGATATTTCCTTCCTTCACACGTTATGAATCCTATGTCAACCCGATACTGCAATATATTTATCGCCTTGTAATGCCACTGGATTCAGCAATTCTAACCATGTTAGTCCTATATGAAAAAAAATTGCAAAGTAATTCATCTAAAGGAATGTCAAAGAAATGTTCCAGAACATCTAAAAGGTCGAACACAGTTTTTTAAACGTATAATTGTCTTTATCAAGCATCGACTTCAGATTCCGCTGGCTAATTCGTCGCATAAACCTCCATGTTTGGTCCTCTAACTCAATCCAAAAAGAGGTAAGAAATTTTTGAACTCTATTTTGTAATCATCTTCGATTTGCCTCCTCGCGAGCTGATTTTTACGGACCCAGAACCGTCAAAGTAAGAAGCTGTAAAGGCATTTGATTCTCCTATCCTAGTGTAAAGGTGAGCGAGCTGGTCTAGCAAATCCCATCAACATTCGTGAAATTTAAGTAGTGGGACAATTTTTATGTGTTTTAAAAATTAATATTCATTTCATATTGCTCTACCTTTAAAGTATCGAGGACTTTTTAATTATTCAATTGTTCTACAATTATTTTACGCCTTACAAATTTTTCACAGCAACTTTAACAGGTTTTTTTTTTTAGACTGAGTAACAAGCAAGTCTCCTATGGTCACCAGGCGTCTTGGACTGTGTAAAGGGTTCCAGCTACAATGGGTATTACCCTTTCCTCCCTGTTTCACATTATTTTACCCATTTAAGATGTTTTTTTACATCAGCATTGGCTGTTGGTTTTCCACAGGAGTTTAAGTGAGAGTAAATCTCCTCACGTCTAAAAGACTCTTCTTAGTATTCTGACCAATCTCTATTTTTAACGTTAAACTGTTTACTTAAGCTAACCTGAATTCTTTGAAATAGAACTGTTTTTATCATTTAAACTGTGTACTTATGCTAAACTGATTTTTTAAAATAGAACTGTTTCTTGACATTTAAACTGTGCAATTATACTAAAGTAAATTATTTGAAATAGAACTATTTTTGACATTTAAACTGTGTACTAATGCTAAATTGAATTGGTTGAAATAAAACTGTTTTTTGACATTCAAATTGTGTACTTATGCTAAACTAAATTGCTTGAAATAGACATATATATATATATATATATATATATATATATATATATATATATATATATATATATATATATATGTATGGATTTGGCATTAATAACCTGCAATGGTTAATGTGCCATAAAGCCAAACGAAACAAAGCCAAACAATAAAACAGCTAGATCAGCTTACACTATCGACTATCGAGTTTAATGCAAACAAGAACATAGATCTAAAAAAAGATTGCGAAAAGATACACAATACCGAGATCTAGCCAGAAATCTCAAAAAGCTGTGGAACATGAAAGTGACGATGATACTAACCGTGGTCGGTGTCCTAAGAACAGTCACCAGAGGCTTGGAACAGAGATTGGGTGTAAGGAACTGGAGATTAGAGTGAGAATTGAGACTACTCCAGATCACAGCAGTGTTAAGATCAATCAAAATAATCGGAAGAGCCCGGGTGACCTTCTGACACTTGTCATAATTTAGAGTTCAGAAAAAAAAAACTCGCTTGTTAGTGCTAGTGAAAAAGCATGAAAAGAGTAAATAAAAACAGAAAAACAAGCGAAATCTCGCATATAAAAATTCGACATATTTAAGAAAGGAGAACCTAAAGAGAGAAACTGAATCTCTTTTAACAGCAGTGCGAAACAACGCCATAAGGACTAACTATGTCAAAGCAAAAATAGATTAGACGCAAAAAATAGCCGATGTGGTGATAGAGACAAAACGATTAAACATATAAAAAGCGAATGCAGTAAATTAGCACAGAAAGCGTATACGACCAGATGAGACAGAGAGGGTAAGGTAATCCATTGGGAATTGTGCAAAAAGTTTAGATTTGACCATTCAAAAAAAATGGTATATGCTCAACCCTGGATCTGTCGTAGACAATGGTGCGCACAAAATTCTTTGGGATTTTGAGATTCAAACGAATCTTTTAATCTCAACTAGACGATCATACCTAGAGATAGTCCACAAAAAAGAGAACCTACCGAATATTGGACTTTGCTGTCCTGGCTGACCACAGAGTAAATCTGAAAGAAAACGAAAAATAAGATAAATACCAAGACCTTGCTAGATTACTGAAGATACAGTGGAATATAAAAGTGGTGGTAATACCAATTGTAATTGGCGTACTCGACTCGGGCACTAAAGGATTAATTCAGGGACTGGAAAACTTGGAAATAAGAGGAAGAGTAGATCCAAACTACAGCGTTGTTGAGATCAGCCAGAATACTGAGAAGAGTCCTGGAGACTTGAGGAGACTCGCTATTACTCTAATGACTCTGGTGAAAAGATTATCAGCTAACCTTCTGGTGAAAACTCGCAAGGACACGCAAACGCAGACGTTGGTGTCAAAAACTATCAATAGAATAAAACATTTTTTACCAATTTAATAATAATAATAGTTGGCGACCGTAGGCGAGAGTGACAAGAATGTTCCCTTTTCAATAGCTACTACACCGAGGTGTAGAGGAGGGCGCTACTCTTTTCCCTGGATTGCTCCACTTTATCCTTGATACGTACCTTATATTGCTGAGTGCTAAGCAAGGAGGTATCAAGTACCATTTTTTAAGTCTTTGGTATATCGTAACCTGGGATTGAACCCAGGTCTCCCAGACCATTGGCAAACACTCTACTCACTGGGCCAATGAGCCGATATAATAATAATAATAATAATAATAATAATAATAATAATAATAATAATAATAATAACCTTTGCTGTCCCGGCGGACCACGGAATAAATCTGAAGGAAAGTGAAAAGAAGGATAAGTACCTCGACCTTGCTAGAGAATTTTAAAAAATGTAGAACATGAAAGTGACGATTGTGCCAATTGTGATTGGTGCGTTAGACACAGTAACTAAAGGATTATTAAAGGAACTGGAGGACTTGAAATTTGGCGGACGAGTAGAGACTATCCAAACGACAGCATTGCTGAGGACGGCTAGAATACTGAGATGAGTCCTGGAGACTTGAGGAGACTTGCTGTCACTCAAACTCCAGTGAAAAACCATCAGCTAATACTGATGTGAAAAACTCTAGAGGAGTAATAATAATAATGATAATAATAATAATAAATACCCAAGAGTGAAACCAAAGAAAATGGAAAGAGAGACAAGTACTCAACCCTGAAGGACAACTAAAAAGCCATGAAACATGAAGATGAGCTTGTTACCAAGTGTAATCATTGCGCACTGAACGATTCTCAAAGGGGACTAGAAGAGTTGGAAATCAGTTGACAAATGGAGGCCATCCAGATTCCAACATTATTAAATTCGGCCAGGATACTTAGAAGAGACTTGAAGACTTGCTGTCACTCAATACTGATGTGAAAAACTCTAGAGAAGTAAATAATAATAATAATATACGAATTGTAGCCGCTGCTCTTAGAACTGACCTCAAAGGTCTGGAAAAAAGATGAGAACATGAGATCCAAGGCAGAATTGTTGTCGTCCAGATCAATGCACTGTTAGAATAAACCAGAAAACACCAATTAGAACTGGTCTGAAAACTCGATAATTAGGACCAGATGACCAGAACTAGTGATACTCAACAAAAAACAAACAAACAAACAACAAAAAAAGAAAACCTGCTGAATACTGGATTTTAACGTCTCGGCAGACCACAGAGTGAAAATAAAAGAAAGTGAAAAGAAAAATAAATATCTAAACCTTGCTAAAGAACTAAAAGAATAACTATAGAATACGAAGGTGACGGTGATACCTGCTGTACTTAGTGCACTTGGGACAATCCCCAAAGAATTATTCAAGAGACTGGAGGACTTTGAAATAAGAGAAATCCAAACTACAGCATTATAAAGATCGGCCAGAATACTGAGAAGAGTCCTGGAAATTTAAAGAGACATAATGTCACTCAAACTCCAGTGAAAAACAATCAACTAATAATAATAATAATAATAATAATAATTGCTGGTGTAAAAAACTCTCAAGGAGTGATTATCAAATTATTTGAGAGTAAAATATAAATTAATTTAAAAAAAAAAATACTTTTCGTAGAGAAATGATAGTTTTAATTTTGATTTCGTCACGACTGGAATAATCATGATAATGACGACGACGACGACGATGATAATGAAGATGATACCACGTCTAAATTGGAATTCTTTGAATTATGTCCAGTATGGAAGATTCCAAACAAGCCTTAATTAAAATTTCCTAACACCTGCCGATTCTCCATTGTGTTAGGAAAGTCACCTTATCTTGCGAAACGCTCACCAGTTTCTCAGCAAATAAAAGACCCGTTTTCTCCACACTATGTCACTTTTCATGAAGAATTAAAAAAAAAAAAAAAGAACAAATAAAAAAGAAAGGTTTGTTAGCTCAATAACTTATTGCTGTTCTAGGATTTGTTTATTGATTGAATTATGAGATATTTCCTTTTTTCTAACGTTATTTTATGACACCAGGACTAACAAAATCGACATTAGAAAAAAAAAATTTAAAAAGGGAAAACAACAGAATTTCAACACTTGTTCGGTAACAACTAAAGTAGATTCTTTCTCTGGACTGATATCTATTCTGTTGACCCTGTCTTCACTCTCTCTCTCTCTCTCTCTCTCTCATTCACACACAGACACACACACACACACACACACACGAGTGAACACAAGATATTTCTCTTTTGCATGTTTTACAGATATTCATCCGATAAATATATCTATTACATGTAATGCTATATATGAATCGTACTCACACACACACACACACACACACACACACACACACACATATATATATATATATATATATATATATATATATATATATATATATAAGTGGTAGAATCTTGGATTGGCGTTTGAGTCAACCGGGTTTCGATCCCAGCTTCGGGAATCTAGCCTGTTTAGCCGCACTGATGAGTTCTGATAGAATGAAACAGATCTGTCAGTGGATGACAATATACATATATGCTCCCCTACCCCTATAGGGTTGAGCTCTCTAGTGAATGAAGTAATTATGTTGCCATGAGCGTATATGCAAGGCTCTTCATGTGAATCGAGCTCTCAGTAGCCGTTAAGCGGATATATGTGAACAATGACAATTGTAATTCATAACCGTTTAAATTTCCTTCGCTTGTGCTGGTTTCCTCGTGGCTGAGTGGTAGAATCTTGGATTGGCGTTTGAGTCAACCGGGTTTCGATCCCAGCTTCGGAAATCAAGCCTGTCTAGCCACACTGATGAATTCTGATAGAACGAAACAGATCTGTCTGTGGATGACTATATATATATATATATATAAGTCTGTCATTATATTCTTCTGGAAATTGCAGGGCTAAGAAGCTGACAATCATCAAACGCCATTTATTTTGTGTATATGCAATCATAAGTTATATATATTATGTTATATATATATATGTGTGTGTGTGTTTGTAATGATTATAAATGCGCATATATGGTATAAATATATTTGTCTTCAATCTTATACCGAAAAGCACAACAATATACACATCATGCAATATACATATCATACACACATACACATGCATATATATGTGTATATGAGACGTGTATGTATGGGTGTGTGGGTACGTGTGCTGCTATGTGGGTTGGAGAATTCTTAAGCGAGTGTGTGTGTATGTTTGCTTGTTTGTTTTCCAAGCACATAGAATCAACTTTACCATCCAGATATTGCTGTTCCTTTTATTCCCGTTTCTGTGTTGGTGGGCCACAAAATACACCGACTGCATCCCCTAGAGAGCATTAATATCCCACCAGATTGTTTTTGTGGGTATAACATTAAACCGCCTCTGATGGTAGAGCTCTAGTTCTGGAATTCTGAGGAATGTAGACACACTCTCGTTGCCATTACTCCCAGGCCAACTCTGACCTGAAGCTTATTATGGAACTAATACATCTGCTTGAAAATTATTAGTATTGGATGGGAATGCTTAAAACGGTAGAACTTCGAGCAAATGAATTTGAAAGTTTTTAACGCCAGCGTTTGATGATAGTTTCACATTGGAGTTTGAGAGACAACAAATCTTTTTCAAGTCTCCAGGATTCTTCTCAGTATTCTTAGCCGATCTTAAAAATGATGTAGTTGGATGGTCTCTGTGTTTCCTTTTATTTCTAACTCCTCCTGCGCCTGGACCAATCTTTTGGTGTCTGTAACACGAGCACCAATCAAAATTGGTAGCACTGTAACCTTCATGTTCCATTGTTTTTCTAGTTGACTTGCAAGGTCTTTGTATTTACCTCTCTTTTCGCTTTCTTTTATCTTCACTCTATGGTCTGCCGGGACCTCAAAGTCCACAATTCGGTATGTTATCTTTTTCTTTTCTTTTTCTTTTTTCTTTTTTTTTTTTTTTGTTGTTGTTGACTATAACTAGGTCTGGTCGTCTGACCGAGATTAGGCCATCCGTTTGTACTTCAAAATCCCAAAGAATTTTGTGCGCCTCATTCTTCAGGAAGGATTCTAGGTTGTGCATATACCATTTGTTCGAGGGGTCAAATTTCAATTTCTTACATAATTCCCAGTGAATCACCTTCCCCACCCAGTCATGTTAAGCCTTATACTCTTTCTGAACTAATTTGCTGTATTCCCTTTATTATTATTATTATTATTATTTACTCCTTGAGAGTTTTTCATTGCAGCTAACGCTGATGTGATTTAACTAAAGTTTGAGGGACAGCTAGTCTCTTCAAGTCTCCAGGACTCTTCTCAGTATTCTGGCATATCTCAATAGTGTAATAGTTTGGATGGTCTCCACTCGTCCTCTTATTTCCAAGTCCTCATGTCTCTATAATAATCCTTAGGTGACTGTATCAAAAGCATAGTTATAAACGACATTTTCATGTTCCACAGTTTTTTCAATTCCCTGGGAATGTTTTGGTACTTATCGTTTTGTTCACTTTCTTTCAATTTCATTATGTGGTCAACCAGGACTGCAACGTATACAATTTTGCAAGTTCTCTTTTTTTTGGTTGATTATCATAAGATCTGGTCGTCTAGCTAAATTAGGTGATCTATTTGTATGTTTAAATCCTATGGGGTTTATGTGACTCATTCTCCAGTACAACTGCTTGGTTGTGCATGTACAATTTGTTTGTATGGTCAAGTTTAAATTTATGGCACAATTCCCAGTGGTTCCCCTTGCCCACCCAGACATGTCTAGTCTTATACTTTTTCTGTGCTAATTTGCATTATTATTATTATTATTTACTCAGAGTTTTTCACATCAGCGTTAGCTGATGGTCTTTCACAGGAGTTTGAGTGACAGCAAGTCTCCTAGACTTTTCTCAGTATTCTAGCGGATTGCAACAATACTGTAGTTTGGATGGTCTCACCGCCACTGTCATGTTCCTTAATTTTTTCAGTTCTTTAGCAAAGTCTTGATACTTATCTCTTTTCTCGCTTTCTTTCAGTTTTACACTATAATCAGCCAGAACTCCAAAGTCAACTGTTTGGTTGGTTCTCTTTTGTTTTCGTTGATTATCACTAGGTCTGATCGTCTGGCCAAGATTAGATAACACATTTCTGTCCCAAAATCTTAGAGAATTTCGTTCATCTCATTTTCTTGGACAGATTCTGGTTTTGTATATACCATTTGTTCGTATGGTCAAATTAAAATTTCTCGCACATCTCACAGTTGATCACCTTGCCCACCCGATCGTGTCTAGTTTTATACTCCTTCTGTGCTAATTTGCTGCATTCATTTATTATGTGATTGATGGTTTCATTTCTGTCACCGCATAGTCTACATTTGCTATTTTGCAGCGTCTTATTTATTCTCGCTTTGATATGATTGGTTCTTATGGCGTTGTTTTGTGCTGCTATTAGCAGAGATTCTGCTTCTCTCTTAAAGTTTCCTTTTCGTAGCCATGTCCAGGTTTTGTCGTGTGATATGTTGTTTATTAGTCTTTTAAAACGCCCATAGAGTCACTTTCCTCCCCATTTTTGTTTCTTAGTTATTGTCATTCTGTTGTCCATTGTGTTATCATTATCGTTTCTGATGGTTGTAATCAGTTCTCCATCGTGTTTTTGTATATGGTCTTCGAGTCGTTGTATCGATGTGTCAACGCTGTCTTCCATGCTGGAAAATCCTCTTCCCCCCTCTTTTCATGAAACATAGTGTGTCAACGTCGTCTGCTAGAAACTTTTGTCTCGAGTAGTTTTCTAGTTCTTCTGAGATATTGTTTTTGAATTTTGTCTTTCATTTCCACTTGTTTGATGGTGTCAGCCTCCAAGATGCCCAAGTATTTGTAGGTTTCATTTTCTACGAGCGTTCTAATCTTATCTTGATTTGGTAGTTCCATTCCGCCAGTTATATGTCGTTTGCCACTTTTCCTTACAAGTACTGCACATTTTTCTATGCCAAATTCCATTCCTATGTCCTGACTATATATTCTAACTCCGTGTATTAGAGTTGCCAGTTCGTTTTCATTTTTTACAAATAGTTTGATGTCATCCATGTACATTAGGTGATTGATCGTTTCCTGCGATCTACTAAGTTTGTATCCGGCTGTGCATTTTCTGAGTATGTGGTTAAGTGGCATCATGGCAATTATAAATAGTAAGGGTGATAGAGCATCTCCTTGGAAAATACCCCGTTGGATCTTTTCTTCAGGTAAGCTTCTTCCTCTTGCTGTCAATTCCACTTTCCAGGTTTTCATAGTTTTGTCGATGAAGTTTATGACTCCATGTGATATTTTGTACATTTTGAGTCTGATTATTATCCAGCTATGCGGAACCATATCATATGCCTTTTTATAGTCAATCCAGGCCATAGCTAGATTTTTCCATCTGGTATTGCTCTCATTTAGAATGTGTTGATCTATGTAAAGTAATTCTGCTGTGCCTCTCAATCCTTTGCGGCATCCTTTCTGTTCGTCAGGGAACAATCCGCGGCTTGTTAGCAAGAAGTAAATTTCTTCCCTTATTTGTGCTGTTAACATTTTCCACATCATTGGTAGGCAAGTTATGGATCTGTAATTGTTTGAGGCGGTTCCCTTTTTTGGGTCCTTTTGTATCAATGTGATCTTTCCTTTGGTCATCCATTCGGGTACGTGTGCTCTTTCTAGGCATTTATTCATTTCTAGTGCTAGTCTGTCGTGAATGGAGGTGAACTTCTTGAACCAGAAACCATATATTCCATCATGGCCGGCGTTTTACAGTTTGATATCTTTTTAAGTGTTGTTTTAAGTAAATCCGTGAATATTTCCGCTCTCGGGCCTTCTTCAAATTCTTCTAGTTCTCTTGTGATATTGTTTATCCATTCAGGCTTTTCGTTATGTTTTATGGTTGCCATATTTTAGTCCAAAATCGTTGGGTTTCTTTTGCATCCGGTCGTTGGTATGTTTTATTGTAATCTATAATATTGAATTTTCTTTCATTGTTTTGGAATGTCCTGTTTTGTCTGTATTGTTTTACCCTTTGTCGATATCTCTTTAATCTTCCTTCTTTCGCCAGTACTTTCTGGTTTATTTTCTCAGGTTGTATTGTAAGTTTTCCCTGTGTTGTCTTCGCTTTTCTGTTCCTAATTCTTCCGGCGTCTTTCTTTTGTTTTATCATTTTTGCCTGTTTTCGTAGTTTTTTATCTGAGTTTCTAGTCGAAATTCCCATCCGGGTTTTTGATTTTTCTTTCGTGCTTTTTAAGGGGATCCCAATTTTCTCACAAACTAATTTTGCTCCTGCATAAATTAGTTCATTTAATTTGGTTATATTATTCGTTGATATATATGTCAGTACTTGATTCACTTTATTTGTCTCTGCCCTAACAATTCTCTATTCAATGTTTCTTAATGATGGTAAAGTGATCTTTTCACTGTTCATAATTCTCTTTAAATTTTCTAGATTTAACTGTGATCCTATTTACCAACCCCTCCGCTCGGGCAATTTTTAAGCGGAGTTTAACAGGTTTGAATTCAGAGTTTTCCTTCTCCTAGACTAGTTGCCTCACCAAGGCTGAAGAACCTAGTCTGTCCTACTATTTATCCATAGCTGGAGGGAGAATAATTGGATTCATACCTTTCCCAAGGGTATTAGTGCTATGTGAAATGCAATCAGTCTCGTCCAGGATTTGAACTCGTGTCGCTGTGTTCATTTCCTACGACGATAACAATTACACCACGGGCACCTCCTTTTTTTTCCTGTGATAGTGTTTGTTCTGGTGTGTTTGGTTATGCAGTGTTTGGTTGTGTGGAGTTTTCATTTTCTGAAGTTGATGGTTCCTTTTAGATGGCCGTTTTTTGTTTGTTAATATTTGATGTGCCAGGTAATGTATTGTTCCTACTTTCTTGATCATTTATTTTCTGGTGTACTTCTATTATTTCAAGGTCAGAAAACCATCCCTTCTTTTTATTGTTCTAACTTGATCAGCGAGTCTCTGACTTGTCTGAAAATTAGGAAGTTCTTTGTTATTATTATTATTGAGAGTTTTTCACATCAATTTTAGCAGATAGTCTTTCACTGGAGTCTGAGTGAAATAAACAGTTAATTATTCATTAACTGAAGGGGTACAGTCCAACAAATATGATAAGTCTCGCGCTGTGTGTGTTACGCCCGATGTTGGTCTTACTACTAACTGACGTCTTGCGGAACTCTCTTGTGCCTAAGAAACACGACGTCTTTTATATCTCCGCGATACCGGAAGTCACGTGGTAAGAGCCACTATACAACAGTTTAAGAGATGGGAGTTAAGTGGCCCTACAGATGAATACTTAATACCATGAAACTGTGTACAAGCGAATGATTATTATAATAAGACAGGAATAATTACGTGAAAACCTAAGCCGGGCCATAGGCCTAATGAGTAGAGTGTTCGCCAATGGTCCCAGAGGCCGGGTTTCAATCCCAGGTCGAGTTATACAAAAAACTAAAAAAATGGTACTTGATGCTGCCTTGCTTAGCACTCGGCGTTATAAGGTATGGATCAAGGGTAAAGTGGAACAATCCAGGGAATGGAGTAGCGTCCTTCCCTACACCTCGGTGTAGCAGCTATTGAAAAGGGAGCATTCGGGTCGCCTTCGACTGAGGTCGCCAACTAATAAAATTGTACAAGAATTACCATCAGTTGAGAATATTTGATATGATGTATTTTGTACAATGAGTTACTTGAAAAAAATATTGCCTATCAAGAAAACCGAATTTAGTATCAAATTTAACCAAGGAGGGCGAACACACCGAAAATCCAACTAACCAACCAACAAATAGATGTAGATATAAATATAAATAAATATAAATGCTAAATAATTCGGATGATGTTATCCGTCAATAGCATTAAGAAACAACACGTATTAAGATTAAACCAAGTTGTTGAAATTACCAATTTATTCGTATAATATGCTTCACCCTACGGCTTCATAAGATACAACACGATTGACTTTTCAAAATGATAACGGAATTTATTGACGTAATTCGTCATGGAAACAGATGCTGAATGATAGAGACCTTTTAAAATGTTTGAAAAAGATTATTTGGAAATGATTTCAAAATCTGTTGTGCTATCATCACTACTATTATAGGATAAATATAAGGTTATTATTGAAATATGAAGTTTGGGATTCATTAATATCATAAAATATTATTGAATTTATAATTGAAGATGGAAAATATTGTAAACACTCAATCAGAATTAAACTTACCTGTTTCATTTGAAATTATTTGTTTTTATTCTGTTCTATTTTAACATTATTTTAGCAAAAGACAGAAACATATCAAAGACCATTGATCGTTATTTTATTGCTTGGTATTGTGAAATAAGAGCTTACGCTAAGCAATGACGCATTTTAATTTTCAAATAATTTCAAAAACAAAAAAAATTACAGAATTATGCCCCGCGTTCGGCTAAAAAACCGGCTAATGTTCCGGTTCGAAATCTTTTTTTTTTAAGGCATTTCAAACTTGGTGGTTTATTTAATGCCGAAGGCATATTTGTGGAAGGATACTAGTGGTATTGTTTAACCCTTGGCTCAGGGATAAGGACATTCGTACTTTTCTGGAGATTATCAGTCCCAAAGTGAGCGTAATAGCATGACTGATATTCGAAATCGCTTACTAAGATGTCTCAGTTCAGTGCGGTTGCCGCTAAGATACAGTCACTCTCCATGGTGTTTATATATATATATATATATATATATATATATATATATATATTGTTATCCACAGACATACTGTTTCGTTCTATCAGAATTCTTCAGTGTGGCTAGACACGTCGGACGCTTGAAGCCGGGATCGAAACCCATTCAACTTTACGTTAGACTTAATATCAGACCTCTTGGCCAACAAGCGTACCGCGTGGCTAAGGGAATTTATGTAGGTCTTTATGTAGCAGCAGCAGCAGCGTTCGTTTGTTAACATTTTTATATCCTATGTGGGGGGTGATGGCTCTCTGAAGGGGTTAGTTGCTTTCATAACTGACCAGCTGAAACAAATTTATGATAGCCAAGCTATATTATTCATACACACACACACACACACATATATATATATATATATATATATATATATATATATCGAACACCGGTTGCCGGATCATGCGAGAAATACGCGACTAACTTATCTACAAAGTAAGCTCTTGTATTATTCGAGAAAGTACTTGAAAGTAATCCGACCAGATGAGATGGAAATGCTCTTTTTAAGCTATTTCTTGGATTTTTACGAAACGTCAAAGACGCATAAGAAACTATGATTCCTCTGTCTTCTGATTCTTTTCATTTTTATTGTTCTAAGAAATACATCTACGATTTGTATCACTGTCATTTTCTTGTTCCATAACATTGTCAGCTATCTAGCAAGTTCCTGGTATTTATACAGTTTTTAGAGTTTCTCGAACTGTTTCCAGTTTTTGAAATTCCTTGAAATTTGCGATGAATATCTGGAAGAGTACGTTTCGTAGATCTCTCTCATTTATTCTCTTCTTGGTATGATCGAGAACTTTTCAACGTCACTGGGTATTAATCTAAGCTTGTCTCAATTAAAATTTAATTAACTCTCGTATAAGATATAAATCTTGTAAAACGATTTTGAATTGACCAGCCAAAAAATAAATTGGTCGATTCCTCTGGAAGCCATTCGATGCCGGAAAAAGCAATACTTTTTTTTTATCTTTCTTGTGATTGACTAAATTGACTGATAACGAATATTTTATCGTTATACCCCTAGTGGCATTCAAAGACTTTTTTCACATCTCAATTTCATTGATCTTCAAATACAATTCGTGACAATCCAGATAAAGTATGTGTTGCAAATGGAGAACCAGTTAAGTATCTTCAACCATTTCCTTCATTCTAAAGTCTGTGATTTTTACAATTTAAAAAAAAAAAATCTTATTTGTTCCTTTTTTAAACAAAAAAAAATCTTTGGTTTTGCAAATTGAATGTTTCGTGAGATTTCTTTTCCGACACAGGACACGTTGCCGTTCCTCTTATATGTGCTTGTGTGTGTGTGTGTGTGTGTGTGTGTGTGTGTGTGTGTGTCCGTTTTATACATATATGTATTTGTGTGTTTTTATATGTGTATGCAGGGGTTGTCCTCGTGGTTTAATGGTTAAAGCGACTGGCTTCGGAATCGTAGTAAGCGAGTTCGAACTCTTGTCGCCCTATTTTATTCACTTTCAGACATATACCCTTGAGAAAGGTATGAACCCCTTAACCTCCCAGCTATGGGTCAAAGAGTAATACTACTGACCTTCTAGAAAAATGGCTTTAGCAGTAAATACCTCATGAAGGTTGATATGGCATTAAACAAAGAAACCTTATATGTGTGTGTGCCGGTTTATATATATATATATATATATATATATATACATGAAAACGTCTACATTTTTACTCATGGTTTGTGGAGAAGTTTGTTAATTTGTGTGTTTTCTTAATCTAATAATTCCATTATTTTGCTGTTGTAGTGGAAAGAGTCCACCGATGCTTTGCTAAGACGACACAAACCTGCATTGAGAGGTTTGTCCCAGAATAACAATATTATCATCACAGGTGAAGGTGTTGTTATTATGGCTCTAAAACATTACAACAATCAAATAATGGAATGGGTGTGTATGTGGGTGTGTGGGGTTAAATTTGTCAATATGCGTTTTTGCCTTCAAATCATTCAAATGTCCGCGGTTAGGGTATATATATATATATAGCCACACTGATGAGTTCTGATAAAATTCGCTGCTACTGGTTCGTCGTGGCTGAGGGTTAGAGGCTTGGATTGGTGTTTGAGTCAACCGGGTTTAGACCCCAGCTACGGGAAGCTAGTGTGTCTAGTCACACTGATGAGTTCTGATAGAAGGAAACAGATCTGTCTGTGGATGACAATATATATATATATATATATGTGTGTGTGTGTGTGTGTGTGTGTGTGTGTGTACCCTAATCACGGACATTTTTCTTTCATGTTTACTAAACTTGTTTACCGTTTGTCAAACCCTCAGTCAAAAAAATATGTCCACTTTGTTCAAATACTTATAAGCATTTTTTATATCAGGTTAGACCGATACCGTAGAAACTAATTCTCCAATGAATTTAAACAAGCATGCAAATCCGTTCTAAATTTTTTAAGATTCCATGGTTCATTAAAAATTTTGAGAAGTCAAATAATGGTAATTAACTCTCTACTGGAAATAACTCCCCACGAAACAACAGCTGTACCGCCACTTACCCCCATCTCAAAAACTACCCAAGTAAGACGAACAATAGATACGGGTCAGTGTTAGCTGACCAGCAAGAACTTATTTACATCTGCTCTATGTGGACATAGGATATAATTTGGAAGACCTGCCAGGACCAATAGATGATTGCGACGGAGAGAGAGAGAGAGGTGGGAGAGTCAGGGAAATCCGTGCTGATAGTGTGATTTGATGATAATGATGATTGGCAATACTTCCGTCTTACTTCTTTGCGGAAAATGAAAACAGCAGTCCGAGTTCAAATCTTAGACGAAGATGTTTGTGTTTCACTTTGCACTTATACACTTGAGAATCATATGAGCCGATCTGTTCCCAATTCTGCTATGAGTAAGTAGTTGAAAGAATTGGATTCTTTTGGTTTGGTAAAGCAACCAGACTAGAAGAAAGAAAACTCTGTATTCGAACTCGATATACTCAGCTACAAAATTGATTTTGTGTCATATATACTCTCTCTGTGACTAAGGGGTTGGATAAATACACTCTTCTTACTCGCAAAGTAACTTCTCTCGATTCTAAACAAGATTTTAGAAGTTAAAAGAAAACTTTTCCTTTTTTGGAAAAAAACTATTTTAAAAGAACATATCTCAGTATTCAGAACAATTAGATATAAGCAAAAATTACTTTTATAGTTTTTTTCTCACGTCAAATTTTTCTGAATATATATATATATATGTAAAAATATAATTTTTTGCTACAACGTATATGAAAACTTATTTTAAACAGGAAAATCATACTTTCATAAAGACAACTAAAATAGGACGAAGAAGAAAAGAAAACGAAACCACAGGGCCCTTTCATTAGGAGCATTTTAACTGCATATGGCAGTAGCCTGTACAAGCAGAAGACATTCATTCAGCCCATAAGATTATTTGGGGAATCTGAAGAGTCACTGGGTTTTTTATCGTCCCTCCTCTCCATAACTTTACAGTTTATCATCGTATTTCTATATAGTTTCAGGGTAAATTCTACAGGTTTTTCCAATTGAAAAAGCACCGGTCGAAAGGGCCTTTTAGTTTGTTTTTTGTTTTTTTTTTAGTTTTTTTTTTGGGGGGGTAGGTTTTATGGCACATCAACCATTATCAATTATTAATGCCAAATCCATTTTTATAAAAACAGTTCTATTTCAAACAATTCAGTTTAGCATAAGTATAGCTTTTTGTTTACACACAGTTAAACGTCAAAACAGTTCTATTTCAAACAATTCAGTTTAGCATAAGTATAGCTTTTTGTTTAAACACAGTTAAACCTCAAAACAGTTCTATTTCAAACAGTTCAGTACAGATTTTGTTTACATAGTTAAATGTAAAAACAGTTAATTTCAAACAATTCAGTTTACCATAATTACAGTTTAGTTCTGTTTAACCCATATATAGGACCCTATCAGATGTTTCTGCTCCGGGCAAGAGTAGACCTGGAAGCGATAACAATGAAGGGGTACTCTGCATTCCCCAAAGCTCCAGCATTACTAAAGCCATACCATCAGATTGTTTAGTACTATATCTAGAACACTCATGGGAAGAGTCTTACCCCTCTGCAGAGATGCAGTCGGTGTATTCCATATCTCAAGCCGACGGAACTTCTTTTTAGTCGTGTTTTAATCGTAAATATATAAATTGAAGTGTCCTTCTCTGTAAGAACACATAGAAAACAAGAGATTTTCACAAATAACACACAGAGACACAAATATTGACTTAATCAAGATATCGGTTTCTTAAAGGTATACCGATACTTTTTATATTAAATATTCCGATACACCTCACGTATTAAATACGCTAAAATCTGAATATATTGTCAAAGCAGATTCACAAATTACACTCATACAAACACAAACTTACAATGGATAGACACAAACACCTTAGCTATGAACATGTCCGTGTGACCAAAATGGGATGCCACATCTATTGAAATATGTCAGACAGAAATGGATACATATTTACTATTTAGATGCAACATCGTTTTAAAATTACAAATCAGACAGTGACGAAAACATATCAGTAACTCAATTGGGACTTACTTCCTGCTGAAGACACCAGTTTCATCTTTGTTTTCATCACCGGAAGAACGGGAAAGGTTTCCTCGAAATATTGTAAATACTTATATTTGTTTCTGAGTGCTTTTATTTCAAAGGCCTTAGATATAAATATATCATATTTTGTTTTTTGTTGCTTTATTTTCAACATTTTCTTTAAGTTAGAAGCATCGTTTCCATATATAGGCCATTCCCTCTTTAACAAAACTGACCCATTGGCAAAATTGTTTGAGTGTTCCCTCATTGGTCCAGGAGACCTAGGTTCAATCCTAGATCGATTCATACCAATGAACACTAACCATTAGGCCCGGTCAATAACTATTAGATGGGTTTCGATCCCAGCTTCGAGCGTCCTACGTCTCTAGCCACGCTGAAAAGTTGTGATACAACGAAACAGTCTGTCTGTGGATGACTCTATATACGCTCCCCCACGGGGGTTGAGCACTCTAGCGAAGGAATTTACGGCTGCCGCTTGCATAATGCAAAGCTCTTCGAACGAATTGAGCACTCTGGTATCCAGTAAGGTATAAAATGTAAACAAACGAAAGCTATAATTCAATGCCTTATAATTCACGAGCTGACGTGGTTCGCTCGTTGGCTGAGCGGTATGATACTAAGTCTAACGTAATGTTAGTTGGGTTTCAATCCCAGCTTCAAGTATTCTACGTGTTTACCCACACTGAAGAGTTGTGATACAACGAAAAAGTCTGTCTGTGGATGACAATATATATAAAAGAAATTAAGATCTCATGATCTTACTTCTATCTCATAACAAGTAGTTCCATATGACTTCTATTATATAGAAGACTCAATCATCGATTGAAACTTTATTCCATATAATGTATGAAATAAGGTCTGGTTGGGTTTTATAGCATATCAACCTTTGTAGGTTATTTATCGCCAAATCCATCTTAATGTAAATACTCAGTTCTATTTCAAACAATACAGTTTAGTATGAATACACAGTTTAATTGTGAAAAACATTTCTATTTCAAGCTATTCAGTTTAATCAAACAATTCCAGTTGGTTGGTTTGTTGGGTTTTATGGCATATCAACCTTTGTAGGTTATTTAACGCCAAATCTATTTTTATGTAAATAATCAGTTCTATTTCAAACAACTCAGTTTAGCATAAGTATAGTTTAATTGTCAAAAACATTTCTATTTCAAACTATTCAAGCAGTGATATATAATAATTTAGTTTAGTGTAAGTACAGTTACAATGTCAAAAACAATTCGATTTCAAATTATTCAGTGTAGCATAAGCACGCAGTTTATATGTAAGTAAAGTTAGCGACCATAGTCGAGGGTGACCCGAAGGCTCCCTTTTCGATAGCTACTACACCAAGGTGTAGGGGAGGGCGCTACTCCATTCCCAGGATTGCTCCACTTTACCCTTGAACCGTACCTTATAATGCTGAGTGTTAAGCAAGGTGGTATCAAGTTCCATTTTTAAAGTCTTTGGTATGACTCGACCTGGGATTGAACCCAGGTCTCCCGGGCCATTGGCAAACACTCTAACCGCTGGGCCAATGTCTGTGAAAAACATTTCTATTTCAAGCTATTCAGTTTAATCAAACAATTCCGGTTGGTTGGTTTGTTGGGTTTTATGGCATATCGACCTTTGTAGGTTATTTAACGCCAAATCCATTTTTATGTAAATAATCTGTTCTATTTAAAGCAATTCAGTTAAGCACGAGTACACAGTCTAATTGTCAAAAACAGTTCTATTTCAAACTAGTCAAGCAGTTATATATAACAATTTAGTTTAGCGTAAGTACAGTTTAATTGTGAAAATCATTACTATTTCTAACTATTCAATTTAATCAAGCAGTTCCAATGCAGCTAATTCAGTTTAGTATATGTACAGATTTTGTTTACACACAGTTAAATGTTAAAACAGTTCAATCTTAGATAATTCAGTTTATTGTAAATACAGTTTCAATGTCAAAACACAATTCTATTTCAAACAATTCAGTTTAGCATAAACACGCAATTTAAAAGTAAGTACGGTATAATTGTTGAAAACATTTCTATTTCAAGCTATTCAGTTTAGTGAAACAATTCATTTTAGCATAATTATACCGTTAGTTCTATTTAACCCATAGATAGGGCCCTATCAAGTGCTACCACGCCGGGCCAGAGTGGACCTGGGAACAATGGCAACAAAAGGGTGCTCCGTATTCCGCAAGGCCCCAACATTACTAGGACCTCACCATCAGATTGTTTAATGTCATATATACGACACTCGTTGGGGGAGGGTCTTACCCGTCTGCAGAGGTACAGTCAGTGTATTCTCCAGCCCCAGCCGACTGGGCAATGTATGAAATAAGAGAGCAAATTTGAAAACTCCAATAATCATCTCGGGATTCTCGCTAATATCACAACTTCTGTGATCGGATTTCCAATGACCCATGTCTCCAGTCTAGTTTCCTTGAGATCGTTTTAAGGACTTCTGTGTTGGTATCACTGTCTCATTCATGTCCTATATCTTTGTCAACTCTCTCTCTCGTAAAGTCCAGGTATCTGTTTAGTTTTTAGATTTCTGTCACTTTCATACTTTTACTCTATTATCAGTGGAGACTAGTAAGGTTGCATGGTTGTCGAATGGAGAGAGGAGAACCAAAAAGATACATCTCACCTCAAGATTTATAATTATAACTAATCACCGATTAATAGGCTACTGAATAAATAAAGCGTACTTTATTATCAATATTTAAGATCTATCTCCCTAGGGATATAATGGGGAGATAGTAATGGGTATTGGGAGTGGAACCGTAGAATCCACATAATTATTATACTTTTGATAAATTTTTCTCATCAGTTAACGCTGATGGTCTTTCACTGGAGTCTGAGAGACATCAAGTCTCCTCGGGTCTCCAGGACTCTTCTTAGTATCCGTACCGATCTTAACAATGCTGTAGTTTGGATGGTTTCGATTATTATCATTATGCAAGTTTTTCACACAATCGATAACTGGTGTTCATTCACCAGAGTTATTAGACAGAAAGTCTCTTCAAGTACCCAGGACTCTTCTCAGTATTCTTGCCGATCTTAACAATGCTGTATTTTGAATGATCTCGTTTATCATTATGTCAGTATTTCACACCAGTGCTAACTGCTGGTCCTTTATCTAAAAAAAAAACTATATGTTACTAAAGTAAATGGGTTGTCTCTCGTAGTGACCCCTCCAACTAAAGAACATGTGTGGCACATTGTTGCAGATGTGACGGCCAGTAACGTGAATCGAATAATGAAAACAGTAATGACTTACCTTATCGTCGCCATAAAAGAGCTCGTCTTTCTTTGGTGTGCGGAGCTTTAATGCAAGGAGAAAACAAATTCACGCAGAAACAGCAATATTTATGCATATTGACCACGTGTGACCAGCATGCTTTGCCAACTATAAAGTGAAGGTTGAGCGAGAACTGTTTTGCCCTCGCGGTATAGAGAGTAATCTCGAAGACGGTGTCGCCAGTGAATAATACGAAAGACGATTGGATACGGTGTCGCCCGGAGAAGGGTTCACCAAGTAACTGAGTTCCAGTCACGGATTGCCTCTCTTTTTGGTGCTGCTCAGTTGGTTTTGAGGGGTTTTTTTTTCTCCTTTCTCTCTTCATCCTTCACACATATAATTAGTCGGTACATCTTTTCAAACCAACAAATCTCTAGCTTCCATAAATTTGCACCAGATGTCAAAATCATATTTAGTTCATATTTTTTCTACCAACCTCAGCAGCGAGTGAAAGTTAGAATCTTTACTGCTCCAATTCCAGCAGGAAAACAGAACCGTGAGATGTTAAACTTTTGTATATCGACACAAGGACTACAATTATGTGGACTATTATGATTAATCTTCCGTAATATATAGCCGCAAACAGAACAATTTGTTTCGCAACAGCAATATAATACTATAAAATTCCAATTTTTCCTGATACTAACTTTCAATCTGCTTTCAAATTAACGGACTTATTTGCGGGCCAAATTATCTTAATTTTTCAAGCTAATTTCAAGTTTGCAATATTTTGCAAATAACTTATCACATAACTTATTACATAGGGTTCCGAGTGACAATAAGTCTCCTTAATTGTCCTCTGTTATTCTGAATGTTCTAGCAAATCTTATCATTACTCTAGTTTGTATGGTTTCGATCCAACCTCTGATCTCTGATTCCTCGTCTTATTTTTCAAGCCTTGCGCGCCACTAAAAATCAGTATAATTAACGCAATGCCTGGTCTTTTAATAAGGAATTAGTTGATCCATTTCCTTCTCAAAGTCCCAGAGTATTTTATGCGTTTCCCTTATGTTATGTAAAAAGAATGTGACAATAACGGCTCGTGTGGTCGAACACGGGCCTCCAAGCAATTGAAATGGATTGTGCTACTGGGGTCTCGTGACAAGGAATAGTAAGTATATAAATCATTCAGACTGAAGTCTGAGGTTGTATGTAGGATGACGAAGCAGTATTCTAAGTATTGCTTTAGCATTGAAGTCATTACTCAATATTTGGCATTGTACGTGATGGAAAAAATATTAAGTGTCGGCCAGAATTACCCTCTGGACGAACATTATAAAAGTGGCGACGGGGAATCATTTCGAACATTATAAAAATTTTCTCGCAGAGATTCTGATTCGCGAATATAACACTTAGTTGCATGATCAAGTTTCAGTCTTCTACACAATCCTTAGTGTATAATTTTCCCCACCTAAACGTGCCTAGTAGTGTATTCATTTTGTGCAAGTTCTCTGTATTCATTCATAATATACTCTGTCTCCACTTAACCAACACTCCTTATTCTGTTGCATATTATCAATATTTCCCTTGATATTATTGTTTCTTATCTATACATCATTATTATTATTATTACGACGTGAACTGATGGTTTTCACAATAGTCTTAATGACAGCAAGTTTCCTTAAGTCTCTAGGACTTTTCTCAGTATTCTGGCGGATCGCAACAATACTGCAGTTTGGATGTTCTCATCGTCACTGTCATGTTCCATAATTTTTTTCAGTTCTTTAGCAAAGTCTAGATACTTCTCTCACTTCTCGCTTTCTTTCAGTTTTACACTATGATCAGCTGGAACTCCAAAGCCAACTATTTGGTTGTTTTTTGGGTTTTTTTTGTTTTTTCATTGACTATCTCTAGGTCTGATCGTCTAGCCAAGATTAGATGATACATTTCTGTCCCAAAATCTTAGAGGATTTTGTTCATCTCATTTTCTTGGACAGATTCTGGTTTTGTAAATACCATTTGTTCGTATAGTCATATTTAAGCTTCTTGCACTATTCCCAGTGGATCACCTTCGCCACACAGTCACCGCATAATCTACATTTGTTTTTTTTTTGTTTTTTGTTGCGTCTTGTCTATTCTTGCTTTGACATTGTCTTTATGGCATTGTTTTTTGCTGTAATCAGAAATATTCAATTTCTTTCATAAGATTTCCCTTTCTTTGCCAAGTCCAAGTCTTCTTGTGTGATATTTCGCTTGTTTGTCACTTGAAATATCCATACAGTTGTTTTTCTTCCCATTTTGTTTTCTGGTTATTTTTGTATCATTGTGTTTGTGTTGACTGTATTGTTTCTGGTTGCTGTAATAAATCTTCCTACGCGCTTCTTTTCATTTAGTCCTATAGTCGTTGTATTGATGCATCGATGCATCTTAAACGCTTGCAATTCATTTTCTGTTATTATCATGATTACTATTTGCGAGTTTTTTACACCAGATAATTTGTGAATTTTCACTGAACTCGGGATTATAACAGGTTTCCTAAGCTCTCCAGGACTCTTTTAAATATCCTTGTTGATTTTAGCAGTGCTGTTTTTATGGATATTCTCCATTCTTCCGCTGATCCATTTCCACAGTCTCCTTCCATGTTTCTTGGGGACTGTTCTAAGCGCTCCAACAACGACTGGTATTACTGTCACATCCATGTTCCACAATTTCATTATTATCATTAATATTATTATTTCGAATAAACTTTTATTGCAAAGCGTTTTGTGTACTTTAACGCTATTGTGCTAGCAGCAATCCCGTTGTCCAGTGCTATTATTGTTACCCGCTTTGTTTCACATAGGTGTTCATAGCCACGAAACCAAGAAAGCGCGAGAGCAAAAGCCAGCGGTCCAAGTGGGTCACATGTGAGGAGTTTGTTCTGTTGTATAAACGACATAGTTTGTCTTGTCAAGGGAAATGAAAACAAAACAAAACTGGTAAGGTATTCGACCCACTTACTGAAAGCATTGCGCATGCCTAAAAAGATAAAGGGAGAAGTGATTATTTTCGTTTCCTGAATTTTTATATGCCTATTTTTATCTATATCACTGTATGCATATTTTTGTTCTTGTTTTCGTTTTGTTTTGTTTTTATCGACACGTTAACGGTTTGTTTATTCAATCAAAGGCTGACGGGGAATTTCTTTTTTTTTTCTGCCTTTTCCAGATTTAATTCGGTATTGGTCTCTTTCGGCATTTTTGTTCCAGTAACGTTATGGGTAACATCCGAGATGCCTGGAGTCTTTAAGAAATACATTTACCAGGTAAGGTATCCATGATAGATAGATAGATAGATAGGAACGATGGGACATAGATAGAAAGATAGAGAGAAAAAAGCAAACTGAGAGAAATACAAACTAACTAACAAACAGAGAGGGAAAATGATAGATAGATAGGAAAAGGTTTAAAAAAGAAAGAAAGCAGTTGACATGAACCAACCGAGATAGATAGATAGATAGATAGATGTGAAAAAGCTTTATATATATATATATATATATATATATATATATATATATATATATATGTGTGTGTGTGTGTGTGTGTGTGTGTGTGTGCACTTTTTTTCCTCAGAGGTTCAAAGAGAGAAAGAAATATTTTAAAATAAACAGAGATTTGCATTTTTTTTAAAGAGTTATTAATTTCGTTCTCACATACGTTTATATTTCCAGCTTTTTACTTTCGTCAGAGAACACATTTGGCACAAGGATATGTGAATTGGGTACTCAATGAAACTTGAACTCACACCTGTTTGAATGGTTTTCTGTTTTGTATGGTTTTATGTAGAGGTCATTCTTACTTTCCTCACAGTGTGTCTACTTTAGACTGTTTTAGACTTAAATGGTCTTTGATATTTGATATGTTTTAGAGGGTTTTTTTTGGGTTTTTTTACCCTGGATAGTTGTGTGTGTGTGTGTGTGTGTGTGTGTGTGTGTGTGTGTGTGTGTGTGTGTGTGTGTGTTAAAGTGGTTTCGGATTCCATTTACAGTTAATTTTCTTTTTCCCGGTGTGCGTGTTGACTGGGCTTTTGTGTGTGTGTGTGTGTGTGTGTGTGTGTGTGTGGTAGTGTGTTTTGACATTTACTGATGATTACTTTCTACTGATAATTTTTTGCTAATGAATTGTGTGCGTGTATGTGTGAGTGTGTGTGTGTGTATATGTATACATATATGTGTATGCTTGTTTCCATTTGAGAGTGTGCGTGTAATTCATGCTTTATTCCACATGAACTTAAATTCATCAATGAAGCTTTTTCTTTTATTTGGAGTAATTTATAATTGTTTGTTTGATATATGGGCATAACTTTAAATTTACCTTGACTGCATTTGTATTGGTGATTTGATACATTTAATTTTCAATTTTCTCGTATTTCAATATAACTCTTGCGAAATGATATTCTAGTATTTAGGGTCCGTGTTGATCCTATGTATACTTCTTTACGTTTATTTCATTTGATTCTGAAGACTATGTTTTTTAGTCCAGGTTAAGTCTTTATTTATTCTGAATTTTGTTTCCGGGTTTTTGAAAATATAGAATTTTCCTTCTTTAATTATATCCCTTATTCCACGATTTTTTTCTTTACATTTGGTTATACCTTGTGTTGATTTTTCCCCAAATGTTGAAGAGGTGAATATTCTTTAAAAGATTTTAATGACTTTTGTTATGTCTAGTATTTCGATTTTGTTTTTCTGTTCTTCCAGATTTTTTATTATTTCTATTAATAGTTCTGGTTTGTTTTTGTTGTTGGTTGCGACGTATGCTAAGGGTTTTTCGCTGTTGTACTTTTTCGGTTTCTATAGTTATTTTCGTAGTACTTTTTCTGCTAATTCGAATCCTTGATTTATTTGTGTACTCGGGGATCCTCTTTGGTGAAGGGTTGTGTATAGTTCTCTAAGGCGAGTTTTTCTAAGGTTTTTATCCGTGGTTATGGTGTATATTATACGTGCGAGATTGTAAGGAATGGATTTTATACAGTTTTCGGGGTGGTGGGTGTTGAAGTGGAAGCATTGTCGGGTGTATGAAGGTTTGCAGTAGATGACTGTGATGATCTGGCCATTTACGTTTTTTTATGAGGATGTCTAAAAATGATTGTTCTTTTGAGCTGTGTTCCATTGTAAATTTTATTTTGGGGTGTAGGTTTTGGAGGAGGTTGTGTAATTAATCGATGTCTCCCCACAGGCATTTCCAGAATATGAAACAATCATCTAAATATCTTTTCCATGATTTAGTAATATATATATATATATCATCATCATCATCATATCGCGCTGGTAGCACGGATATCCCTGACCCTCTCTCGCCACTCCTCCCTATCGTTCATCGCCCTAGGTAGGTCTTCAGGACAACAGCCTGTATCCTCACATAGCTGCTGAATGTACGTTCGAGCTGGTCGTCCTGCTTTTGCGCGGCCATGTGTGGGGATCCATAAGAGTACATCTCTTATGAGTTCATCTCTGCTTCTCCAGCAGTGTCCTGCATGTCTGGTTCGTCTAACTTGAATAGTTTTCGTGATAGGGGGCAGGTGGCCGTACAGTTGGTGTCTTGTGGGGTGCTGCTGCCAGGACTTGTTCAGGATTGCTCGCAGCATTCTTGTGTAATTGCCATCCAGTTTTTTCTCCAGCCGTTTTGTTAGCGTCCATGTAGTGCATCCATATAGCAGTATCGATGTGACCGCTGCCTGGAAGAAGCTGCGTTTCATTTTATCGGTTAGGTCTGATTTCCATATAATCGATAGCCTATTGATAGCTGTCCATGCTTTCGTTAGCCTCGTTTCGATGTCCTTTTCGGTTGATTCGACGCTGCTTCCTAGGTACGTGAATTTGTCTACTAGTTTAAGTGGGGTTCCTTCTAGAGTGGAGATGTCCCCCGTTTGGTTATAGCACATATATTCCGTTTTGTGTGCATTAACATAGAGGCCTATGCTTGCTGCTGCTCGTTCCAAACTATGCAGAAGAGTTTCGGCTTGGTCAGGTGTATTTGCCAGTATCGCTATGTCATCGGCGTAGTCGGCGTCGGTAATTGTTGTTGCGGGGTAGCTTCTGCTTCTTTTCTTCGTCAGTTCGAAGCCATTCTCTTTGATTTTGTCAATCGATGTTCTAAGTACGTAGTCTAGACAAATGATAAAGAGGTACGGGGCCAGCGTGTCCCCTTATAGTACTCCTGCTACAATGTCAAAGTATTCTGTGTCTCCATCCGGTGATCGTACTTTTACTTTAGTGTTTCTATAGAGAATCGTTATTGCCACTACGGTTTCTTTAGGTATGCCGTACGCTAGTAGGATTTCTTCCATCTTTCCTCTGTGAATGGAGTCGAAAGCCTTGGTAAAGTCGACAAATATTAATGTCGCTTGTAGGTTCTTTGCCCGTACACCTTCAAGGATTCTGCGGATGGTTAATATTTGTGAGGTCGTGGATCTATTTCTTCGGAAGCCATTTTGGTTTTTTCTAAGTATGATGTCGATTTTGGGTTCTATTCGGTTTCGTAGTAGGGCATTGTAGATTTTGGCAGCTATGGATGTAAGTGTTATGCCTCAGTAGTTTTTGGCTAATCCGAGGTCCCCCTTCTTAGGGAAGGGGAGTATGCATCCCTTCATCCATCTATCTATCGGATTTTGATTGTATACTGCGTTGCAGTGGCGGAGCAGTATTTCGTCGAATTGTCTGGTCTTCCATACTTCCGGTGGAATTTCGTCCAGCCCTGCAGCTTTCCTATTTTTATTTTTTCTGAGAACCGAGTCGAGTTCTTCTTGTGTGAACGGTCCTAGTTTAATGTCTAATTGTTAGCTAATTATTCTGGTGATTGGTTCATGCGTTTTTTTTGGTGGGTTTCCAAGTAAGTTTTCGAAGTGCTGTTTCCACAGTTTTATTCTTTCTTGTTGGTTTGCTGCTTTCAGTTTTGCTTTGGCTGTGCTCTTTCTTCTACTCACTTCGTTTATTGTTTGCCAGGCTATCCTAGATTGTCTACCTTCCACCGAGTCTCTGATCTTATCTATCTGATTTTGAATGTATTCTGTCTGTTCCTTTATATATATGCCTGATAATTGATATTGTGCCGTTTTTAGTTTTAAGGCATTTGTGTTTGTTGGATTTTTTCGATAGTTTTTGGAGGCTGTTTTCACTAGTGCACGTTTTTCTCTCACAGCTAATGTTTCCCATGGGACTCTATATTTAGTTTTAAGTTTTGTTGGAATGTATTTTGCTGCTGCCTCGAGGTGTACATTGACGAGGTTTTCATATTCGTCGTTTGGTGTACTTGTTTCCGTCTTTTCTTGTAGTGTTTCGAATCTGTTTCTTAATTCTAATACGTATTTATCTCTTATATCTTTGTTGTTTAATAGGGCCCAGTCATAGTGTTTGGTGGTCGCTGTTCGTTTGGCGTTCTTTCGTAGGCTTAACCGTATTTTCGCCGTGACTATTCGGTGGTCGGTGGACACACCCTCAAAAGAGGAGTATGCCTCGCAATTCAATGCACTATTTTTCCATTTCTTGTTCAAGGACGTAGTCTATCTGAGCTTTAGTATTGTCTGCGTACGTGTATGTCCATAGTTTGCCCTCTTTTTTTGGTAGTTTGTATTGAGGCATGCTAATCTATTTTCTATCATGAAATCTGTTAGATGTTGCCCATTCCTATTTGACGTGTTGTGGAGGCTGTATTTGTTGTTTCCGTTTTTCCCGATTTGGGCATTCATGTCTCCACCATTGACTAACATGTTGTGTTTCGGGATGCTACGCACTAATGAGGATAACTCATCGTAGAAGGCGACTAGTTTATTTTCTTCACTAACATTGGTGGGGCTGTAGCATGAGATGATTTTTGCTCTGGGGTTTCCGTTGAATGTTGCTGCCATCATTCTAGGTTGTATTTTCTCAACGCTATTAAGCGTTTTTAATGCTCTAGGTCCTATAAGTAATCCTACCCCTCCTACTGCGGCGTTGACAGAGTTTTTCCATGCGGATACAGTGGCGAGCGACCAGCCATTGCCAGTTTCGTGATATTTGATATCTTCGGAGTGCGTGTATCTGTGTTCTTGTATGCATATTATGTCTATCTTATGTTCTTCGGCCGATGCGATTAGCTCTGGGAGTTGTCCTATTCTATTTAGGGTTCTAACGTTAAATGTGGCTATTTGTAGTGTTTGCTTGCATTTTAGTAGTTTTGATTGTTTGAGCTCTGTAGCTGATTTTTCGAACACCGAGGCCAGGGCTCCAACCTCAGCAGGACGCGCCCCTTTTTTACCCGCGCGAAGAGCGATGCGGTTTGTGTAAGTGGTTTGAGTGTGGGCCATGGTTATATTTCGATGGCTGTTTTATTCTCTTCTATAGAAGCCACTCTTATAGAAGAGCAGCAGTAGTTCCCCGATCGAACTAGCGATCCTGAGCGTAAAGTCGTCAAACTCTCGTCCAGGAACCGTTAAGGTATTGAGTTTGGTCGTACATGGGATTATTCAAATACCTTTACGTACATCATGCTGCTTCCCATGTGTACGCAAAAAAAAAAAAAAAAAAAGGGGGGGGGGGTAATTTTGGTTTAAGTTTTCTTAAGTTTTAACTTAGTTAAAGTCCAACATTAAGGTACTTTCACTGGGACTGACTTGTGTTTTTTTTTTGTTTTTTTTTTGTTGCTGTATTGGGACTTTTCCTAGGTTTTTTTTTTTTTCTTTTACTACAGTTGGAACCTAGCAGGCTTCAAGAATTATAGAGCTTAGAAAATCTTCCGTTTCTCTCGGGGGGGGGGGGCTATGGTAGCATTAGGTGTTTTAGGCTTTATCTTTTAAACTTTTAGGGCCTTTATCTTTAAACTTTTAGGCTTTATCTTTTATCTTTTAGGGCCTTTTTTTTTTTTTTTTTACGAATTTTTAAATTATTCGATAGAAGACATTCAAAAACATTCTGCCTTGTTCGCTGACATTGGAATGAATAACATCAATTTGGCTTTATAGTAGAGTAGTGGATCATTAAATAGGTTTCCAGATTTTTTTCGTCTGGGCACATTTATTGATAGTACACACATGAAACTCTAGTTACCTTCGAAGTAATCTCCTCCGGCTGCAATGCACTCATTGTATAGTTCCAACAACTCCTGGAAGGCCCCATGGAAGTCCTCTTGTGTGAGCGTATCAATGACCTTCGTCACAGTCTTTTTCATTTCCTCGATTGTCTCATAACGAACGACAGCCTCTGAGCTTAGGTAATTACCAAAAGTCACAGGGAGCAAGGTCTGGACTATAGGGAGGGTGAAGAACTGTCTTGATGCCCATCTTGGTCAAATAGTCTTTGACAAGGATGGAGTTGAGGACTGGTGCAGTGTCCTCGTGGAAATTCCACTTACCCGATTTGAAGAGTGCTGGCCTCTTCCGACGGAATCTCTTTCTAAACTCCCTTAAAACCTCAACATAGTAACCCTAACCCTTTGGCCTATCAACTCTGGTGTATTGACTTCCTTACTCCTCCCACACCTCTCATCATCGCTCACAGACTCCCTTGAATCTCTTATGCCACTCCAAAACTGATGCTCGATTCATGGAAGATGCTCTAAAAGCAGTCTGAAGCATTCCATACGTTTCTGTGGCATTTTTTCCAAGTTTAAAACAGAATTTTATTCCATATCGTTCTTCCTTACGTCCAGATTTCATTTTTGAAATTCACCAGCTGTTACAATCGGGTTTTAGTAGGGTGTATTCCAATTCCTGCTGTAGCTGTTGATTTGAACCTGAAATCATAAAAATTGGTCAGTCATCTCATAAAATGTATAACAATATGATACTGAATTTTCAAGAGTCTACGACAATTTTAAATGCCTGTACAAAAAAGTCTGGAAACTTATTGAACACACCACGTATATATATATATATATATATATATATATATATATATAGCTGGTTATTTCACTCAAAGAAAACAATGGATTTCTTTTCCTTCCGCTTTTTCCAGGTTAAATTCGGTAGTTGCACGATGTTTTTAAGTGTTCAATTTGTTACAGGTTATGGGAAAACTTCAGGATTATCGATGCTTTAAAAAAAACCGTACCCCTCAAGTTTCGAATTTAGGGAGGCTCAGTTTTCGTCGTAGGAAAACTTCTCGACGAACTAATTTCTGAACCTGCGTACGGCTGTTTGCATTTCACTTTGGGCTAATGTACTTCAGAAAGACATAGATCCATTTTTTCTCTTTCTAGGTTTGTGCAAATCGGAGATTTTGCAGTTGGCTTAATGATTCAAAAATCTTCTTTTTTTTTATTTGCAAGATTGACAGGATGGTTAGAAATTTTATTTCAATGGAAGCAAACGTTTTAGAAATGCATAAAACACTTATTATATCTCTTATTGAATATTGTACACAGGTCTGAGATCTAGTTTCTAGACATTGAAATTAAAGTGTAATATTGACATTGGAGGACACACAAATACGAGCGACAAAATGATGAAATGAGTAAAAAAAACCGTTAAGGAAAAGTACGAGAGATCTGGGTTCAATCCCCGGTCGAGTCATACTAAAGACTAAAAAAATACCACCTAGCTTAATACTCATCATTAAAAGGTACGGATCAAAGGTAAAGTTGAGCAATCAAGGGCATGTAGTAGATATCATCCCCTGCACCGCGGTGTTGTAGCTATTGAAAAGGGAGTCTTCGGGTCGCCCTGGACTAAAGTCGCTAACAACTAAACTCGAAGAAAGAAAGGGAGGTGATCTAATTCAAATTTTCAAAATAATTAATGGAATTTCTAATTATGGGAAATATTTTTTAATATTTCTCCTCGTATTGAAAATTTACCGTCTTAGAAGATTTCTAATGAAATAAGAATAAACTCAATGATGATATCAACCTAATAGTTTCGCATTTAATTTCGTATGAAAATGTAAACGTATTTTAACGTCTTTTCTTCTACGTTGTCGGTAAACATTTTTGCTTTTCATGTTTAAAGAACACCGTCCTAAAGAAAGTCGTCCTAAAGAACGCCGTCCGTTGTGCAGCAAGTTTAGATTTCAGTGTGTAAACGTAGAAGGTTGTACTAAACTGTCAAGGCAGATTTCACAAGTTAAGTATACAAACCAATCGGATTTTAATATTTTAAACAAATTGCCAAATTAGATAAAAAAAAAAAAACAATCACTGCGTAAAATGATAGGGATTAACTTTGAGGATTTCAGAAATAGTAGTAAGAAAAAAAAAATTAAAAGGGCATTTCTGGGAACTATAAGATGAATTACTCGACAGAATTTGATCTGTATATTGATATTATATTAATATTGTTATTGTTTTGTGCAAAGATATTCTTAAAGTTGGTGAGAGGAAATAGTGAAAAGAGGAGATGCTTAAAGAGGCATAACATATTAATAATAATAATAATATCTAATGTGTACGTTAATTATCGTAAATTGGCTTAGTATCAACTGTTTTCGAATAGATTTATTTGTTTTCTTAGTTTTGTTGGAACATCCAGTGTCCTGGGTACACAAACAGCATCCATACTCAGCAAGATTTAAATTTTTGCCTGATGTCTGAGAAGTCGCACGGCTGCTTCAAATAGCTAACTTTAAGATTTCTGGGGCTTAATTTGCCATTCTGTTAGGGGATCAAGCTTTCAGTTCTTTGAAATTTTGGATTCTAAATAATCATCCGCATGCTTTTTCATGGTATTATTTTATCGGAAAAAAAAAGCAAGCAAACTTATTGTAACATTGCAAAGTGCGAACAAAGATGTTTTTTTTTAAAATAAAACCTTCAGAAGAGAGACAAGGGGAAAAAAGCTCAACATTTTGTCCGGTAGGCTAGGTATAACAAGATATGCTTGATCTAACAGCCTGTATTGAAAACAGTAATTTAGCAAAAGTTATTGAAACTAGCAGATTCAATTGGCCATGTAAATGGTAGGCTGGACAAACAATGTCAATCACGCAAGATGGAAGTAGGGAGGGTCTGGTGTTCTATGAATCCCAATGACAGGGAACAGGGGCGAGACAAGTGGTAACGTGGAGTTATTGAATCTTATAAAGGAATGAAAGGAGATGGTTCCGACTTAAACGAAAAATTTATCTGGCATATTCTGTTTGTTATTCATTTCTACACCATCCCAAGGTCTTAGAAATGAACCGAAGGAATCGAACAATGGAGGTCCTACATTTTAACAGATATGTGTTCTTGCTTTCGCTTCTTCCATCAGACGATCAGCAATCAGTGACATAGCTGTCATCGGTGACTATGGTCCATTATTAATTATATTTCAGAAATATTTTATATTAACATTGATGAGAGAAAATTTTAAAAAGGGAATGATATACGACGAATATCAGTGGAATGCTCATGGGAAAGTGGTTAAATTCTTGGACTGCAACGTCATAGTAAGTGAGTTCGAACACCGGTCAAACTATTATGCTCCTTCTCGAACTACTACCCACAGGAAAGGCATGAACCTCCTTATCCCCGGCTGCCATGGGTTAAATAATACCTCTACTGTCCTTCTGCACTGATGATTTTGGCATTAAATAACCCACGATATGCCTTTAAATAAAGAAACCAAATCAACAAATCAAACGACAATTATAAACCTGACAGACATACGCAATTGTATTCGCATACACACACACACACACATATTGATCTTTGTATATATATATATATATATATATATAAGTTGGCCGACCAAAGTCAAAGGTGACTTAAATGGTCCTTTTTAAGTAGCTGCTACACCAAGGAATCAGGGAGGGCGTTACTCCTTTCCCTAGATTGCTCCACTTACCCTTGATCCATACTTTATAATACTGAGTCCTTTGAATGATTCGACCTGGGATTGAACCTCAGTCTACCGGGACAATGGTGATATATATATATATATATATATATATATATATATATACAGATAGAATAAATGATCAGAGGGAGAGATGTCTTGGGGGGGGGAATTCTCTGAATTTAAACCAGCTTTACTCCACTTGATAATTAACCTTGTTTCGTTTCCTGTCTATAGTAGAGAGGTTGGGTAAATACATGCATTGACTCTTCAAACATTGATATTGCAACAAATAATGAAATGTTTACCTGTATAAAATGACTGTGGAGATACATTGAAGACCGTAATTATTGGTTTCGGCCTAAAATAACGCAAGAAAAGCCGACGTAAAACCAACCAACCAACTAACCAACCAGAAATCGACAAAATACATTAATGCTTGGAGGATTGCCCCTTACTTTAATCACAATGAAAGAAAACAAACATACTACACATAATATCTATAATGACGACTGTAACAAAATTCTTTCCTTTTTTTTATTTTTTTCGTCTCTTTCTTTTGTTGCTAATAATACATGTATAAACTAACCAAAGAAGAGAGCTGACTTGTTTGCTCGATGGTCCATAGAATAAAACGACTGAATAAAAGGAGACCTCATAGATGGAAATTAACTGATAGAAACACTATTGTTGCTTTAGTCGGCTACACAATAGCGCCAGTATTTCAGACAATGAAGTTGGAAACGGTTGGTTAAATCGGTCGGCTTTCTCATTTTAGGTGTGATGGACCGGGTTTTTGTGTGATGACAGCTGTGGGTGTTTTGCGTTTTAAATGGGCAAATTGTCCACGCTTAAGGATTAGAATTATCTTATTTCCTCTCGTTATTTTTATGTGTTTTATTATATTTCTTTCTCTTTTTTTTTAGTTTATTTTTAGAGAGAGAGAGAGGTACCTATGTGTATCTCTTTGCTTCGCTAATATTAAAATTTTTGAATGTAAACGTTTCCTAGATGCCCATGCATAGATTTGAACCTGAAAGAAACACTTTTATATTTATCTATCTTGCTTGGATACAACTCACCGGTCCATCAACATTGCAGACACGCCAGTCGGCTAGGGCTATCAAATACTCCGACTACATATCTGCAGAGGGGTTTGGCACCGCCAACAAGAGTTCAGGATATGACATTAAACCATCTGATGGTAAGGCTCCAGCTTTGAAGATTTGGGGAATAGGGAGTATCCTTTCATTGCCATTGCTCCCTGTTCTACTCTGACCAGGAGTGACATCATTCTTTCTCCCTTACTGGAACAAGTCTGTACTGGGTAGTGTACTTGACAAGAAAAATGCATATATATATATATATATATATATATATATATATATATATATATATATATATATATTACTCTTTGCAAAATTATGGAATTAACACCTTAAATGATGTTTGCTTGGAGTTTGTTTAGCAATAAATAAATAAACAATGGAGGTGCCCGTGGTGTAATGGTTATCGTCGTAGGAAATGGACACGCTGACACGAGTTCAAATCCTGGACGAGGCTGATTGCATTTCATATAGCACTAATACCCTTTTTTAAAGTATGAATCCAATTATTCTCCCTCCAGCTATGGCTAAATAGTAGTGGAGACTAGGTTCTTCAGTGTTGGTGTGGAAACTAGTCTAGGAGAGGGAAAACTCTTTATTCAAACCTATTAAACTCCACTTAAAACAATTGACCTTGTATCATATCCTGCCCAAGCGGATGGTTGGTAAATAAAAATAAACCAATAACAGTAGAGACGCAAATATTTTTCTTTAATAACAACATTATGGATTCATGAAATAGAATAGACTAAATTATTTTACTTAATGGTATTATTTTTCAAATCCAAGCAGAAGAGAATGATATGGGATGTTAATATAGCATTTCTTTATTATAGCTTTCTCCTTTTTCCACCATGAGCAGGATGAGACACAAGCTCAATTTTTATGCGGAGTGCAGAGGTTTGAATTTAGAATTTTCCTCCTTTAAGACCGTACTAAGGCTAATGAGCCTAGTTTGCTCGACTATTTACTGATAGCTTGAGGCAAGATCAGATGAGCATTAGCTCAAAGTGAAACCCAAACAGCCTTATCCAGGATTTTGAACTCGGCTCGTTAGGTCTATTTTCTATGATAGTTTTCATTTCATCACTCTAAGTGCTCGGTATATCGATTACAATGAATGAAATAAACTTAATTAATAATCGCTAATAATATCGGATTAAAAATAATGTCTTACAATCTTTGGTTTATAAGAAAATTTACATTTAATAAAAAAACAATAAGTGGTTGATTGATTTTAAAAGCACGACAACTCGTCTAGGGTTATTCTATACCTAAAAGTTAGAGAATCCTCTTCATTATACGTTCACATTTACATTTTCGTGCAATTATTTCTTAAGAGATATTACCCCTCCGGATAAGAGTGAACCAGTGAGTATTGGCAATGAACGCGTAGTCTACACTTTCTTGGCGTTCAGATGCATTTTACGGTAATACGCAGGACAACCCTTTTCTTGGGTAGGTTCTTACTTCTCTGTAGGAGATACAGTCGGTATATTGTAAGCCCCTATGACAGGGCAGATAGAAAATAGGATGAGAAGAGACATGAACCTCACCCAGCCGATTAGAGAGACAATGTGATTGGCTACTTGGTGTCACATGGTAGAAAAATGATAGAGCAGAGAGAAGGTGATGTTTCTGAGAGTCTTTTCGAGTTAGGGTATAGACACTAGTCGGGCTGGTTAAATGTATACAGTCAGGGAATTCAAAGCCCCACCGATAGAGAGAACAATAATCATTTGAGTACTTCCCCTTTGTGTGTGTGATACATAACTTTTATACAGTATTATTTACTTTTATACAGTATTATTTACTTTTATACAGTATTACAAGTCAAGTCAGTGTGTTTTTGTACTGTTGGTTGGGTTGGGTTGGGTTGTATGGCATATTAACCATTATACGTTATTCAATGTTAAATCCACTTTATACATCTATATCAAATATATATGATTTGGCTTGGTTGGTTGGGTTTTGTTTTATGGCATATCAACCATTGTAGGTTATTTAATATCAAATCAATTTTTATGCATTAACTGTTTTATTTTAAACCAGTCAGTTTAGCATAAGTACAGGTTAATAGTCTAATACTTCTATTTAACAGTAGCCCTATCAGGTGCTACCACTCCGGGCCAGAGTAGACCTGAGAGCAATGGCAAGTAAGGGGTACCCCACATTCCCCAGAGCTCCTTACCATCAGGTTGTTTAGTATTATATCCAGGACACTCTTTGGGGGAGTCTTACTCCTCTGCAAATATGTACTCGGTGTATTCTGCAGCCCCAGCCGACTGTGTCCAATTTGGTTTGGTTGGTTTTTACGGCATATAAACCATTGTACGTTATTTAATGCCAAATCCTCTTTATACATGTATATCAAATATGTATGATTTGGTTTGGTTGGAGTTTATGACATATCAACCACTGTTAGTTATTTAATAGCAAATGTTCTTTATACATATTTATTTGATATATATGATTTTAAACAAAATTTTGTGATAACATTTTTATACAAGCATAAACTCATTTTTTGCACACAGCATTGCTGCATAAAAGTCACATAGAAGTAATTTGTCTGCACACTAATATTGCTATTTTTTCTACAGTGAAATAGTTTCGATTCTTGCTAACTCAAATAATTCTGTTTGATATTAATTGTTGTATAGCCATAATCATAACATTGATTTGCGAATTTCAGTGAACGAACGAACACACTTCTTTATAAAAATATGTATCTCTCACACTTTATTCTCCAAAGGGTTAATGTTTCTGTGGTGTGCGAGAGATGAGTGGAGACAGGGACAGACTGCTATATTGACCCAACTTCTTCTCTTGACCATAGCACGCTGTTTTATCTTCGAGAACCAACTTAGCACTTCTTCCGCCTCTTGGCTGGGGTTGCTCAACCGGGGCTCACTGAGGGCTGTTTCCCCCAGAGGGGCGTTCTCAGTCTGCAAGCTGGTTGTCATTCTGGCCTTCCTGTCACCAACTCACTCAACGGCCGCCAGCATCTGCCTATATTCTTTCATATGCATACTTGCTTCTGCTTCTTCTTCCACTTATTTACACAGGTGCATCTCTGATTGACGATCAAGGGTCAATATATAACATAATCAATTATTTGCAGACAAGGATGTGGTTACATCTATTGCTATTTAACACTAATTATTCTTTTCAAAACTATCTATTCATTTGAACTCCGTCATATAGTTCTAAGTATTGCTAACTACGACCAATATTTCAATTTAGGCTCACAATTAAAGAGTTTCAAGTATTGCTATTTAACACTAATAGTTTTATTCAACATTACTTATTCGTTTGCACACAGGTATGTGGTTCCAAGTATTGCTATGCATCACTAACAATAAAATTAAACATCAGTCATATGTTTACTGACAGTTAAATGGTCAAGCAGTTCTATTTCTAAGAATTCCATTTAGCATAGGTCATTTGTAGGCAAAAACTTATATCAGCCTTTGGACAATTGTTTCCCAGTTTTTGTCTAGTTCTAAAAAAAATAATCCAGTTTGTGGAAGACAAAAAACCGTACTCTGGTGATACTCAAGTGTCGGGCCAGTTAGAGGAAAAGGAAGAGAGACAGTTAAACGCATGTGAAGACGTAGTGAAAGAATTTTTTCTCCCTTAATATATATATATATATATATATATATATGAGTGTTTGTGTGCGTGGATGTCTTGAGGCTACCGTAGAGTAAAGGTTAGCAAGGTAGACTGACCGGCCATTTTACTGAGTGCTTTATAGTTCGGCCCTTGTCTGAAAACGAGGCTAAATACGTTAAATAACTATATACTTCTTCTAGGACAGTGAGAAAAATGCACTACGATTGATTGATTGATAGATACTAACAAGCTGAGATTGATTGATGCAAACAGGCTTAGATAGATTGATTTCATATGGTTTCTTCTTTTAATGGCATATCAACCTTCGTGGTTTACTTAATGCCAAAGCCAGACTTGTAGAAGAAAAACAGTAATACTATTTAAACCATAGCTGGGAGGATATCTTTTCCAAGAGTATTTATCCGAAAATGAACGTAATAGCGCGACTGGAATTCGAACTCGCTTATGTCGTGACCGTAGTCCACCACTTTAGCCATTATGCCACGGTGAATCCAGCTAGATATAGAGAACTAATAATAATAATAATAATAATCGTCCAACTGCAGCTGTTTGCATAAAGACCCAGAGATTCGTCGTTTGATCCCCACCAAAACCTCCATTTCGTTGTCTTTTAGCTGACCTTTTGCTTTTAACAGTGTTTCTATGTAATCTCTGATTCTGTCAATCCATTGCTGTAATGGCTTTTATCTGAGTTTTCTACCTATTGAATCGTTCTTGTGTAAGGAGTTGACATAACTGGCGTTGTTTTTGTGTATCATGTAACCCCACTAAAGTGTCAGTAATTTTATTGGGTGTTCCAAGGTCACTCCTTATATTGTCAATCTTTATGTGATTAATGCAAGAAAATCCCAGTATCGTCTTGAGGCAATCGTTCTCAAATACACTCAGTTTTTTCGGGTGACCTCATTGTTGTTTTCTTCATTTATCAAGCACAAGTTCGGATACTGTTCAAGGGACATGGTTTTAGAATTATCTATACTATGTTTCTTACACGCACAGAAAATATCATATACATTTTTAGACAGTGTAAATTTTTTTATGATCTTTATGTTTAGATGGTCAAGTCTTGTTTCTTTCTGTATGCTGTGATCCAAATGGCGGAGAAAGTGTCCCGTATTTACCCAAGAATTTTCAGCTATGTCACTCCGACACAAGTGGCATAAAACATCTAATTACAAAACATAACAATGACACCAAAAAACACACATCTTCCGATACATGAAAGATTCTCAATAACAACTCAAGAACCCTTAATAAAAGTAACAATAAAAATAACCTACAAGTCCTTGAAGCAATATTCATTATTTTTTAAATAGCATAAAAAAGAGTACTTTACACTGGCCTTAATATGCTAAAGATATTTAATAACTAACCTTAGTAGCCCTCCTAAAGGAATAGACCAACCATATATATATATATATATATATATATATATATATATATAAAAGACTTCCAAATAAATAAAACTCATTCCAAAAAACAAAGCCAATAGTTCCCTGGGTGACGGCCAGTGACATATTTGAAATCGCTTGGGTAAATATGAGACACTTTCTCCGTCACTTGGATCCCAACATATGAAAAGGAACATGAGGATCACACGAAAAAATACTCTGTAGTCTATAAGAAAGCCTGCTTGAACGAAGACTTGCTGCTAAAGTACGCAAGAATATATATATATATATATATATATATATATATATGTGTGTGTGTGTGTGTGTGTGTGTGTGTGTGTGTGTGTGTGTGTGTGTGTGTGTGAGCAGGATTTTGCATTAAATAGCCTACAATGGTTGATATACCATAAAACCCAACCAACCTTACGTTATCAATGAAATATTGTACACTGATTTTGAAGGTGAATTCCACGGAAATTATTTTTTGTGCAGTGTAATGACATGTCATCAAGTCAGTTAATTGAAGTCTTACATCAGTGAATTAATACTTTCTTGCTGAAAAGATTATACAACAGAGTATTATACTAAGAGGCTTTATCTTTATCTGGCATTCTCAGGATGTGACGAAAAAACAATATAGTCTGTTGGTATTCTAAGATACTGCTGGGTTGCTCTTGTAAGTGGTAATGATGCTTTGGCTTCGAAACCATCCCCGACACTAGTTATCTTCTTCTAAAGGTTGAGTGAACAGCTGTTTATTTTTGTTTGGTTTCGTTTTGTTTTGTTAATTTTCTACATGTGTATTTAATATTCTAATACTATAGATATATCTCATAAAGATGAATACTAGTGTAGTTCGAAAACAAAGTGATAGAGTTACACCGAAAGACTTTTATGATAAATATAACTTTTCTTTGTGTTATATAGTCGTATCTTTCCTTCTTTCTACAGGGATCACTCTCTCTCTCAGTTCTTTTCATGACCTTATATTCTTCTAGGCTGCTCTATTCTTACACTGTGAATAATAATTATAAAGGTTTCTTTGGGTATGCACTTCTTTTATTCATTACAGATGTAGTTTCACATAACTGGCGCCTACGAAAACCGGGATCTGCCACAGAAATATTGATCAACATTATCGCAGTACAATTTATGCTTGTCTGAAACTTTTGGCTCCTCTGGGTTAACTAATTCAAAGTTAACATCTTATTTCAAAATCCAAGAATTCGTAGACTCATGACTTTAAACTCCCCCAATGAAAGACAATTTTTTCACTAACATTAGTGTTATAACCTATTGATTTCTGTGAAATATAACGATTTTTCTTGTTAGATAAGCTATGAAGTGAATATGAGATTTCGCTATTATTTAACATTAGTATAATTGAAATGTTTCGGCTGACCCATTCTCCAGCATTCATCAGGTGTAAAAATACAAGAGAAAAAAAGGAAACGCTTTTTTTAGTATGAAGTTCCTGCCTTTAAAATAGAAAACACTAAGCCGAATATTGTGCCGGATCAGACAGGCTGCCACAAATAAACCGACTGCATCTCTGCAGAGAGGTAAGTCCCCACAAATGAGTGTCCTGGATATGACATTAAACAATCTGATGGTAAGGCTCCAGGGTATAAAACTAAACAGCGTTTGATGGTGGATTTACAGTTCTAGACCTCTGGGAAGTGAGGAGTACCCCTTCGTTGACATCACCCCTGACTCAGAGTGGTAGTATCTTTTAGATTCCCTTCAATAGGCCAAATGGATCTGTTTTAAAATTATTCATATTAGAAAGAAAACTTGGTTTGGCTTCTCTGTTTAATGGCATATCAATATTTCTGGGTTAATTATTTAATACCAAAGCCATCTTTGTAATAGTACAGAGATTTTATGATTTTCCTAAGGAAATAAATCCGAAAATGAACGTAACAGCGCAACTGGAGTTCAAACCCTCTTACTATGATATGACAGTCTAGCACGTTAGCCTTTGTGTGGTCCTATGCTAGTCACGGAGCCCAATGTGGTGTGACTACTAGTCACAATACTTGTTGTGGCAATTGTGTTCGTGACTACCACATTTGCTTCCGACTGTTTGCTTTTGTCAAGTCCTTCCGTGCCCACGCTGTGTTTGAAAGATCCACGAAGGGAGGTTGACGCAATTTAGCCGGATCTTCTTCTGATGGTTAGGTAATATGAGTGGCTAGATTGTCCAGCAACTCAAATAATTACCAGAAAGACCCGTAGCTAAAAATTTACCAAAAATGGTTTTATTGAAACACCTTTGTGAGACAATAAAGCAACAATGTTTGCCTTCCTGACAAACAGAAGAACACTGAGAGAGAAATTTGACAACTAGATGCGGTCCGCGCGACCCCAATATCTCTAAAAGTCTGGGACTTTGAATTTCTACAGCCGGAAGGTTGTTCAGAGCGCCTCGGGTCCAGAATTGAAAAGTGTGGCAGTCTCGAGTTGTTTTCTGGTCCCTTTTCTTGTTCTCTCTTATGACTCGTTTTAACATCCTATTTTTATAGATCAATATCTGGATCAAAAAGGTTTCTAATTGGTTGTCCAATAAAAGACGATTAGGAGTCATATCCCCATTGGTCAGCCAATCCCAGTTCAGGACCATATCTCACAGGCACAGGGGAAACCCTTCTTAGACGCTTTGACCAATGTGAACAGTAATGGGGTTGAACCAAAAACTCCCAGCCTCACCCGACTGGATGAGCCATGCCCAGCTCACCTTTATTTATAATTAAATCTCTTTTTTGACATTGATCTTCAAAACAAGGACCTGAAAAATACGCTGCACGAAATGATCCTTCCTATCATTATGATCGACGGATGTAGTTGTCAAAATGAAAATTAAACAAAACCCGTCGACCCTCAAAACCAAAAACAAGCGTCCCGCATTTAACTGACCCTCAGAAACAATCAACCAGCTCCCCCAGGTCAATACGAGCTTTGAACAAAAAGATACTTATTTTAAGGATCCCCTTATTTTTGAGATACACATTAAATTGAAATATATATATTTCAATTTTTATTCATTAATTAAATATTTAACCGCACGTCATGCCACATCTGCACTACGAGGACTTTCCCGATAGAATAGTGTATTCGATACAACTATAAATTATTTTCATTTAGAATAGTTATTTGATGCTATAATTGTTTCATCAAGCTAAGGTTTGGCCTGCTATCGATAGGTTATTGATCATATGGAAGTCTGATCTATCCAATAAAATTAAACAGGATTTCTTTTAAAAAAATTACAGTGTCCACACTACTGTATGGATGCCCCACATTAACGCTAAGAAAACACATGGTGAGAAAGCTAGACAGGAACTACACAAGAATGCTACGAGCTATTTTGAACAAATCCAAGAAGCAACACCCAACGAAACAACAGTTGTACGGCCACTTACCTCCAACCTAAAATAACTGTCCACGTAAAACAAACAAGACACGCTGGACACCGCTGGAGAAGCAAGGACGAACATAAGTGGCTTTCTTCTATGGATCCAATCATATGGACGTGACCAACCAGCCAGAACTTATCTACAGCAGCTCTGTGCGGCGGATGTATTTTAGGAGAACTGCCGGAGGCGATGGATGACAGGGACGGATAGAGAGAGAAAGTCTAGCAAATCTACGTTGTCAGCACGATTTGATGATGATAATGAGGAAGATAATTGTTTACAAAGGATTATTTTTATTTATTTATTTATTTAAAACCATAAAAATTTCAGCAAATTATTCGTATTAATTTGGTTTGGTTTTATAACATATTGAACCGGCTCATTGGCCTAGTGGGTAGAGTGTTCGCCAATGGTCCGGGAGACCTGGGTTCAATCCCAGGTCACGTCATACCAAAGACTTTAAAATGGTAACTGATACCTCCTTGCTTAACACTCAGCATTATAAGGTACGTATCAAGGGTAAAGTGAAGCAATCCAGGGAAAGGGGTTGCGTCCTCCCCTACACCTCGGTGGAGTAGCTATTAAAAAGGGAGCCTTCTGGTTCCCCTCGACTACGGTCGCCAACAACTTATAACATGTTAACTACTGTAGGTCAGTTAATGCCAAATCATTTTCATAGATATATCAAATATGTGATTTCTAAACACACTTTGCAGATGACATCCTTAAAAAAAGCCTGAGCTCATTTATGGACACAGTTAGATGGTTTCATTTAATTTTAAACATTTCAGTTTTGCATTAGTACAGTTTTTTCGCTAACACAGAGTCATTTGTTTAAATAATGTTTTTTGTTTACACACAGTTAAATATAAAAGCAGTTCTATTTCAAACTATTCAATTTAGCATAAGTACAATTTGAATTTCAAGAATTCTATTTCGAATAATTTACTTTAGCATTAGTACACAGCTTTTGTTTACACACAGTTAAACAATCAAACAGTTCCATTTCAAGCAATTCAGTTTAACATGTCAGTAAAGTTAAATGGCTGCAAGTAGGGCTACGTATCACAAACAATTAAATTAAACATCAGTCATCTGTTTACACGCAGTTAGATGTAAAACACTTATATTTTAAACAATTCAGTTTAGCTAATGTATAGTTTTTTTTAAACATAGTTAAATGAAAAAACATTTCTATTTCGACTATTCAAAACAATTCTGTTTAGCATAAGTACACAATTTTGCTTACAATGAGGTATATGTGAAAACAGTTCTATTTCAAACAGTTTAGTTTAGAATAAGTACACAGTTTAGATGTCAAAACGTTATATTTGACCCACAGATTGGACCCTATCAGATGCTACCTCTCAGGGCCAAAGTGAACCTGGGAGTAATGACAATAAATGAGTACTATGCAATCTCCAAAGAATTATTGGGGGCTCACTATCAGATTGTTTAGTATTATATTCAGGACACTCGTTTGGGGTGATCTTACCCATTTGCAGAGATGCAGTTGGTGTATTCCACAGCCCCAGCCGAGTGGGCCACAGAACACTCGTTGAAGAAGTCTTACTCCTTTGCAAAGATACAGTAGGTGTATTCTACAGTCCCAGCCGACTGGGCCACAGGGCACTCGTTGAGGGAGTCTTTCCTCTCTGCAGAGATAGATTAGGTGTATAATACAGCCCCAGCCGACTGGGCAATTCATATTAAATAGGAATACATAACAGTCAGCAAAAGCAAAACTATTCAAAATAGCCACATATCAAATACATATATGAACATTAGATAAATGTGTTTCCCTAATCTCGAGGCTAAAAATAACCCAAAAGCGTTCGAGGCACTTGGCTAACCGTGTTGGGGTACGGGATTTGTTCAAGTGTGTTTGAGTCTTGGTGGTTTGTAATCGGTTAAGACGAATTGAAGAGGGTGCATCGGGCGCCCAACATTCACGACCCGCAGGCGAAACCAACTTACTCCTCGAGCTGTTTGGAACCGTCCACCCAGGCTCTAACCTTCTCCAGGGGAAGTAGGTTTATCGCCTAGCGCCTGAAGCACTTTTTGGGAGCAATACCGACGGGCCCAAGGCATTTTTGAGCCCACCGGGCATGTGTAAGTTACGGCCCTGCGCCCGAACCTACCTTGAAAAAGGCCTTGGGTCGTACTCCCGGGTTTGAAGGGGAACCCGACAAATAATGACAAATTTCAACACTTGTATGAACATTTACAATTTTGCAAGTGAGGGTTGTTCATTTAAGACAAATTTCAAGCAACTGAGTCTCGCAAATTAATTATCAGGTTCAAAACTCACTCTTGTCCTGGCATAGTCGTAAATCATCGGGATTCTTTATTTTTAGATGCACTAGTTGGTTAACAATTATTGTCTTAATGTTATATAATGTGGGTCAGAGAGATACGCACAGATTGCAGAACCTAGTACTAAACTTGAACAATTGAAGTGAGATGACACAAAAACATAGGGGTCAATAGCATTCAAATTAAAACCCATAGACGTGTGGGTCACTGGCGTGCAAATACGAAGCGCATAGACAAAAGGGTCACAGAAGTGCAAATTCAAAACACATGCACATAGGGGTCACTGACTTGCAAATTCGAAGCACATAGACATAGCGGTCCCTGGAATGCAAATTCGTAGCACCTATACGCCAGTATCAATTGTGTAGAAATTCGAAGCCCATAAAGAAAAGGGTCACTGGAGTCCAAATTCACAACACGTAGACATATGGGCCACCGCGTTTAAATTCAAAATACATTGACATAAGAGTCACTTGAGTGCTAATTAAAAACACATACACATAGGGGTTACTGGCAAGTAAATTCGGAGCACATAGACATAGGGGTACAATGAGTCTAAATTCGAAGAACGTAAACTTGGGGGTCACTGGCGTGCAAATTCGAAGCCCAGAAACAAAATGGCCCATGGAGTGCAAATTCAAAACGCATAGACGTTAGGGTCACTGGTGTTTAAATTTAAAAAAACATTGACATAAGGGTCACTTGCTTGCAAACTAAAAATACCTAGAAATAAAGGTCACTGGCTTGCAAATTCGAAGTACATAGACATTGGGGTCATTTGCGTTCAAATTAGAAGCATGGCGTCAAATCTAATTGAACATGGTGACATACACACAAGGCAGAATAAGTAACCTCGAAGTGACATAAGAAAGGATATTATCTTACTCTTCGGCACCGTTAAAGTAAATACTTCGTTTTTCTAGTTTTCACGAAAACTAAAAGCCGAAAGATAATCTGCGGAAAATCAAACTGAAAAGATTATTTTCCAAATACAACGTTTAGTTTTCTTCTTTAAACAAACCAAGTTTAATAGCTAAACAATTATACAGGGTACGATGGGTTTGTTGTTATCTACATTATGCAAGAATAAAGATAATGCTGACGTCTCTCTTTATAATACATATTTACCAAAATTACATAAAAAGTATCTTGAAATATTATGGATTAAATTTATTCAAAGAAATTGCGATTGACTTCAATCACGGCCTCCAGACGACTTCGGAATCTCCTGCAAGATTTTCCGACGGTCTCCGAGGTTGAATTAGTAAATGCTGCAGTTATCTTTGCTATCAGTTTATCTTTGGAGTTGCACTTAGTTTTGTTGGTATCTCACTCAACTTCACCTAACTCATACTAATCACGGAGATTGCAATATGGGGAGTTAGATGACCAGATATTAGGGGTGATGCAGAAAATTTATTATACCAAAGGCTGAGTTTTCCTGTTTGTATGGTTTAGGTCAAAATCCTGTTGGCAGACGTAGGGTTTTCCCAGCTGCCACCCTCACAATCAAAGACAGTACTATCTCCTACAGACACTTGATGTGGAACTCTGCGTTGAGAGTGGGGCCAGGTGGGAACATGAATGGGGGTACGAGGATCATTAAATAGGTTTCCACACTTTTTTCGTATCGGCACTTTTATTGATAGTACACTCATGAAACTCTAGTCCCCTTCGAAGGAATCTCCTCCGGCTGCAATGCACTTGCTGAACCATTCCAACAATTTCTGAAAACCCCCATGGAAGTCTTCTTGTGTGAGCGTGTCAATGACCTTCGTCACAGCCTCTTTTATCTCCTCAAATGTCTCATAACGAACGAAAGCCTCTGAGCTTAGGGAATAACCAGAAGTCACAGGTAGCAAGGTCTGGACTGCAGGGAGGCTGAGGAACTGTCTTGATGCCCATCTTGGTCAAATAGTCTGTGACAAAGATGGAGTTGAGGACTGGTGCATTGTCCTCGTGGAAATGTCACTGACCCGATTTGAAGAGTGCTGGACTCTTCCCTAGGAATTTCTTCCTGAACTCCCATAAAACCTCAACATAGAAACCCTAACTCTAACCCTTTGGCCAATCACTTATGGTGTATTGACTTCCTTACTCCTCCCACACCTCTCATCATCCCTCACAGACTCCCTGATGATTGAAAAGCAGTCTGAAGCATTCCATACATTTCTGTGACGTTGTTTCCAAGTTTAAAACAGAATTTTATTGCATATCGTTCTTCTAAAGTGCCCTCATGTCTAAATTGCATTTTTGAAATTCACCAGCTGTGACAACGAGGCTTTAGTCGGGTGTATTCCAATTCCTGGTGTAACTGTTCATTTGAACCTCAAATCATAAAGATTGGTGATTCATCTCATAAGATGTATAGCAATAACATACTGAATTTTCAAGTGTTTACGACAATTTTAAATGCCTGTACAAAAAAGTCTGGAAACTTATTGAATGCACCACGTATAATGTCACTATCGCTAGTGACCATCCCTGACAACATAATGGATACCGGTTGTTTGGTTTTCATTAATTTGAATATAAATCTGTTCTCAGATTGACCCCCAAACACAGTGTAATCTTCATATTGGCGCTTCCGGCCTGAATGCCATCTTTTCGAAATTTCTGGAGGAGTGAATTGTCTCATGGAGTTGCTTCCCCTACAAATAGTGTAAAGTTGATTCGGGTTTGCTGCACAGTAGACAAAACTTGTACAATTAAAGCGCATGCGCGAGATTAGTAATTTAAAATAGTGGCTATTTACCCATCACAGAACATGAGGAATTCGTTTTTCTTACTCGATAAAAATGTTTAAAACGCTCCACTCTTGGCCAACTTAAGCAAAAATAAGATATAATTGTTTACAAGTCGTCTGTTTCCCAAGAAGAAGAAGATAAGTGAAAGGTTATATTTGTCAGACGTATTTTCTTCGGCTTTAGCTTATTTCTCATTTTTCCTCTTCTTCCGCCAACTTTCCCCTCCCATCCACACACACACACACACACGAAAAAATTCGTCCTTAATTTTCTATGAAAATATCAATAAAATTGTTTACGTCGTCGTTCAATTTTCAGAATTTTTTATCATTGATGATGCCAGATTCTCGCCGACTCAGAAATGGTCTTTATATGAAACATCAGGGGAAAAAATCTCCCTTTTCCAGTAATCGTCATAATTTGTATGAAAACCAATTTGTAGATATTAACACAGAAAGTTTTTTTTTCATTTGTCACAATAAGTAATTGAATAAGTAAGAATAATGACTTTCTTACCTATTATCACTTTTGCCTAATAAAATTGACTTTTTTATTCAATTTTACCAATTTTTTCCCGTCTGAAATGGCAATTCGACAAGTGACTGAATGATTTGGCATTTTCCCCCTCTCAGATTTTTGAATTAAAAATGTTTATTTCAACCAGCTAACTCCCACTTCTATTTCAATTTACTATTTTTTTCGCTTTTTTTTATTTAATACATTATATATTTTTAAAATGACAAAGTGTCGCAGCATCTTTTTCGTCTGAAAAGATAAGTCGCATATACTCGTGTACAAGTCGCTCTTAGCAAAACGGCCATGGTCGAAGGAAATGGAATTGAAGACAAGAGTTCAAGTTCTGGACTAGGCTGATGTCGTTTTCTTCGCGTTAATGTCTACGGAAAAAGCACTTATTTATCTCTTATCACAGCCCCACAGTTTTATATATATATATATACAACCAATCAAAAGTATTTGGCCACTCTCATATTTTTTATTTTTCATCATAGAAGTGTTATTTTCACTTAACAAGATAAACAACAGATTGTTTTAGTTATACTAAATACAAGTTTTTCTGATCCTCATTAAATACAACTTTTAAAAAAATACTTTTCATTCATCAAAATGGCCCCTTTTAGCCGCTATCAGTACTTCACAAATCCTCTGCATTCTTTCCATCGAGGACAGGAGGTAGACAAGGTATTTTTGTCCCGATTTCCTGCATGGATTGCCAGAAATGAGCTTCAGTTGTGGGTTGTCTAGCTTTCACTTTTTGATCAAGTTCAACCCACACCAATTCAATAGTGTCAGCTGGTCGTGCTGGCCAAGACATCATTTCTGTGATGTGCTTTTCTCTTTTGCTTGTACCACAGGCAGAGTTTACTCGTATGCTTTGGGTCATTATCTTGCTTGAGAACAAATCCATTGCCTACAAGCCGCATTCCAGATGGTATCATGTGATGCTGCAGTATGTTATGATAGCCGGTCTGATTCAATTTGCCCCTCACTTAGGGCAAATTGCCGACTTTGCGATTGACACCCCCACATATACACCATTACAGAGCTTCCTCTATGCTTTACCGTTGGTGTGATACAGGGGTTTGAAGCTCTTTCACCAACTCTTCGCTTCACGTAGACCCTCCTATTTGAGTCAAATATTTTCAACTTAAACACGCCACTCCAAAGGGACTTTATTCCACTGCTCTATTGCATAGTCTTTGTGCGTCTTTGTGCAATGGAGCCGTTTGACATTGTTTTGCTTCCTCAACAGTAGTTTCTTGACAGTATTTCTGCCATATAGGCCAGCTTCGCAGTGTCTTCTCCTCACAGCAGATGTTGACACATTTTTTCACAACATTGGTTCAGGTGTTTGGGAATGTTTAGAGCAGTTAGCCTTCTGTCATACAAGCTGGTGACTCTGATGAAATTGTCCTCTGTGTAGGTAAAACAGGTAGTTTCTCGCAAGCAGTTGGTGGTATAATGTAACATTTTGAAAACGTTTTATTCGGTAGACTGAGCAATTGTAGTAAGTAAGTTCAAATTCCAGTCACTCAATTACGTTCACTTTTGGACTAATGCCCTTGGGAAAGATATGAACCACGTTATCTAACAATCATGGGTTAATAGTACACCTATCGTTCTTCTGCAACATTAGCTTTGGCTTTGAATAAGCAACAAAATGTGATATGCCCTTAAAACAAAGAAACCAAACCGAACAAAGTTAAGATATCATTGGTACAGCTTGGTGACAGTAAGTCTCTTCCTGAATCTACTCTCTCTTAACTTATATATATATATATATATATATATATATACATGTCTGGGTATGTGCGTGTGTGTGTGTGTGTGTGTGTGTGTCTTTGTTCAAATACTTATGAGTAGTACCATCTGTGCGCTTACCCAGTTTACAAACTTTTTAGAAAAGCATTTTCTGCGTATTTGATATAACTTGTATGATATCTAAAAAAAAGCATTATTTGATCATATTCTTAAGAACATAAAAAAAACAATGAGAAGGATCCTTGTGTCTATTGTCACCTTAACTTATTCTCTGGTCCACCAGGCATATTTATGTTTACATGTGATACCATAGGAATATCTTTCAAATGTTGCAGAGGAGAGTACAATTATGACCGGAGTTCTGATGCTCACATGCCACATCAGATCGATCTTATTTGACTTGTACTTTTACTTTTGACAAAGAAGAAATTTAGGCTCATATTTCCTTGCTGGGTCAAGCACCTTGACCATATGATCCAAATATTCGGACGCCGGTGTGAATTCTTTGGGAAACGTTTACTCGATCGATTTTCCGTTATTTTCCGCTAAGGTTTTAACGTAAACGATACGGTCAAAAAGGGAAGTGATAATAAATGTTGTTTTTTTCCCCTTACTTTTCTCAACTAATATGTAATGTTACTGAAAATTTTCAACAGCATGTTGGGTGAGAAGACCCATAATGTCTTGGATTCAAGATAGAGACAATGATTATCCAGACTTGAGGCTGAGATAGTTGCATATCTATTGCACGGTCTCACAAAAAGAATAAAGTTTGTTGCAATGATATATTCCTGTAGTTATAAATATACAGAGATGTTATGTTATATTCCTGTAGATATACAGAAATCCATAGAGAGTCAGCGACGCCATTTGCTGCGAGGATTTGTTTGTTTGTTTGTTTGTTGGTTGGTTGGTTGATTGGTTGGGTTTTTATGGCATATCAACCATTGGAGATTATATAACGCCAAATCCATTTTATACGAATAAACAGTTCTATTTCAAACAATTCAGTTTAGCATAAGTTTACAGTTTAATTATCAAAAACATTTCCATTTCAATCTATTCAGTTTGATCAAACAGTTCTAATTCAAATAATTCAGTTTAGTATGACTTTAGTTTTTGTTTACACACAGTTAAATGTCAAAATAGTTCTATTTCAAACAATTCAGTTTAGCGAATGTAGAGTTTCAATGTCAAAAACTGTTCTATTTCAATTCAGTTCAGCATACAGAAACAATTCCATTTCAAACAATTCAGTTTATGATAAGTACGCAGTTTAAATGGCAAAACAGTTCTATTTCAAGCAATTCAGTCTAGCATAAGTACTCAGTTTAGTTCTATTTGACCTATAGATAGGACACTATCGGGTGCTACCACTCCAGGCCAGAGCAGACCTTGGATCGATGGCAATGAAGGGGTACTCCGCATTACCCAAAGCTCAAATATTACTGAAACCTCACCATCAGATAGTTTAGTGTCATATACAGGACACTCGTTTGGGGGAGCTCTTACCCCTTTGCAGAGGTGCAGTCGGTGTATTCTACAGTCCCAACCGACTGGGCAAACCATATTTTGCATTTTAACCATTGTCTGAAATTATGGCGCCAGTTGCTCCATGAAAAGAAAGCATTTTAATGTTTGTCTTCAATGAAATATCAGAGCCATAGGTAAGATTCCAAGAGGTTTTATGACAGGTGAAATCTTGCCAGGTTATCTAATGCCAAAGACATTCTTTTTTTCCTTCTTTCTTTCTTTTTTTTTTTCATTTTTTTTCTCCAAGTAATTATATGTTTTCAATTAACTGATAATAATCCTTTTTAAACAATTGTAGCTTCCAATGAAAAGAAGGGCGAAAGGCGGGGAAAAGAAAGAAAGGGAAGACAGCGAGATAAAGAAATGGATTTGATAGATAGATAGATAGATTGAAGAACACTTAATTTAGGAACTAATTTTCATGATTTATTTTTTCTTATTATTTATTATCAGTTTGTTATATCTCCTTGGGCATCTCCCTGTTTTTATCTTCTAATATTAACCTTTAAAAAGATCTTCGCTCAGAACATATACACAATTAATACAGTATCCATATACAGATCAAATTCTGTTAAGTAATTCATCCAATAGTTCCCAAAAATGCCCTCTTAATTTCTTTTTGTGACCATTTTTCAGAAACTATACAATTTAATTTTCATTTTTTACGCTATGTTGTTTTTGATCTGATTAAGCATTTTTATGAAAAAACTTATAACTCTATTGTTGTATAGCCAAGACCAACTATACAAACACATATTACATATCCATCTATCTATGCATGCAGAATCATAACGACGACACAATAAAGACGAGCGACACAGTCTTTTAGAAAAATAGACCTCTCACTTTATTTGAAAGGGTTTTGTGTCAGAAGGAGTTGGAGACCGAACAGAACTGCAACATATTGACCCCAACTCTAATGGCCATCAGCGTTTCTTTCCCGTTCTCCTGGGCTGTTCAACCGGGGGCCTGGGGCCCAGCCTCTCTGGGACATGTTCCTCAATCCAGCATCTTCTCACCAACTGGTCTGATCTCCAAACTCTCAATCGGTGGTCCCGAGACCCCTTCTGCCGGGTGCTGGCTTTCTCTACCGCATCTTGTCTCCAACTGGTCTGGTCTCCAAACTAACTTCCTGTCTTCACCGAGTTATCAACGCCCACCTTCTTGTGGGCATCACAAATTTCACTCATTCCCCAATCCACGGTCAAGGCTACACTCTGCTATTCCTCGACCGGATACACCTATTATTTACATTGGTGCATTTCCTATTTTGACAGCCCGACCGGGTCGGAGGTCAATATACAACACTATTACAAAAAATCTAATTGGTTAATAAATTTAATTTTTGCAATCTGTCTTGATAGTAAATTTCCAGTTCGAGAAGAAATATTGAAAAAATGTCTTCCCTACTTCGAAATTCAGTTAATTATTTTGAAAGTTTCAATTCGATCACCTCTCACTCTTCTTACAAGTAAAGAAATTAATCCTATGTTCTCCAATGTCTCACTGTATTGGTAATCTTTTAATCTTTTGGTTAGTTTAGTAATTTTTATATCAAAGAATGCCGTGATTTTCAACGAATGATAATAAAATCTTCCCAAAGTCAGTAAATTATCTAATTTTAATAAAATTTTTCGTACTTATTAATTAACATGTACCGGACATTGGCATGGTGGTTAGAGTGTTCGCCAATGGCCCAGGAGACCTGGGTTCAATCCCAAGTTGAGTCATACCAAAGACTCAAAAAACGATACTTGATGCTTCCTTGCTTAACATTCAGCGTTATAAGGTACAGATCAAGGGTAAACGAAGCAATCCAAGGAAAGGAGTAGTGCCCTCCCCTACACATTGGTATAGCAGTTATCGAAAAGGGAGCTTTCGGATCACCCTCGACTATGGTCACCAACTTTACTTATTAATTAACAGATGTAAATGAACTGAACATTAAATTCGAACAAGTCTAATTATACACGTATTAACGTATCTGTCTATTTGTCTCTATTTTCAATGAAAAGAGTAATGTGTTAGAATAAGTACTGATTATCTATAAAATGATTTACGCACAAATTATGATAAAAACGTGTGCAATTTGAAAGATGCAATTTTATCCAAATTTACTAATGTTTTCTTTGTAAACTTCTTTGTTAATTTACATTTCAAAACAGATATAGGAAAGTTTATAATGGTCAGTGATTGTCCTGATAAAAGGTTTCTAAAAAAAAAAATTGGCTTCAAAAGTAAAGATTTACTTCCTCGGAAAAAATAGCAGATAAAGGAAAGATGCTAACATAATTGGGCATGTTTTCAGCAACTAAACATTATTTTTCCATCCTTATTTTTCTACACAATTCTGAGTTTTTCTGTCAGGTTTCTTTCTTTTATTTCTTACATTCTCTCCCCGTCTCCCCGTCCTCTCTCTCTCTCTCTCTCTCCTTATTCCTTCTATTTTCTTTTTTATCCATTATATTCTTTCTTTCTTTCTTTCTTTCTTTCTTTCTTTCTTCTACTGACTAAATAACTTTGTTTCTTCCTTGTTAATTCATTTTGGTTTTCTACCTCTTTTCTTCTTTTTCATATCATTTTTCCAAACCTTCTTACTTTTCACACTTAACTTATTCCTTTCTTTCTTTTTTCTTTCTTTCTTTTTTTCTTTATTTATTTTTGTTTTTTATATAAGATCATTTCCTTCTTTTTTTTCTCATTTAGCTTTTTTGTTTCTCTCTCCTCAATTCATTTCAAGCTTTCCTTCTTCTTTTCCCCTCCAATAACTTTTTCCTAATCTGTCTTTCTTTCTTTCTTTCTTTCTTTCTTTCTTTTTTTTCTTTCTTTCTTTGAGTCACTATACGCTTCTGACTTATTTATTTATTCATTGATTTCTATATGTTTTTCATTTTTTACATTCAGCTCCAAGTTTTAAAAAGTTTCTCTTTTTTCTTTATAATCTTCTTTTTTTTTTCTTTTCGACCAAATCATTTTGATCTCTATCATGCATTTAGACACTTACTGTAACAAATTCAACAAACCATCATTGAAGTTTTTGTACAGAAAAAGGAAAGAAAAAATATTTCGTCGCGTCTAAATTTCTTTGCTAACCTAAAACTACAACGATGATGGCATCTTGATCGACATATCGGTTTCGACAACAGCTTTTCGAAAAATTGGGCGAATCAGTGGCTGCCATATATGCTAATTTTAGTGTTCTCTTTCAGTTTTCTTAATAAGTGCAATATAATTATGATTATAATTACTGATATCTTTATCAATTACACGCGATTTTAAAGTCGTGAGAATTAGCCTTGTTCAAGATCTAATATAAAAAATGGTGAGCTGGGTAGCGCAGTTGTAGCGTGCTGGGCTCATAATCCAGAGGTTCGTAGAGATAAACTACATAACAAATGACCAATAAAAACCAAAATATTATCAAAGGAATTGGAACCTCGGAAGAACAAGTTATTTCTTAAAAAAACTCTAATGATAAAAAGTTTATGGTTCACATTGCTTGGTAGAAATATTTCACTACTGAAAATGATGTCCCAATATGCATTGCGAAGACGTGGACTGTAATTAACAGGTTGTCATTCGTATAGAAATCTCATCGCTTTAATAGAATAAAACGGGATTTTTTACAAGCTGTGCCATTGTTATTACTTCTGTACAGATACACCGACTGGACGCTCCAGAAACGCTGAATAAAACGCTAGATGGTAACTGCATAAGAATTCTGCGAGCTGTTTTGAGCACATCCTATAAACAACAATAGCTATACGGACACCTACCTCCCATCCAAGAAACCATCTAAATAAGACGAACAACACATGCTGGGTCCTTTTGAAGAAGTAAAGACGAACTCAAAAGCGACGTACTCCGATGGATGCGCCAGTGTTGGCCGACCAGCAAGAATTCACGTGTGTGAAGTACCCCATTCATTGCCTTTAATCTCAGCTCCACTCTCTCCCAGAAAGGTAGTAACTGCTAGGATCCCATTCATGGGTCCCATTGATCTTTTTTAAAATATTTCCTATTCGATAGGAATGTGTGAAAAAATGATAAAAACCTTTTAAAAACAATTACATAAAATATGTAAAAATGAACGTATGATGAATTCAATTCCTTAACGTATAAGCATAAAATTACCCTCGAGAAGTTGATATGTTATCAAAATCAATCAATCAATGATAATATTTATTAACTGAGCAAAGATTAGTTGTAGCACATGGCCTGAAGTATGAGGTACCCGGTAAGAATCGAACTCGCCAGTAATGGTCAGTAGGTGTAGATCCTCAGCCAATCCACCGCGATAAATGAGCTTTTTTTAAGGAAGAGATTATAAAAAATACACTTCATCTTTAAGAAACAGATATGATTGACGGACTGATTTTAACGACATCTGCTCCAGTTGAGGAATATTTTATGCCTTGAGGTTTGGGAATTGTATTCCTGGTACGTTCATATTTGGTCTTTTGTGAAGATGTTTAGGGGTGTTTTTGCACAGTCCTATCAAATAACATTATTTACATTTTTCGGACTGCCGCCCTCATCCTTGTCGCCATGTTTATCACAACGATTCGGCCGTTGTATGCTCCGGCCATCTTCAGGTGTGAATGTCAAACTTAACCCTTTATTTCGCAAACTGGGGTAGACTGTTCTAGTTCCACCAGCCATGTTTAATGGATGTCAGTTATCAGTTATCTCATGGTAATTTCCCCTCTGAAAGTTCTCCACTGCCTTCACCGGGTATTGAACTTACACTCTTTGGGTATGTCACTGGATCTAATCAACGCCATTATCCACTGTGCCCTGGCCCTGTGTTCTTGAGGACATATGTGTATGAATTTCTGGGTATTATAAACCTGTCTTTCTTTTCTACCATTTTTACAAGTGCCCATATAGCAATTTTGCTGTTATCATTGCATTTTTTTTTACCAGAGCTCATATTGCAACTTTATTGTTATTATTGCTTTTCTCTGGCACTCCTTATTACTGGTTTCTGTATTGTATTAATTTCTATGCTTGGTCGGCTCAGGATATTTTTGTGGCATAGCGTATGTGCTGATTCTTTAAGTTTACGAATTTTCCAATGGTGTTCCTTGTCTAAAAATGGGGACGCCAAAATTTCAGAAGACAAGGGAAACAGTCAACCCCAGTGATAGACGGAAGTAAAAGGTGGGAATGAAATAAAATCAGGCATAAAACTTTAGGTCCCTGATTTAAATTTTTCATTGAAAACTTTTATCTTTGATAGAAACATCTGTGAACACCTTTCCTTCCAGAACTGAAGCCTCAACTTTTGGTGATAGAGTCAGCGTACTAATACTATAATACCCGTTGACAATGTTATAAGAAACAACTAGTTTTATCAATTATCATTATTATTATCATTACTACTACAGATAAAAAAAAATCTTGCTTGAATTGGGAAATGTATGGAGAGAAACGTTTGTTTAGGGCCTGACGAAAGTGGTTACATGAAGAAAAAATCTTTTTCCTTTTCCGGATCAAATTGTTAAGGCTTCAGCGCTTTTCACGTTCTCCAAACATGAACTTGGGTCATTCTACCAGCAAACACGCACACACACACACACGTACTCAAATATATATATATTTATATATACATATATATATTTGTCTATATATATATATTTGTTTGTATATATATATATATATATATATATATATATATATATTTCTTCTCATCCTTTCCAGCCTAAATACATCTCGTTTATTTTGCCTCTCTCAGAATTTACTTTGTATTCTTTTAGTTATCATTTATAGAAATCTCTCCTTCGTATGTCGCGTTGAAGAGAAAAACTCCTGCACGCCTACAGACATACATGTCTTGACACACACGTGAACGAAGTGCATTCAAATCGAATCGAAATTTAAGTCGTATTTAACAAGACGGAAATGAACAACAAATGAAACGTTAATTTTCTTTAAAGTATTCTCCTTGGCATTCATACACTTATTCCAGTGAATTTTGCATTAGTCGAAGCACGTTTGGAACTGTTTTGTTTTTTTGTTTTTGATATATCGTATGATGCCCTCCAAATTTTCGAATATTATCAATGAGATGAATTTTTTGTTTAGGAAACAAAAGCAAGCCGCCAGAATCCAGATCTTGTCAAAATGGAGAATGCTGTCCCTGCACAAACTAATCCTTCACGGAAAAAAAACATATTCTTCTAAAATATCGATTTATGCCGATCATAAGAATTTCGAGAATTGGCACTGGCGATGAAATCTATCACGTTGATGGAATCTAGATGCCTAAGAGCTATCTAGACATCGAGATATCGTCACTTTGTTATATATATATATATATATAATAAAGTGACGACGCTCCCTCATGGGGGTTGAGCACGCTGGCGAAGGAATTTTCAGCTGCCGCTCGCATAATGCAAATCTCTTTGAACGAATTGAGAACTCAGGTATCCAGTAAGGTATAAAATGTAAACAAACGAACGCTGCTGCTGTTGCTACATAATACCTTAAAATATACCTTATAATTCCCTAAGCCGACGTGGTACGCTTGTTGGCTAAGCGGTCTGATATTAAGTTTAACGTAAAGTTGGCCGGGTTTCGATCCTAGCTTTAAGCGTCCTACGTGTCTAGCCACACTGAGGAGTAGTGATACAACGAGACAGTCTATCTGTGGATGAGTATATATATATATATATGACAACTTCTCTACACAAGCAGGATACCACACAGCGTGTGAATTTAAACAGAGTTTAAAAGGCTTTCCTTCTCATATATCCGTTGCCATACCAAGGTTAAAGACCTCAGTCTACCCTACTATTTACCCATAGCTGAAGAGAGAACAGTTGGATTCATACCATTCCCAATGGTATTCGTGATATGTGAAATGCAAACAGCTTCATCCAGGATTTATTTCCTCCGACGATGACCATTATACATCATCATCATCATATCGCGCTGCTAGCACGGATATCCCTGACCCTCTCTCGCCACTCCTCCCTATCATTCATCGCCCTAGGTAGGTCTTCAGGACAACATCCCATATCCTCACATAGCTGCTGAATGTACGTTCGAGCTCGTCGTCCTGCTTTTGCGCGGCCATGTGTGGGGATCCATAAGAGTACATCTCGTATGAGTTCATCTCTGCTTCTCCAGCAGTGTCCTGCATGTCTGGTTCATCTAACTTGAATAGTTTTCGTGATAGGGGGCAGGTGGCCGTACAGTTGGTGTCTTGTAGGGTGTTGCTGCCAGGACTTATTCGTAATTTTTTAAAAACATTTTTAAACATGACTAAAAAAATTAAGCTCTTAGATAAAAAAAAAAGTCTTGTTTAAAATTTTTATGAAATTGAAACTTTAAAACTAAAAAAAATTCAGCCCTAATATTTTAAAAAATGTTTAAAATTTTTAAACAATTGAAACTTTGAAAATAAAGAAGTAAACTCGAATTTAAAAAACATGTTTAATTTTTTTTTTAGTTGAAACTTAAAAACTAAAATATTAAACTCTAATTAAAAAAAAAAACATATTTTAGATTTTTTAAAAATTGAAACTTTATAACTTAAAAAAATTAAATTTTAAATTAAAAAAATGCAAGTTTAAATTAAAAAGTAAACAAAATAAAACCTTAAAGCTTCAGTCTCAGTACTTCCTGATCGCGAATAATAATAATTGTAATAATAATAATAATAATAATAGCAGAAACCTCATCAAAGGAATAAATAGTTGGGATGTGCCCCTAATTAGATATTCGGGACCCTTCCTCAAGTGGACCAGAGATGAACTTAAACAAATGGACCAAAGAACAAGAAAACTAATGACCATGCTTAAGGCATTACACCCCAGAGACGACGTTGACAGACTATATGTATCTAGAAAAGAGGGAGGAAGAGGAATTGCCAGCATCGAAGACAGCGTTGACGCATCGATACAACGGCTCGAAGACTACACAGAAAAACACGAACGAGGACTAATTACAGCCATCAGAAACGATACGGACAACACGATAGACGATGGAATGATAACAACTAGGAAACAAATATGGGAGAAAAACCAAATCTATGGCCGCTTTAAACGACTAATAAACAACATCTCACACCAGAAAACCTGGACCTGGCTAAGAAATGAAAACCATCAGAGAGAAACAGAATCCCTCCAAATAGCAGCACATGACAACGCCATAAGGACCAATCATATCAAAGCGAGAATAGATAAGAAAAAACAAAACAGTAAATGTAGGCTATGCGGTAACAGAGACGAAACGATAAATCACATAATAAGCGAATGCATCAAATTAGCACAGAAGGAGTATAAGGCGAGACACGACTGGGTCGGCAAGGTGATCCATTGGGAAATGTGCAAGAAATTTCAATTCGACAATACAAACAAATGGTATATGCACAACCCAGCACCTGTCCTTGAAAATGACTCGCATAAACTCTTATGGGACTTTAACATACAAACGGTTCACCTAATCGCGGCCAGACGACCAAACCTTATAATAATTAACAAAAAAAAAAGGATAATTTGCAAAATTGTCGACTTTGCTGTTCCGGCTGACCACAGAATAAAACTGAAAGAATATGAAAAGAATGATAAATACCTCGACCTTGCTAGAGAATTGAAAAAATTGTGGAACATGAAGGTGACAATTTTACCAATTTTGATTGCTGCTTTTGGTACAGTAACTAAAGGATTACTAAAGGGACTGGAGGACTAAGAACTTGACGGCCGAGTGGAGACCATCCAAACAACATTATTGAGAACGGCCAGAATACTGAGAAGAGTCCTGGAGACTTGAGGAGACTTGCTGTCACTCAAACTCCAGTGAAAAACCATTAGCTAACGCTACAGGGAAAAGCTCTAAAAAGAGAAAGTAATGATAATATTAAGTTCATCTTCAGTTTGGCACACGATAGTGGAGCAAACTGGAAAATTCAAACTCACTTGCAATGTCTTTCATTAACTTAATACTTATTGACCATTTATTCGTCTTTTACCTTTTTTCTTTCACCTTGTTACATTTTTTAACCATAATATTTTGATAGATATTAAATTATTCCATACTGTTGTCCTCTGCGGTGCTTGGAAAGTGTTCTTCTATTTATCTAAATAATTAAATCCAGTTTGTTTATAGAATATTTTTATGAATCTCTTATAAGAGGATTAACTGCTAAATAAAAAGAACTTAAGTAAACATCCTCTAAGGGTGTAAATTCCGTGTTTTCTCGAGGTAGTACTTTCGGTTCTGTTTCAATAGGAAAAACTTAAGTAACTTCCGTGGCCTAGATGAGAAGAGAAGAAAGGAAGAGAATAAAGCACTCAATAACCTCTAACTATGAATGAATGCTACTGACACAGGAGGAAGTCTGAAAAGCGTAAAAAAATTTAAGATATTTAGTTGAATATTTATTACGTGGCGGTGAGTGATGAATATTGGGTGTTTGCCTGGAGATCAGAAGCAAAACAACAGGTCTTGAATATTGATATTTAACTTCTAAGAGATTTCTAAAAAACAGTACAATTCCTATAGATGGTTTCGTTTGGTTTGGTTTGGTTTTATGGCACATGAACCATTGTAGGTTATTTAATGCCAAATCATCTTGATATATATATACAGGAGTTTGACAAAACAATGGGAACAGCTGGAATCTTTGCATCATAATTTTGAAACTCTTGTAGAACCATTAAACGTTTGTTATTTTTATTTATTTTTATTTATTATTAATTTTTCTCGTCTTATTTTACTAAAATTGTTGTTTTTTAAAGATATCATCAGAAGAAATTAATCAAAATTCATTAAAATGGCAAATGTAGCAGAATTTAAAAGAGGTCAAATTTTTGGTATTCGTATGGCAGGTGTTAGTGTAAAAAGAATCGCTGAATAATCTGATGTAGCAAGGCGTACTGTCTCGAAATTAATGACAGCATTGGAGAAAGAAAAAATTCTCCTCACAGAAGCAAAACTCTAGAAGGCGAAAGCTGTCAGATCAAGACCATTGGATTCTTACGTTGATTGTTCGGAAGGGTCACAAGAATACAGCTTCGAAAATTAGAGTAGAGCTTAATGACCAGCTCGAGAACTGATTTTCTTCAAAAACCGTAAGGAGGGAGCTACACAAAGCCGGATTTTACGGGAGGGCCTCAATAAGAAAACAATATTAAAATAAATTTGTTTGAAATTTCCAGTTGTTTCCATTATTTTGGTCAACCTCTTGTATATATCAAATATATGATTTATGAATAAATTTTACATTTTTAATTTACGAAAAGAACATATTTCGAATCCAAAGGAGAAAGAAAAAAATTTGAGGCCGGTACTACTTCAATCTGGAATTCCGTAAAACATCATCATCATCATCATGTCACGCTATCAGCACGGATATCTCTGACCCCCTCTCGCCACCCCTCCCTATCCTCCATTGCTTCCAGCAGGTCTTCAGGGCTACATCCCGTATCGGCACAGAGCTGCTGTAAGTACGTTCGAGTCGGTAGTCCTGCCATGTGACGGGGTCCACAGGAGTACATCACTTATGAGCTCATCCCTATTTCTCCAGCAGTGTCCTGCATGTCTGGTTGGTCTAATGTTGATAGTTTTCGTGATGGGTGGTAGGTGGCCGTATAGCTGCTGCTTTGTTCGGTGCTGCCTTCAGGACTTGTTCAATATTACTCGCAGCATTCTTGTGTAGTTGCCGTCAAGTTTTTATTTCTCCGTACTAGAGCAAATCCACTTTGAATAGCTACAATACATTCGCTCTTTACTTAATATATTCCACTTATATCATAATTTTATACTTTCTCTTTTCTTTTTCGCTTTCTTTTTCTTCCTTCTTTTGATTCGAAATCTTTCTCGATAAACAAACGGAATATAAATTCTATACAATATTCCTAATAAGTCAAATGACGTAATTTAAAAAAATAAACAAACAAACGCTGATTTACTAATTAAACGGCCAACTTTTTCTTGTTAAACAAATTTTCCTTAGGTTTTTGTATTTTGTATTTTTAAACATCCATCTTTGATTTAACATCACTAACATCATACCTCACATCCCTGATGAGAGACCCTTAGAACCGAAACACCATAGCGTCGACTTTGCTTCTCAATAAATCTCTCCTTCTACTTGGATTACCAAGTTATCAATTTTTTTATATGTCGGATTACTCTCCATTATTTACTTCCATAAGTATAAGTTTAAAACACAAAAAATTGCTCTGGAAAGGCTTCCCCTGAACATTCAGTTGGATTGCTCCTCTCAGTCTCGCCTCGTTTTAAGAGAATAAATTCAATTCCTTTTCACCAGGTCTAATTTGTGATCCCGAAAGCGTTGGAGGAAAACTGAGATCTAGAAAAATGAAAGAAAGGAAAAAGAACAAATTAGCATTACGAATGGAAAGACGAAGCTTCATTTTATGCAGATCTTTTCGTCTTTTGTTTGAAACTAACGAACATATATTCTTTAGGTGACTTCCACTGGAAATAATATTACATTTTTAGGGACACTTGTTGCTGTCATGATATTAGACAACAATAGTGAATACAAAGCAATCTTGTTGACATTACTCTGATTCACTATTGGATTTTTCCAACAATGTTGTCTTTGCCTGTCATTCAGTTATGTGATCATGACAAGCAAATACGATGATGAATATATTTTACAACATATTCTTACGAGAAAACAATGATACATATATATATATATATATATATATATATATATATATATATTGTCATCCACAGACAGACTGTTTCGTTCTATCAGAACTCTTCGGTGTGGCTAGACCCGCAGGACGCTCGAAGCCGGGATCGAAACCCGTCCAACTTTACGATAGACTAAACGATGATCATTAAATAAGTTTCCAGACTGTTTTAGTATGGGCAATTTTTATTGATAGTACACACGTGAAACTCTAGTCCCCTTTGAAGTCATGTCCTCCGGCTGCAATACACTTGTTTTACCGTTCCAACAATTTCTGGAAGGCCCCATGGAAGTACTCTAGTGTAAGCGTTTCAATGACCTTCGTCACAGCCTCATTTATCTCTTTAATTGTCTCATAACGACAGCCTCTGAGCACAGGGAATAACCAAAAATCACAGGAAGCAAGGTCTGGACTATAGGGAGACTGAAGAACTGTCAAATAGTCTGTGACAAGGATGGAGTTGAGGACTGGTGCATTGTCCTGGTGGAAATGCCACTGACCCGATTTGAAGAGTGCTGGCCTCTTCCCAAGGAATCTCTTTCTGAACTCCCATAAAACCTCAACATAGTAACACTAACCCTAACCCTTTTGCCAATCAACTCTGGTGTATTGACTTGCTTACTCCTCCTATACGTCTCATCATCCCTCACAGATTCTCTGCCTTCTAGAATCTCTGATGCCACTCAAAACCTGATTCTCGATTCATGCAAGATGGTCAAAATGCAGTCTGAAGCATTCCATACGTTTCTGTGGCATTTTTTCCAAGTTTAAAACAGAATTTTATTGCATATCGTTCATCTAAAATGTCCTCACGTCTAGATTGCATTTTGAAATTCACCAGCTGTGACAATCAGGCTTTAGTAGGGTGTATTCCAATTGCTGCTGTAGCTGTTCATTTGAACCTGAAATCATTTGTGTGTGAACAAAAACTATTTAAACCAATGACTAACTATGTATAAATAAAAGATTATACTTATGCTAAACTTAATATTATTTATCTAAGTGAAACCATTTAACTGAGTATAAAAAATCGAGCTCAGACTTGTTTAAAAATGGTATCTTCAAAATGTGTTTAGAAATCATGTTTAACATATGTATAAAAAGTGTTGGCATTAAGTGAACTTCAATAGCCGATATCCCATAAAACCCAACCAAACCAAATCATATATATTTGATATATATTTATAAAGATGATTTGGCATTAATAACCTATAATGGTTGATATGCAATAAACCCAACCAAACCAAATCATATATACCTAATATACATGTATAAAGAGGATTAGGCATTAGATAACCTACAATGGTTGATTTGTAATAAACCCAACCCAACCAAATCATATATATTTAATATATATGTATAAAGAGAATTTGGTATAAAATTACGTACAATGGTCAATATGCCATAAAACCAAACCAAAGCTAACTCTATCTTCCGTTCGGTTGGCAAGGCTCAGAATACACAGAATGAGTATCCTGTGTATGACACCGTACTGCATCTGGGGCACCTCGGGTGGTGTAATGGTTAGCAAGGTAGACTAGCAAACCTACACGAGTGAGTTCGATTCTAATTGGGTGCCCCATTCATGCGGCCTTGTGCCACATCTAAGCAAAAAGCTTAGTAAATTAACACCGTACGGCATCTGATGGTGAGCTTCAAGTTTTAAAGCTCTAATGAGTATGGAGTACACATTCATTGCCATTACTCTCAGGTCAACTCTACCGGAGTGGCAGTACTTTTGGGCTCTCATCTGTGGATCAAAAAGACCCTTTAAAATTATTAGATACGTATTAGATATGAATACTTAATTTATTCAACCGCGTGCAAAAACCTCTTAAGATACTGGAACATCAAAAGGTAAATATTAATGTTCAATGATGCGATTCTATAACCTTTGGACATAAAATAACCCAAGAAGGTTTGTCTACGGTTCGAATGAATAAATGAATGAATCAATCAATCAATCAAAAATCTTCATCTTCAATGGCCTTATGCCAGACTAAGCCAAATTTGATATATTCTTAAAAATCATTTGATATCATTAGCTAAATCTAATTTTATCTTCGGTAAATAAGTTCATTTTATTTTTATTTAGGATAACTCGTTCAACTCGTTCAAGAGCATGTTAGTGATGGTGACTATGTGGCAGCGCTTTGTAGCTGAAAACTTTCTCAATCCATATTGGTGCTATAGGTGTCCTTGTATCTGTTGTAGTTCCGATGAAAATAAATAAGATGAATTATTTTCGGATTGACTCTCTTGCGAGTTTGTCAATCAATCTTTGTAGGTAATTTAATGCCAAAGCCACCCTTCTAGAAGAACAGTAGTGGTACAATTTAACATATAGCTGGGAGGATAAAGGGGTTCATACCTTTCTCAAGAGAATTTGTTCGAAAGTGAACGCAATAGCGTGACTGGAGTTCGAACTCGCTAATTACGATTTCGCAGTTCATCGCTTTAACCATTACACCATGAGGGCACACACTCCACTTTGTAGCTGAAAACTTCCTCTATCCAACAGTGTTATTGTGCTTCCTGTTTCTGTTGTAGCTTCGATGAAAATAAATACGAGACATTACTTTCGGGTCGACTCTCTTACGAGCTCTTCAAAGATGGTGACAATGTTATAGCACTTTGTAGCCGAAAACTTTCTCTATCCAACAGTGTTATTGTGCTTCCTGCATTTGTTGTAGTTTCGATTAAACGAAATAGGAGGCATTACTTTCGGGTCGACTATCTTAATAGTTCGTCATTGATGGTGACAATGTTGTAGCACTTTGTAGCTGAAAAGTTTCTCTATCTAACGGTGTTATTGTGCTTCCTGTATCTGTTGTAGTTTCGATTAAACGAAATAGGAGGCATTACTTTTGGGTCGACTCTCTCACAAGTTCGTCAATGATGGTAACAATGACATAGCATTTTGTAGCTGAAAAGTTTCTCTATCCAACGGTGTTATTGTGCTTCCTGTATCTGTTGTAGTTTCGATGAAAATAAAGAGGAGGCATTATTTTCGGCACGACTAAAATACTAACTCATCAATGATAGTGACTGAGGAAAAAGTGGCGATTTGTAGCTGAAAACTTGCTCTATCCAACGTTCCTATTCTTATTCCGGCATAAGTTACGGTTTTCATGTAGAAAAAAATTGAAATAATACTTTATGTACAATATTTGCGCGCGCGGGTGTTTGGGTGTGTATGTGCGAGTATGTGTATGTATGTGTGTGTGTTTTTGTTTTTTATGTATCTGTGTGTCTTTACAGTATGTTCATAAACCAACGTTTGACAACATTTTTACCTACTTCTTCTGAAACAAAGATGCTATCATTTTATTTCCTCGTGGAACATTATATAATCAAACCAGATATCATTCATCATGAACGCGCTCTAACAGCATGGATTTCTTTTGACTCCTCTCTCTCTCTCTCTCTCTCTCTCTCTCTCTCTCTCTCTGTCTGTCTGTCTCTCTCTCTCTCTCTCTCTTTTGCTATCGATTTTTGACGGCAACAACCGTGATCTTTCAACGTAAGTGTGTCCATACGTTGGAGTCCATAGGAGAACGTTACTTTTTGAGTTCGTGCTTGCATCCCTGTCGGCTGAAGGTACAGAATACACCGATTGCATCCCTGCAGAGGAGAAGCTACGATACTCTGACGAGAGATTAACTCTTTGAATAGACTTAAAAAAAAACAATCCATAGAGAATATAGAGTATTGATATATACAAATTGAGTGCTCCATGCTCGGCAAAATATTATATAAGAATATATATAAAAATATATTAAAAAAGCTCAGATGTAAAGCAAATTATAAAAATATCAGGAAAAAGTTGACAAATATGATCCATCATGAATGAATTTATTTCAACAATCTTTTATTAAAAGATTGTTTCATCAGATGTAATACAAGTTTGAGGAAGTTTTTACCGTTTGACTAAGGAATACATTATACCTTAAGTTAGACATTTAAGGATTTATAAATCAATTTATACATTAAAACCTTACACTTTAAACAAAATATATTCATCCAATAGATTATGAAGTAGATATTAGCACGTTATTTCCAGTTTTGTTCCAACCAGATATATATATATATATATATATATATATATGTGTGTGGATGATAATGTATACGACCCCCCCGGGGTGGGGTTGACGTCTCTGGCGAAGTATTAACGGCAGCCACCCACGCAATGCAAGGCTCTTCGTATGAATTGAGCATTCTGGTATTCGGTAAGGCAAAATGTAAACAAACGAAAGCTATTACATAAATCCCGAGCTGACGCATGGCGACTGCTGGCAGAGTAGTATGATACTTAGTCTAACGTAAAGTTGGGCGGGTTTCAATCCCAACTTGAAGCGTCCTACGTGCCTAGCTACACTGAAGAGTTATGATACAACGAAACAGTCTGTCTGTAAATTGCAATATATATATATATATATATATATATATATATATATATATATATATATAACAGTGTTAGTCGTCTCTATCTCACTTCGTGGGTTCGTGGCAGACCAAATGCGATATAATTTGGAGAGTGCTCAATATCTGTGATAGAGCTATAATATAATAATAATAATAATAATAATATGTAAATATATATTAGTTTTTATATATATTTAATAGCTTAGAAGCTTGTCTGCGACTATAGGTTTCATGACGTCTTATAAACCACAATCATCAGGCTAAGAACGAAAGATATTGAAGAAATCGAAAAATAAAGTCAGAAGAACGTTTGACAAGCGTCTATGCTATTCAATATATATATAAAAACTAAAATGTATTTAAATATTATATATATATATATATATATATATATATATGAACAAGATTTGGAATTAAATGAACAACAAAGATTGATACGCTATAAAACCCAATAGACAAACATATCTTGCTCGTCTTAGACAATTTAAAAGATCCAAATCTACCCTAACTAAAAATATGAGTATATCGTTGCCCAAAAATTAGTATAGAACCTGTGCATACAGTTTTGTTTTTAGTGAGACTGCTATTGACACTGGGAGCAATGGCAACGAAGGGATTTTCCTCATTCCCCAAACTCCATGACTAGACCTTCACCATCAAATTCTTTAATGTCATATCCAGGATACTCGTTTGGCAGGGGAGTGTCTTACCAATGATTAAGTTGGTGTCTTCTACAGCAGGGTTTCAATCCCAGGTTGAGTTATACGAACGACTCAAAAAACGGTACTTGATGCCGCTTTGCTCAACACACACCATTATGAGGTAAAGATCAAGGGTAAAGTGGAGCAATCCAGGGAATGGAGTAGCGCCCTCTTCTACACTTCTGCGTAGTAGCTATTGGAAAGGGAGCTTTCGGGTCTTCCTCGACTAGGGTCACCAACTTAACCGAGCCATTGGTATTATTGGTAGAGTGTTCGCCAATGGCCCGGGAGACCACGATTCAATCCCAGATCGAGTCATACCAAAGACTCAAAAAATAGTACTTGATGCCGCCTTGCTTAACACTCAGCATTATAAGGTATGGAAAAAGCGTAAAGTGGAGCACTCCCCGATTCCACTGTGTAGTACCTATTGAAAAGGGAGTCTTCGGGTCACCCTCGACTAACATTTTTTTTCGAAATTTCACCATCTATAAGAAAAATAAATATCAAAAGAATTCAAAGTTCTCACGATTGATTAGCTCCCCTTTCCCTAAACATTCAAAGCAATAGAATGTCATAAAATCCATTTCTTAAACCACGAAACGCCTTTAATTTTTCAAAAAAATTCCATTACCTGATATAACGCAATTGGAACATATCAACCGGTATTAATCTGTTTTTTAACATACCAAGATCTACAAACCCTGATGAAGATTTCAAATCGAATCAAAATTTATCTATCAGGATTATTTCTCATACTAAAATAATTTCGATAAAACACTTTTGTATTCAAAAAAAGATTGAAGTCGAAACGCGTTTGCATATACACAAAACATGAAACATGTTTCTTCCGTTTTACCTTTTCTAGGTACATTCGGTCAGATTCAATTCATTTCTTCCGACATGAATATATATATGTATATATTTGCATGTATGTGTAGATGTATGTATGTGTGTGTATGTGTGCGTGCGTTCATATTTGTTAGTTCATATTGCACTTAAAGACCATTGACCTTATCCTTGCTCCTGACCTCACAGTTTCATTCTAGAACAATTGAATCTACATAAGGCAAAGTATTGATATGTACGACACAAACCTGGTAACTTGGGTGTATTGCGTTAAAAATAACATTTCACTTGAGTCTTATTTAGTAGCTTGTACATATATAGAAATAGGAGGCGTACCTAATGTAACGTTTATCATCATATGAAATAGAATCGGTGACCCGAGTTCAATTCCTGGAAGAGACTGTTTTCCTCAACGACAGATCGTTTCATGCCTTTCCCATAGGTATCAGCCTATAGGAAAGGCATGAAACGATCTATCTCCCTCAAGCTATAGATAAATAATAAGGCAGACTGAGTTTTTAGCTTTGGTTAGGCAACCAACCAAGGAGAAGGAAAACTCTGTATTCTATTCTACACTTAAAAATTGACCTTGTGTCATATTCTGCTTTTGGCGGAAGGGTTGGGAAAATACAAACTGAAATTTTAAATACGTCCTTCCCAGAGATCCCCTACCTATATCATTAAAAAAGAAATGGGTTAGCTCAAGGAATAGCATGATGTCTGCGGCATTTGTCGGAGAAAGTAGACCGTTAAAAGAAATAAAAAGAAAAAAAGGAACTAAGTGTTGTATTTCGCATCAGCTTAAGTAGATGCAACCACCACCAACCCGCCTTTTTTTTATATATAATCGACCATTGTATCATGGTTTGGTTTAGACGAATAACATAAAGAATATTCGGGGCAAACAGTTTGTTTTCCCGCCCCCTCGTCTTTCTATTTCGCAATTGTCGTTTCGATTTTTATGGCTTCTTCTCTCTGGTCGTTTATGCCTCTTCTTCTTCTTCTTCTTCTTCTTCTTCTTCTTCTTCTTCTTCTTCTTCTTCTTCTTCACTCTCAATTTCTCTCTCTCTGACTCTGTCTCTCTGGTTGTTCGTGCTTCTTCCTTTTTTTCTCTCTCCCTCCTTCTCTGTCTCTCTCTCTCTGTTCATGCTTCTTCCTTCTTTTGTCTTCAACTCACTTTCACTTCAGTGTGTCTCGTATCCCCATTTGTTGGGTCTAATGTCCCTCGCTTTATTACTTCTTTCCTTTTCTTTTTCTTTTTCTTTTTCTCTCTCTTGCTTTCTTCACATAATGTGATCTCTCTGTCTCTGTCTGTCTGTCTGTCTGTCTGTCAGTCTGTCTGTCTGTCTGTCTCTCTCTCACTAGTTGTACGCGCTTTCTTCTTCTTTTCTCTTCAACTCTCTTTCAATTCCATCTGTCTCGTTTCCTCACTTGTTGGGTTTAATATCACTCGCTTTATAACTTCTTTCTCTTCCTCTTTCTTGCTTTCCTCTCACAATCCACTCTTTCCGTCTGACTGTCTGTCTGTCTCTTTCTCTCTCTAGTTGTTTACGCTTCCTCCTTTTTCTTCCACTCCCTTTAAATTCTCCCTACTTGTTGGGTCTAATGTCGTTAGCCTTAATCATTCTTTCTTTTTCTTTCTCTTGCTTTCATCTCACAATCCTCTCTCTCTCTCTCTCTCTCTCTCTCTCTCTGGTTGATCACGCTTCTTCCTTCTTTTCTCTTCAACTCTCTTTCAATTCTGTCAGTCCCGTCTCCCCACTTGTTGGGTCTAATTTCAGTCACTTTATTACTTCTTTTTTACTCTCTGGCTTTATTTTCACAATATACTCTCTCTGTCTTTGTCTCTGTGTGTTTGTCTGTCTGCCTCTCTGTCTCTCTGTCTCGGTCTGTCAGTCTGTCTCTCTCTCTGTCTCTCTCTCTCTCTCTCTGGTTGCTCATACTTCTTCCCTCTTTTCTCTCCAACTCTCTTTCAATTCTGACTGCCTCGTCTCCCCACTTGTTTGATCAAATGTCCCTCAC
>OY757920.1:72533678-72573678 GCA_963585895.1 Sepioteuthis lessoniana | reverse complement strand
GTTTCTGCTTTTCACTCCTTCATTTCTAACTCCTTCTTTGTAATTTTCTTTCTCTCTTTCTGTCTATCTCTCTCTCTCATTCTCTCTCTTTCTCTCTCTCTCTCACACACACACACACACATACATACACATACACGCTCATCCACGCTCTTTTTGAATATATATAATATCTCCCTCTTTTCTGTTCTTTTCTTCTCTTTTATTTTTAACATATTTCATTGCTTTTTTGTTTTGTTTTTCTTTTCTTTTTTCTTTCTTTTTCTTTTTCTTTTTCTTTTCTTTTCTCTTTTCATTGTTTATTTGTTCTTCATTATTCTCCTTTTCCCTTTCTATTATTCTTAAAATATTTCTATATCACTGTTTTATCTTTTTAGTTTCTGCTGTATTTCTTTAATTAATTTTATGAGCTTCTTGTGTTCATGCATTGTTATTTCCCCTTTTTTGATAAAAAGGTCTTGATATTTGGTCTCTTGTTACACAAGGCTTCTACTTTGAAGGGGGCCCAGACACATTTAAATAAACAATTATATGCAAGACTCGCTTGCTAACCATTGCGCTTCGGTAAAACGCCTATTGATATTTACCAAGTTTGGATTAGTATGTCACCATACAAAACTTTTAAATAGTCGCATAGTATAAGGGTTAACGAAGTTGGTGAGCCGACTATTGGTAGTGAGTTTGATTACAACCGTGTGCTCCATACTTCTGGCCTTGGCTATGCTTAGTAAATGAAAATGAACGCCTTGCATTGTGTAATGGTTAGCAAGCCAGATAAGCAGAGCATTGCCAGTAAATTCGATTGTCGCTAGGTTTTCCATACTTCTGGCCTTGTGCCAGACTAAACTAACATTGGCCACTGATCCCAGTGACAATCTACCTTGAAAATCAGCATTCGAAACCCAAACTTCTACCTCGAACACTGTTTAGAGGGGTTTGTTGTAAATATGCAACCATTTCAGGTACCAGTCAGACCCAATCGTTATTCATATTTACTAAGTCTAGTCGGGTACATGGCAGTAAATACTGGGTACAAATGAGGCTTCAACCGATTTTAGTAGTAATAGGAAGACTGGCTTCCTGTGTGACTGGCTTATTCGACGATGGGATTAACTTATTTATCTGAAAGGATTTCAAAATAGAATCCATTTACTTATATACTCAGAGATATTTCAGTGTCGTGTATAGGTCTACCTTTGATTTTTGATCAAGAAATCCTTGATTTATGAAATTGATTTTTAAAATCAATGGTTGCTTACCGTCTTTCCAATGATGTTTACATTTTAACCTTACAAATAATCAATTATGAATAGGTTATGTAATTTTGCCAAAGTATAGTTGATTGGTTTGTTGGTTGGTTGGTTGAATGGTTTTATGGCATATCTACTCGTGGTGGGTTTTTAATGCCGAAGTCAGTTTAATAATTATGACCTTTAATTATATTCGGTACAAAAATATATATTCAAAATTATTTTAATGTGATTAACACTTCATTATCTCAAACCAATCAATTGGACCCTAACAAGTACTCACACTCCAGGTCAGAGTGAACATGGGAGTAATAACAACGGAGAAGTTCACTCCACCAGCATAAAAGCAGGAGCCTTACCACTGGGTACAGTTTAGTGTCAAAGGATACCATTTTTGTGGGGTTTTACCTTTCTGCTGAGAATGCAGTTAACGTATTCCAATTCCCGTCGATAGGACCATCGATGAATTACCGTTACATAGTTCCAAGTAACTAATAACAATGATGATTCGTTGTAAATAATTGCGGCTTGAATTATTCTATATACAAATAATTTGCAGAGAATGAATATGATCGTCCCACTACCGAATGCAATTTACCATTGCATCCATTTTTTCTTTATTTTTGTTGAAAGAATCTTACCTATTTGAAAGTGATGTAGTCAAAAGGTGTATTGTAGGCCGACCTGGCCAGCAGAGTTTAAGAACTAAGTCTTGAACATTCGACCTATTCAAGAGTATATAGTATAATCACAAAATTTGACTTACACATGAATATCTTGCTTAATTTGAAAATTCGACCTATACACGAGTATATAAGTTAGTCTTAAAATTCGACTTATACACGAGTATTGCATAGTATTAAAACTCGACTTATACGAAGTGTATAGCATTGTCTCAAAATTCGACTTATACACGAGCATATAAATTAATTACCAATTTGACCTATACGAGAATGCATAGTCTCGAAATTCGACAAATAGACGAGTATGTAGAATAGTCTCACGGGTGGTAATTTACTAAGCTTTTTTTTTGCTTAGATGTGGCACAAGGCCATATGAAAGGGGCACCCAGTGAGACTCGAACTCACTCGTGTAGGTTTGCTAGTCCGGCTTGCTAACCATTACACCACCAGAGGCGCCTATATAGTCTCACTGGTGATTCGTTTCAATATCCGTAAGATAGTCTTTCTCTTGTTGCGCAAAGACACACATTATAATTTCAGATGTTTAGAGTCACTTGTCCTAGACCAATAGCAGCTTATCTCGCAATCTATAACTTTATTGTGAGTTTGATACTCACTCAGTGCTCTATCATTGTCGTCCTGTACCAGACTAAGTTACAGTTTATAATATTCTACGATAACGACCACGACTGATATCGCCACTACGGCCAACACTTAACAATAAAATAATTACAGTAAGATGACTGTTATGATTATTACTCAACGTACAGATTATAGATTTACTATTTTGTAAAACTGCTATTGATCGGCCATTGTATTTGTTAATCCAGAATCGATCTGATGCCCCAATTTATCTCTTTTCGTAATTCACACTTACTCAAATCTTTATGTCTATTGCCACGAGTTTTCAAATATGAAACCAAAAAAGTAACTGGGTCACATAGTGTTTTTCCCCACGTGACCATACATTAACAGACCAGAGAGGAGATCTCAACCAAGATCTTATTTCATATAGTATAAATACTCGATCAAAATATTGAAATTCGAAGCCGTCAATCACCACCTCTGCTGATCTTTGACCTCGGGGTCAAATACCGTTACTTGGCTCTGTACTCGATAGCGAATTACATTAAGCATTATGAGTGAATTTGATCCTCACTGCGTGTTCCCTACTTCTGGAAGCTTACTTAGTGTAACGGTTATCGCCAAAGGATATGGAATCGTTGGTATTTGAATTCTCATTAATGCCCTTGAAAAATATATGAATCCATCTAGCTATAGGTAAATAGGAGGCAATTCGACCTCTAGCTTCGGTCGGGGACCTATTAATAAGGAAAAATAAGCTCCTATCTTAAAAAACCATCCAAGTAAGACGAACAAGATATTCAGGACACTGCAAGAGGAACAAGGACGAATTCATACGTGACATTCTCATATGGACCCCTTCACATGGTGGTGTTCCAGCAAGAACTTACCGACAACAGCTCTCTACGGAGGCAGGATGTAGTTTTGAAAACCTGCCGGGAGCGATGGATGATAAGGACAGATGGAGAGAGATAATCAGGGAAATCCGTGCTGTCAACATGACTTTATGATGAAGTATTCTTATCAAACATAATAATTTACGCATCTGGAAATTGGCATGGTGGTTAGAGTGTTCGCCAATGCCTCGGGAGACCTGGGTTCAATCCAGCAAAGACTCAAAAAATTGTACTTGATGCCTCCTTGCTTAATACTCAGCAATATAAGGTAGGGATCAAGGGTAAAGTGGAGCAATCCAGGGAAAGGAGTAGTGCCCTCATTCACACCTTGTTTTAGTAGCTATCGAAAAGGGAGCCTTCGGGTCACCCTCGACTAATGTCGCCAACTTTACTTACGGGTTGGTTTTTACGGTATTCCAACCTTTGTTAGATATTTAATGCCAAATGTTCTTTATGCATATATACGTTGTGCCTTCAATAAGTTTCCAAACTTTTTTTTTGTACAGGCATTTAAAATAACCATAAACTCTTGAAAATTCACTATGTTATTGCTATACATCTTATGAGATGACTGACCAGTTTTTATGATTTCAGGTTCAAATGAACAGCTACAGCAGCAATTGGAATACACTCTACTAAAGCCTGATTGTCACAGCTGGTGAATTACAAAAATGCAATCTGGACGCGAGGAAGAACGATATGCACTATAATTGTGTTTTAAACTCGGAAAAAATGCCACAGAAACGTATGGAATGCTTCAGACTGCTTTTCGACCATCTTGCATGAATCGAGCATCAGTTTTTGAGTGGTATATGAGATTCAATCAAGGCAGGGAGTCTGTGAGGGATGATGAGAGGTGTGGGAGGAGTAAAGAAGTCAATACACCAGAGATGATTGGCCAAAAGTTTAGGGTTAGGGTTACTATGTTGAGGTTTTAAGGGAGTTCAGAAAGAGATTCCTTGGGAAGAGGCCAGCACTCTTCGAATCGGGTCAGTGACATTTCCACCAGCACAATGCACCAGTCCACAACGCCATCCTTGTCACGGGCATTAAGACAGTTCCTTACCCTTCCTATAGTCCAGACCTTTCTCCCTGTGACTTTTGCTTATTCCCTAAGCTCAGGGGCAGTCATTATGAGACAATTAAGGAGATGAAAGAGACTGTGACAAAGGTAATTGACACGCTCACACAAGAGGACTTCCATGGGACCTCCCTGAAGATTTTGGAACGGTGCAACAAGTGCATTGCAGCTGAAGGAGATTACTTCGAAGGTGACAAAAGTTTCATGCGTGTACTATCAATAAAAGTGCCCATACGAAAAAAGTCTGGAAACTTATTTAATGATCCTCGTATTCGATATGATGTCTTAACACATTTTGTAGAAAATATTTCTAAACGAGTTTGAGCTCAATTTTTCACACTTTTAAACGATTTCCTTTTAAACGCGAATAATTCTATTTCCTTATAATCATTCGAAGGTAATTTCATTTTAAAATATTTTAGAATGAATTTGTTTGCACACACTAGAACATTTTAAATTCATTTGCACACAGTTAAGTTATTCAAAGTATTGCTACATATCATTAACAATTCAATTAAAGATAAGTCATTTGTCTGCACAGTTGAATGACCAATCAGTTCCATTTCTAATAATTTAATTTAGTACGTCATTTGTTTGCACACTGTTTAAATGTCAAACTCTAATTTCACCCATAGATGGGACCCTATCAAGTTCTACTACTCCGAGCCAGAGTGGACTCGGTAGCGATGACAATGAAGATGTTCTCCGCATTTCCCAAACCTCCAGCTGGAGCTTTACCATCAGATTGTTTAGTGCCATATCCAAGATACTCGTTGCAGGGAGGGGGTCTTACTCCTCTGCAGATATGCAGGGTGTCCTCGTGTTTTAATGGTTAAAGCGATGGACTGCGGAATCGTAGAACGTGAGTTCGTACTCCAGTCGCGCTATTACGTTCACTTTCGGAAAAATACCCTTGGGAAAGGTATGAACCCCCTTATCCTCCCAGCTATGGGTTAAATAGTACCCCAACTGTTCTTCTAGGAGAATAGATTTGGCATTAAATAGCCTACAAAGGTTGATGTGCCATTAAAAAAAAGAAAGCGAAACCGATCTGCAGAGATGCAGTCAGTCTATTCTATTACCCCAGCCGACTAGGCTGTTGCACAGAGTTGTATGGTTTCAAGCATTTCTATCTAATCATCTCATCTTGTCGTGCCATCAGCACGGATATCCCTGACCCTCTTTCGCCACCCCTCCCTATCGTTCATTGCTTCCGGCAGGTCCTCAGGGCTACACCCCATATCGTCTCAGAGTTGCTGTATGTAGGTGCGAGCTGGTTGACCTGCCTTTGCTCGGCCATGTGAAGAGGTCCATAGGAGTCCCTACTTCTCCAGCAGTGTCCTGCATGTCTGGTTCGTCTAACTTTGATAGTTTTCGTGATGGGTGACAGGTGGCCGTATAGCTGCTGCTTTGTGGGGTGTTGCCTCCAGGACTTGTTTAATAGTGCTCGCAGCATTCTTGTGTAGTTGCCGTCAAGCTTTTTCTCCATCCATTTCGTTAGCGTCCACGTAGTGCATCCATACAGCAGTATCGACACGACCGCTGCCTGGAAGAAACTGTGTTTCATTTCATCGGTCAGGTCTGACTTCCATATGACCGATAACCTATTGATAGTTGTCCATGGCTTTGCTAGTCGCGTGTCGATGTCTCTCTCGGTTGATTAGACATTGCTTAGGATTTCAATTAATTATTTCTATTTAATAATACTAATTTTTTGGCTCACAGTTGTATGTTTTCAAGTAACTAATAATAATGAAACTCAGTAAATAATTATAGCTTCAAGTGACAATTCTTAATACAAATAATTAACTGTTTTATAGCATCAAGTATTCCAGTCGAATACGAATGATTTAAGACAACTTTTATGTTCCTTTTCGGGGTTATAACCTTGGGGAAGCTATGAACCCCCTTATCTCCTCAGCGATTGGTTAAAAAGTATCCCTAGTGTCTTTCTACAAGAATGACTTTGACATTAAATAACCCACGAAAAAACCTAATTTAAAAGAGATCCGTTTGACCCATACATGGAACTCGAACAGAAAATTTCACTCCAGGTTAGTCGACCTGGGAGTAATAACAATGAAGATGTACTCAACAGAGTATTAGAGATGTAACCTACCCATCAAATATAGCTTAGTGCTCTTCTCAAGACAGCACTTTTCTTCACTAAATGATTCGTATATTTTTAAAAAGATTACGTATATTTAAAAGAGAAAATCTCAATGAATAGTCTGTTTATAAAAATAAGATGTCGATTTTGAAGAAGAAGAAGAAGAAGATATAATAGGTTGTGAAAGAAGAAGTGAAAGTAGAGAAAAAAAGACGGAAGAAGAAGAAGAAGAAGAAGAAGAAGAAGAAGAAGAAGAAGAAGAAGAAGAAGAAGAAGGCAATGGGTTGTGAAAAGAGAAATGAAAAAAGTGAGGGAAAAAGATGAAAGAAAAAGAAGTTACTGAAAAAATGAAAGGAAGAAGATTGAAATATGAAGGGTGAAAGAAGTGAAAAATAAATGGAAGAAGAATAAAAGACGTGAAAGAAGAAGAAGAAGAAGAAGAAGAAGAAGAAGAAGAAATCTCTCTCTCTCTCTCTCTCTCTCTCTCTCTCTCTCTCTCTCTTTTAAGTTTACCGATTGTCATTTTGGGCAGCAAAACGTGTCTTCGTATATTTTCATTGCTAATGTCATCAACCAATGAAATCATCCGAAGTATGAGATCCAGAATCCTTGTATTTTTCTCCGTTTCCTTGCTAAACACGCACACATTTCTTCCACGCTTTCTTCATTTCTAACGGAATAGCAGGCTTTAACTAATCCTGTCTTGCCGACATTAACTGAAGCAAATAAAGAGAGAAAAAAGTTTCCACTGAATGTTTATCTAGGGCCTATTCACAAAAATATCCCTTCTTAGTCGAGGGGACAATATAGAGATTTTTATTTATTTATTTGCTTGTCTATTCTTTTATTCATTTCATTCATTCATTCCTTTTCTTCTATGTCTGTTTATGAAAGAATCTGCTTAAGTATTTTGCAGGTTTCTTTTCCTTCTTTTCCTTCCTTTTTCCTCTCTTTTCGTTTTGTCGTTGCTGTTGTTCTTGTTCTCGTTTCATTCTTATTTTTAATTTCTGTGTTCCTCTCATAGCCGAAAGGTGTCATACGGAATTGTTTTCATAAATATCATTACCAAACCTGTTTCTTCTTCTTCTTCTTCTTCTTCTTCTTCTTCTTCTTCTTCTTCTTCTTCTTCTTCTTCTTCTTCACGGTTTCTCTTCTTCTTCTTCTTCTTCTTCTTCACGGTTTCACTTCTTCTTCTTCTTCTTCTTCTTCTTCTTCACGGTTTCACTTCTTCTTCTTCTTCTTCTTCTTCTTCTTCTTCTTCTTCTTCTTCTTCTTCTTCTTCTTCTTCTTCTTCTTCTTTCAGTTATTCTTCTCCTTCCTCTTTTTCTCCATGTTTTCATCTCTTTTATCACTTCTTCATTTCTCACGTTTTCTTCTTCTTCTTCTTCTTCTTCTTCTTCTTCTTCTTCTTCTTCTTCTTCTTCACGGTTTCACTTCTTCTTCTTCTTCTCGCTTTTACTTCTCCGTCTTTCAGTTATTCTTCTCCTTCCTCTTTTTCTCCATTTTTATCTCTTTTATCACTTCTTCGTCTCTCACGTTTCCTCTCACTTCTTCTTTTTCTAAGTAATAGGAGTGTTTCGAATGTCCCTTATCTATTTTAACTGAAACTACAACAGGCAGGATACTCAATAACTGCAGAGTATCGGGCAAGTTTTCAGCTACAAGTCCCTATTTTTCCAAATATCCACCACAATCAGCAATACATTTTTGCTAGCAATAACACAAGAGACTAAATGCTTCCCTCCTTCAAAGCTGCACCAGTGGGGACCATACATTTTTTTCACTAAATCAGTGACGGTATTAGCGTCAGTAAAATGCCACCGTTCTTTATCTGTTTTCATCCACTTCATGCCAATAAGAGCTCAGTCAGCTGGGGCTGTTGAATACACCGACTGCTTATCTGCATAGGGGTAAGACCCCTCACCTAACGAGTTTTCTGTGGGCCAGTAGGCTGGGGTTGTAGAATACACCGACTGCTTCCCTGCAGAAGGGTAAGACCCCACCCAACGAGTGTCCTGTACATGACACTAAACAATCGGATAATGAGATTCCAGTAATGCTGGAGCTTTGGGGAATGCAGAGTACCCCTTCATTGCCACCGCTCCCAGGTCCAGTCAAGACCAGAGTGGTAGCACCTGATTAGGTTCTATCTATGGGTCGAATAGAACTGAAGTGTGTGTACTAATGTCACCATCGTTTAGCACTCGACCCTGTGGTCAAGTTTCAGCTATAACCAGGCATCCGTGCCTGGTCTCACGTTTGAATCCATGTCCAGCTTGGCTCATCAGGCTCACATTGCACCAAGTGGGACAATGACCAGCATAGTCAAGCAGAGTTTGAGCCTCGGCTCTTGACCGACCTTCCCCTATTCTAACTTCCACTATAAGCCGACCTTAGAGCCATTGACTTTGTGTCAAGTTCTGTCTGATGGAAGGCAGAGACAAATAAAAACTGCAGTGCTGCAGAGAGGTAAAGCCCCATACAAAGAATGTAAAATTGGATATAAAACTAAACAACCTGATGATGAGACTTCAGAAAAGCTGTAGTTTTGGGGAAAGTGTAATACCCATTCATTGCTATTACTCCCATGTCCACTCTTGCCGGGAGTGGTAACACCAAGTAGGGCCCTATCTATGGGTCAAATAGAACTGTTTGACATCAAAACAGAGTTCAAACAAATGACTTAAGTTAAATTGAACTGTTTAAAATAGAAATGTTAGATAATTGAACTGTATGTAAACAAATGACTGATGTTTGATTGGTTGCAAGAGACAAATGTTACATAGCCAGATATACGGATGTGTGAAATAGACATAGGGAATCCGAAATACACGACATTCACGAAATTGGTTCAGATACAAAACTTTATGACCTTTGAGTTAAAGGTTATTTGATATAAGGAGAGAGAGACACAATCTTTCTATGCTGACTTCTTTTACATCTGCTCCAAACCACGTGCGGCACCCCATCTGAAAACTACTGGTCTGGCCTCGGTGGGCCCCGAAAGTCAACCTTCCCGTTCGGACGCAGGAACTCAACTAACTGCTTTTCTCAAATCCCCCAAATCCTCAGCGCTTCCTGGCAAGACGTCATTCACCTCCCCCGGTCCCATTTTGATCTGGAAATTTTTATTTTAACATCTGTGAATGAAACATCCTCCCCGCATGCGAAATTGAATAAACTGGGAAGCGAACCTATAGTTATCGTGTTAAGGTAAAAACAGAAAGGTAGATATAAGGTTGAAAAAAAAAGGGACATTGAATGAGCAATTTATTATGAAAAAAAAATTTAAAAAAAAAAAAGAAAAAATGAAAACAAAAACAAAAACGTACAGGACAATAGAAAAAGGACGGAAAGAAAAAAAAAGAAGAAACTTGAACATTGTTGAACACAGCATATGAAAAAAAGAAAGAAAGAAAGAACAGATATTTTTAGTAAAATAGACAGTACATCAGTACATAGATTGAAAAAAAAAGAAGAAAAGAAAACTGAACATTTTTGAACTGTGATTCTAACATTGTTTTGACTTGTTGTAAAGTGAAACTTTTTGAGTTTGAGTTTAAAGGCGACATTAGAATTTTTTTTTCCTGTTCATATTATGAAATTTGATGAAAACCATTAATAGAGGATTTTATACTAGGTTTAATAATATTTGAAATTATATTGATTCTAAATTTTTTTTTTAGAATTTGGGGTTTTCGTGGAATATGAAATATTTTGGGGGGGGTTCTGTTTTGAGGAATCGGTGGCTGACGCGAGAATAGGACAGACATTCATCCAATTGGTGCAGATTGTTGTAGGGTAGACGTCAAAGGAAGTAAATCTATCGAAGAATTCGTAGGCCCATGAAGTTGCAAAGGCCTATAGGGGCTTCTAATTTTTTTTAGTTTGGAGTTCCGAGGATGGAATAAAAGAAAAAAGGCGTGGCCTACTCCAAAATTTTGTGGATAATGTCTGAGTCTTTCAGTCCTGATAGAGTTTTGGATTCGTGTGTGATTTGGTAAAGTGAAACGGATCTGGGAAAGACGAGGTGCCTATATATTGGTAGCCAAGAGGGTTCCTGTTTAAATTGAAAAGAAACCCGGCGCGGGTTTGATCAGGTAAGGCATGTTCCTCAAGGGCTTGGAAACCAATGGGCATGGAAATAGAAACCTAATAAAAAAAAATGGGTAACACATTGCTAATTAGTATTTTGTGTGGACTATTTTAGGTGGTTTAAAGCATGCGTGCCAGATTGTGATACATTCGGATGTATTGTGATACCTTGTTTTGGTCCATGATTTTTGTAGTTTATGTGGAATGCTTTGGGCCTTGAAGATATTGTGTTTTAGTTTATGGAATTCTCCGGTTACTCCAGGTAGGAACCTGTTGAGCAAAGAACTGGAGTGTGGTCATGAGGAATCCAGGCAAAATGTGTAGCTAGAATGACCAGGGTAACTAAGTTTGTGACCAGGATCTAGGACCAGAGTATGGTCCTGTTAGGGTTTTGAAATTTCTTCAGGGAATTATGGAGGGCCCGCTGTGTTGAGAAGATAAAAAATGCATCCGTATGGTACCTTGATGCACACATGTCAAGATGGCCAACCACGCAAAGATAGTAAGAGAAATTTAGATAATAATTAGCCGAGCAAGCGTTACATAGAGAGAAGGTCGCCTTCTAAGTAAGATTTTGTTTGCTGTAGTTCAAGTGATTCTTTTTTATGTTTTCAGCCATTATTGTCCTTTATAAATTATTCTGTAAAATATGTGTGAGGTTGATGGAGACGAACGTGAAGAAAATCCCACATGTGGAATTTTGAAAAATAATTAACGGATGATTGTTATATTTTGACCTTACCCGGCCCAAAAATGCTATTCCAAGGTGATACACCGGAAGGAAGTGACACATTCCAATGGCCAGTAATCGAAAGATATCGCATGGGCGGATTAAAGCTTATGATATGGGACAAGGTGAAGGTCCCATTGTGCCACTACAGTGATGCAGCGGAAGAGAGTAACCTCTGAACTGCATGACAGTTATTTCCGCTTGATGACGATTAAACATCCGATTTCAAAGATCCAGTGGGTGATTGTGTGGGCGTTGAATTATTATTTAACTCAGTTGAGTTCGGGGTGTCAAAGCAGTTGCCAGTAGACTTCCAGACAGTAGAGACCAGATGTGGTAGGGAAGGCCACACCCGACCGAGGGGGCCCTCGGAAAACCCCCGATGGAGTGGACCCCAACATCAGGAGAAAAAGAAAGACACAACGTGACGGTCATAACAGTGGGGTCAAAATAATAAAGTGTATGTTCGGTCTTAGCACCCTCTCACATGCAAACCTTGAACAACCCTTTCGAAACCTTACAAATAAAGTGAGAGGTAAAATATGTTGTAAAGAAGCTTCCTGCGCCTTCTTTCCTGCGTCTTTTATTACTGCGTCTGTTATCATTGCGTCAGTATGTATCCAGTATATATATGTATGCAACAGTAAGAGTAGGAGGTGCCTGTGGTGTAATTGTTATCGTCGTAGGAAATGAACACGACGACACGAGTTCAAATCCTGGACGAAACTCATTGCATTTCACATAGCACTAATACCCTTAGGAAAGGTATGAATCCAATTATTCTCCCTCCAGCTAAGGGTAAATAGTAGGACAGACTAGGTTCTTCAGCCTTGGTGAGGTAGCTAGTCTAGGAGAAGGAAAACTCTGAATTCAAACCGGTTAAACTCCGCTTAAAAATTGACCTTGTGTCATATCCTGTCCGAGCGGAGGAGTTTGTAAATAGGATAAATAGGATGAAAGTAAGAGTAGATTCGTCTACTCTATAGGAATAAGAACATCAATCTCGAAGATAACTGCGAAAAATATTAGTCCCGATAACACATAAACGCTTTATCTGCATACTAATAAATAACTTGAATTAAAAAATGTTTATATCATAATTTTTGGTCAACTTTTCTTAAATGTTTATCCTTGATTTGTAACAGACATGCACTGACCTCGGCATATTCTGGTACATGACTATGAAATAAAAGGTTCAGGAGTGAAAATTAGATTAGCAATGACTTACTTGGCTATATTAGTTTTTCGTGAGCGCTTTGCATATATCTAATAATATAAGCAACATTTGATGAAGGACTAATCATATTCATACAAACACAAGTTCCTCCTTTCTCTCCCCCCTCCTCCCTCTCTCTCTCTATCTCTCTCTCTATCTCTCTCTTTCTTTCTCTCTCTCTCTATTAATCTATCTATCCTACCTTTTGGGAATTCATAGGAGACACCTCTCATGGTCAAGGATACCGTGGGATATATTTTTATCGTAAACAGGGGACATCATCGAGTAGATTTCTCACACGTAATTGATATCTTGCTAACAATTACACCTCTACGATATGCTCTCTCTCTCTCTCTCTCTCTCTCTCTCTCTCTCTCTCTGTGTTTGTGTGTGCGTGTGTGTGTATGTTCGCATGTGTGTGTGGGTGTGTGTTGAAGTTGTTCTTCATCTTAATTTCATCCGTTTTTTTGTGTGGCTATTTTTTCTGGGCGTTTGTCAACGACAATGACGATAAAAACGAACTGAAAATTAAGATGAAATAAAATATGCGTTAAAAATAATGGTTAACAACGCCCCATCTGGAATAATTCAAAATACTATCTGTTTCGCGATTTGAAATATTCTTGGGCCATTCAAATGTACGTATATAAGGTGAAATATTTTATGAACCCCTTTATCCTTTCAGCTATAGGTTAAATAGTATCACTGCTGTTCTTCTAGGAGAATGGCTTTGGCATTAAATAACCTGCAAAGGTTGATATGCCATTAAACAAAGAAACCAAACCTTTATACATAAAGTATTCGTTTAAGAATACTTACTTGAAAGTATAGATACGAATACGTAAAACATATAACAGTATGCAAATTATTTGTATTAGATAGGAATACTTGATATCATATAAGTACGTGCAAAAAATCTTAACGTTAACAAATCTACATTAGATGACTTAGCAGACAGCAAGTGCAATGACGTGCGCAACACTCTTAACGTCACACTTATCTCATATAATGCATATGTGCAAAAAACTCTTTTGAAGCAATAACACAAAAAAAAATGTAAATGTACAATTGACGTGACTACCAAACATCTGGCAATAAAATAACCCATGAAGGGTTGACATGCCATTAAAGTCAAATAAAGAATCAATCAAATTTAAGTTCTATAATCATAAAAAGCAGCAAAAACTAAAATTGGCTATTAATTTCTTTTTTGTTTTTGGTCTTGTGTTTTTCTTTTCAAAGTCTTTTTAAAGTAATATTTTCTTTCAATGCACGCGGAACATACGGCCTCAATCATAAGCATATATATATATATATATATATATATATATATATATATGTGTGTGTGTGTGTGTGTGTGTGTGTGTGTGTATGATGAATTCAATAAGTTTCCAGACTTTTTTTGGACAGGCATTTAGAATTGTCGTAGACTCTTGAAAGTTCAGTATGTTATTGTTATACATCTTATGAGATGACTGACCAATTTTTATGATTTCAGGTTCAAATGAACAGCTACAGCAGCAATTGGAATACACCCGACTAAAGCCTGATTTTTACAGCTGGTGAATTTCAAAAATGAAATCTGGACGTGAGGAAGAACGATATGCAATAAAATTGTGTTTTAAACTTGGAAAAAATACTACAGAAACGTATGGAATGCTTCAGACTGTTTTCGACCATCTTGCATGAATCGAGCATCAGTTTTTAAATAGCATATGAGATTCAAGAAAGGCAGGGAGTCTGTGAGAGATAATGAGAGGTGTGGGAGGAGTAAAGAAAGTCAATACACCAGAGATGATTGGCCAAAGGGTTAGGGTTACTATGTTGAGGTTTTAAGGGAGTTCAGAAAATGATTCCGTCGGAAGAGGCCAGCACTCTTCAAATCAGGTAAGTGATATTTCCACCAGGACAATGCACCAGTCCACAACTCCATCCTTGTTACAGACTATTTGACCAAGATGGGCATCAAGACAGTTCCTTACTCTCCCTGTAGTCCAGACCTTGCTCCCTGTGACTTTTGGCTATTCTCTAAGCTCAGAGGTTGTTGTTATGAGATAATTGAGGAGATAAAAGAGGCTGTGACGAAGGTCATTGACACGCTCACACAAGAGGACTTCCATGGGGCCTTCCAGAAGTTGTAACGGTACAACAAGTGCATTGCAGCCGGAGGAGATTACTTCGAAGGGGACTAGAGTTTCATTTGGGTACTATCAATAAAAATGCCCATACGAAAAAAGTCTGGAAACTAATTTAGTGATCCTCGTATATATATATATATATATATATATATATATATATATGTGTGTGTGTGTGTGTGTGTGTGTGTGTGTGTGTGTGTGTGTCGTTCTGGGGTTTGATATTCGAGAAACTTAATGAGAAAATGTCTTGTTTTAATATTAATTGCATTTGACCTGGAAAGTTAGTACCTATAGGGTTCCATCCATGGGTTAAATAGAACTTTAAGAAAACTATCTGTATTCCATAAGAATATTGATGCTGTAGAAAAGTGAATTATTCATATCAAGAATAGTTAATTGAAGGTATACTTGTTTACTCAGAATTACAATTGTTATTTTTATTAGACAGGATAACATATAACAAACCACATGAAAACGGAAATATTAATTTATAATGAGCCTTATTCCCTAACCTCTAAACATAAAATAACCCTATATGGGTGTAAGAAATAATTGAGAGTAACTTCCCTTATTTCATGATTACCTCCCTTTCTGAGGAACTCTTTAGTTAAGTACCTAACTATGAAAACCCAATACATGTGTATCGGTTATTATAAGCAGAATAAAGCTTTCTCAAGACTTACTGTTGTTCACGTTTATCTGTATCGTGGGTTGACAAACCAATCAATCGATTAATCGGTATCATTGAATGACGTCCTTTGACAGTTGGCTCAAAAAGTAACAAAAACTTAAGAAAATGTGAAAAGAAATGGGAGGGTGTCTTTGTGATGTAATGGTTAACGCAATGGACTGCGGAATCATAGTGAGTGAGTTCGAACTCTAGTCACACTAATACGTTCACTTTTGGATAAATACCCTTGGGAAAGGTGGGAATCCCCCTTATCCTCTCAGCTATGGGTTAAATAGTACCACTACTGTTCTTCTAGGAGATGGGCTTGGCATTAAATAACCTACATAGGTTGATATAGTATTAAACAAAGAAACTAAACCAAACGAATAGAAATATTGAATGATTGATTGTAACAGCATATCACCCTATCTAGAGTTAGTTTTTGGCTAGATATTCGGGACGTTCATATTGAAATTTTTGTGTGGTTGTTTCTTAAGAGGTTTTGTTTTTGCTTTCTTTTTTATTTTTAGCCCACGATCCAATCAAACTTTTATTTAACTCATGATGATACTCAAACATATACATCGATTGCGGATCAGAAAAGACCTGGGAGTTTTGATTTAGTTTGGTTTTATAGTATATCAACCATTGTAGGTTATTTAATGCCAAATCCGGTCTATTCATATATATTAGATATATATAATTTGTAAACATATGTTAGCAAATTTGAATAGTTTACATACAGTTAAATGATCAAACAGTTCTATTTCAAACAATTCAGTTTAGCATGTCAACAAAGTCAAATGGTTTCAAGTATTGCTATGCATCAATTATAATTCAATTAAACATCAGTCATTGGCTTACATATAGATCAAAGAGTTTTATTTGAAGCAGCTCAGTGTAAGTCATTTGTTTGCACTCAGTTTAAATGTCAAAAAGTCTTATTTAACCCAAAGATTAGATCCTATCAGGTGCTAACTCTCAGGGTCAGAGTGGACCGTGGGGTGCGATTGCAATGAAAGGGTACTCTGCATTCCCCAAAGCTTCGGCATTACCGGAGCCTAACCATAAGATTGTTTTGTGTCATATATAGGACATTCGTAAAAGGGAGGTATTACCCCACCTACAGAGACGCAGTCAGTGTATTCAACAGCCCAAGCAAATGGGCCATGTTCTGGGCGTAATATCAATGTAGGGACACTCCACTCTTGCCTGAGCTCCAGAACTATAGCCTCTATATCAGATGCTGTTAAGTGTCATACCTAGGACACCTCTTTTGTATGTGGAAATAGTCTTCGTTCTCTTCAAGGGGTAAAGTCAGCGTTATCTAGGTTCAGCAGACTGGTCGTTCAAAAATATAGTTTTACCTAGCACGGCATTTAAAAAAAAACCCGAACGATAATATTTTAGATTGATATTTCGAAAACTGCTTAAGAGAGATTTACATATACTTAATCCAAGTCAATAGTATTGATCTTGAAGTAAAAATGAATAAACAAATAAAATGAAGGAAAAGAACGAGGGAAAGCCAGTTAGTCTATGCCTAGAGCAATTAAGTAATAAGCTGTGGGTTTTAAGGCAGGCTCATTGTGAAAAGAATGGCATTTAAAGAACGCCAACAGAAAAAGTTATGAATATTTTATGAGAGCAGTCAAAGAGTAATGATCCTATCAAACAATCCGGGCGCAACTCCAGCTGCCAGACAAGAGCGCCACCTACAATGCTCCCTCGTTTTGCCCACTATTGTTTCCTTTTGTTATTCTTTTCTAAAGCGACGCAGACCGGGATTTTGTTGAATTGATAACTTAAAAAGCGTGTAGATTAATTCGATAGTTGGTTTGTTGATATCTTTACTTCGTTTTTATTCAGTATTCTTTGCTTATCGTTGGCTATTTGAGATTAAAAAAAAGAAAAGCCTTTCTCACGTTAAAAACATAACTTTCCTTTTATTTATTTTTTTCCTATGGTGGGTGGATGTTTTAGGTTTTGTTAAATGGAGTGCTCCACCTTTATTTATTCTCTGATTTCAACCTTTGTGTTAGATTTTTTTCGCTCAGAGTTCGTTTCTCTCGTTTGACTTTTTTTTTTATTCATCATACTGACAGTATCACCATTACCTTCATGTTCTATAGTTTTTATCAGGTCCTAGCAAGGTCTAGGTATTATTATCATTATTATTATTATTATTATTATCATATTCACCCAACCCCTCCGCTCGGGCAGGATATGACACAAGGTAAAATTTTAAGCGGAGTTTAACAGGTTTGAATTCAGAGTTTTCCTTCTCCTAGACTAGTTGCCTCACCAAGGCTGAAGAACCTAGTCTGCCCTACTATTTACCCATAGCTGGAGGGAGAATAATTGGATTCATACCTTTCCCAATGGTATTAGTGCTATGTGAAATGCAATCAGTCCAGGATTTGAACTCGTGTCGCCGTGTCCATTTCCAGCGACGATAACCATTACACCATTATTATAAATAGTCTTTGCCAAATATTCACACTCGTAGTAAGTGGTAGTTTTCATTGGAATATGAATGACAACAAAGTCTCTTTCCCCTCTCGAACAAAACTTAGTATTCTAGTAGAATTCAGCAGTTTTCCTCTAATCGCCAGTTTACCTTGTGTTTTTTCAAGATTTTTTGTGCTTGTTGTAAGGGCTATTGTGACGGCAAATTGACTAAAATCCCAAAACGGGACTTTATTTTTGCATGTGTGAAGACGCAGCAGGTTGGCACTTGATCCCTTATAGAATAAGTCCTCGTTCAGAGTTTTTTCTCAGGCATATAAGAACTGGCATATTACGTGAGGGATTAATTTAGGGCTAGACTGACCGCCGCTGGCAAGGGGTTCCAAATTTCACACTATCCATACACCAACCAGGCCGCTAAACTTCCTCCCCTAGACAACAGAAGATATGGACCTATAGGTTTTAGTCGTAATAATATTATATTGTAGTAGTCGGCAACTCTGGTTTCCCATGTGATATTTTAAGGGAATTTATAGGACAATTCTAAGCAAGATAAAATAAGGCGAATAGAAGCTGAAAAGGAAGCATGAGGTAACAAATTCGTAGCAGAACTGCAAAGAACAACTTAGACCACGTGGTAACATAAAAATACATTAATCCTTTACTATACAAAGAGGTACACTTTCAAAATGTCAAACATATAATAAATGGACAGTCCACGAATATAAATGTCTTTTCTTGACTTTTGTTTTTCTTCAAATTGAGAGAGAGAGGGTGGTATATAAAGTTTGGGTATAAAGGAGAAATGGCCCCAAAGTTACTTATCTTATTTTTCGACGGGGTTCCACTGGAGAATCTTTCTTCTTTCACGGGTTAATAGACTTTATTCTATTTTTTTTACACTGGCTTGAAGAACCTGGGGTCCCTCGTGTCTCAGATATTCTTTTGTCTTCAACCCGGAATACTGGCTATGGTTCATCTGCCCGCTACGAACCCTGCCAAACAACTAACTTTCTTATTATTTACTTCCGCTGAGGGGAGGAAGTCCCCACTTCCGTTTTGGGGTCCCAGCCAATCATTTGGCTCCTCTCTTCTTCCTCTTGGTGTCCGGCGACCTGGGTAAGGTCACCAAGTACCAACATCTGGTCTCCCCTGTGTGACCTACATTCTTTCCTAACGGTCACTCTTTGACGGCTAGATACTGTTAATTCAAACACGACGAGTAGTAATTTCATCTCCCTCCTCCCAGTGGGATATCACGTGACAGCTATTATTATTATTTGTAGTAGTTGGTTTCTTTGTTTAAAGTCATATCAACCTTTGGTGGTTATTTAATGCTAAAGCCATCTTTCTAAAAGAACGGTAGTAGTATTATTTAACCTTTAACTGGGAGGATAAGGGAGTTCTTACCTTTCCCAAGAGTATTTGTTCGAAAGTAAACGTAATAGCGCGACTGGAGTTTGAACTCGCTTAATACGGTTCCGCAGTCTATCGCTTTAAAACCACGAGGACACCCCTCCAGTAGTATTATTTTTATGAAGTTTCCAACTTGAGTTTATGGAACTTACTCGCTATGTTATATACTCATACACAGTTCAATACACTAGCTAAACCGTTTGTAATGTTTCTTTAACCGTGTCAAAAACTTCGATATTTGTTTTAAGGTTCATTACTTTGTTGGTTGAGCCGATAACTTTTTACAACTCCTTCGAAATGTCACCTGGTATCTCGTCAACTATCTTGCTAGATAAATGGCGAAAGGTTTCTAGCTAGTTCCAAATAAGTGTCACATTGTACCTTGTCTTGTGTCAAGCAAGAAAAGTATTGATAAGTACCACTTTATGGCAAAATAAGTTTTGCCTTGAGTCTCGTCTTGTGTCATGACATTTGTCTTGTACCTTCGTGTTTCGCTAGATAAGTGTTTATAAGTTGCACACTAGCTAAGTGTTGTCTTATGTTTCGTCGTATCTATAGCATGGATGTCCCTTGCTACCCAAAGATAAATGTCGCCTTGTATCACGTCTTGTGTCTAGTCTTGTATCTTGTCTTGTGTCAGGGTGCTTTGTATCTCGCTTGATAACTGTTGACAAGTGTATCATTATTGCAAGATAAGTGTCACAGTGTGTCTAACCTTGTGTCTTGTCTTGGGTCTTGTTGTCTTGTGTTACGCTAGATGAGTTAAGTGTCTCGTTATCGCTAGATTATGATCACCTAGGGACTCACCTTGTGACTCGTCTTATATCATAGTGCTTTCCGTCTGCTTCATGAGTATTGATAAGAGCCTCGTTATCTCTGGATAAGTGTCGCCTTGTTTGTCGTCTTGTATCCGGGTTAGTGCCTTGTTGCTTTGTGTCTCACTAGATAAGAGTTGATATTTGATTCGTTAGCGCAAGAGAAGTGTTGCCTTGTGTCTTGTTTTGTGTCTCATCTTGGATCTTGTTGCCTGATGTCTCGCGAGATTAGTTTTGATGAATGCCTTGTTGCTACAAGATTAGTGTTGCCTTGAGTTTCCTCTTGCGTTTCGTGTTATAGTATGTTGCCATGTGTCTCGCTTGATAAGTGTTGCTTAGTTTCCTGTTATCGGTGAACATGTGCTGCCTTGTGTCTCGTCTCGTGTCTTTTTGTTTTTGTTTCACTAGAAAAGCGAAGATACGTGTCTTGTAATCATTACATTAGTGTCACCTTATGTCTAGTCTTATATCTCATCCTTTGTCTTGTTGCCCTGTGTCTAGCTAAGAAAGTGATGGTAAGTCTGTCGTTAGCCCTAAATGAGAGTCACTTTGTGTCAAGCTTTGTTTCTAATCTTGTGCTAATTGATTTGTATCTCACTAGGTAAGTGTTGATAAGTGCATCATTAGCGCTCGATAAGTCTCAACTTGTGTCTAACCTTGTGTCTTGCGTTGTGTCTATTTGATTTTATTTCTCTTGATACGTGGTGATAAGTGTCTCCTTATCATTTGATGACTGTCGTTTGTCCCTGGCCTCGTGTCCCGACTTTTGTTCTATAGCCTAGTCTATGGCACAGAAAATATTAAGTACCTTGTTACCTCAAAATAAGTGTCATCTTAGGTCAAGCTTTATGTCTCGTTTTGTGACTCGTTGTCTTGTTCCTTGCAACAACAAAAAATGATGCTAAGAGTCGCCTAATCACTTGATATGAGTTACCGAGTGCCTCGTCTTATGTCTCAATAGATAATATTGGTTGGTGCCACGTTACAGCAAGATGAGCCAGATTGCGTCTCGTATTGTGTTTTAACTTGTGTCTTCTATTGTTTCTCGATAATTAAGTGTTGGCAAGTGTCTTGTTATCGCAAGATAAGTGTCGTCTAGTGATTTGCTTTGCGTCTCGTCTTTTGTCTTGTAGCGTTGTCTCACTTGGTAAGTGTTGAGAAATCCCTCATCAGCGCTAGACAAGTGTCGCTTTGTGTCTCGTCTTGTGTCTCACCTTTTGTACTGTTGCCTTATATTCTGTTTGATAAGTGTTTTATTGTGTCGCTCCTTTTGTCCCATTCTGCGATTTGTAAATGCATGTCTTGTAGCCTCATGTCTCACTAGATTTGCAATATGTGCCTCGTTAGTACTTAATAATTGTCTCTTTCTATCTCATTTTCTGTCTCGTCTTGTATTTTATTGCTTTGTGTCTCGCTATATAATTTCTTATACTTATCTTCTTACCACTTGAGAAGAGTCATCTTGTGTCTCATCTTATGTCTTGTTGTATTGTGTCCCACTAGATAATAGTTGATAAGTACCTCTTTAACGCTAGGTAAGTGTCACATTGTGTCTTCATTGGTGTCTCTGTTTTTGTATTGTTGCCTTATGCCTCGCTTGATAAGTGTTGATAAGGGTCTCGTTCTCTCTCGATAAATGTCGCCTTATGTCTCACTTTTTATTTTTTTATTTTTATCTATTTTTACTTTTATTTTTTAAGGTCTGTGTTCCTTAAACTATAAATATTTCTATATAGTTTTTAAATAAAGCCTTATGTCTCGCTTCGTGTCTCGCCTTGTGTCTTGTTGCCTAGTGTCTTGCTAAATAAGTGTTGATAAGTGCCTTTTTATAACTAGGTAAGCGTCACCTTGAACAGAACATACTGAAATACCGGAGGGTAGAACATCTGGATATTTTCTAATTTAGGGGTAGGGCAAACTGTTTTAGTTAAAATGACAGGAATTCCACCAAGTTACCATATTCTTCTTCTTCTTCTTCTTGGAAGACGTTTTTTTTAATATTTCGTATCTTGAAGCGGCAAGGTACAAGACAGTGTTTACCTTCCTGTTGAATCGCTGAGTCAATCTGCAAGATATATTACACAACACTTCTTTAAATGATAAAACTTATTCATTACAAAATTCAAAAGACATCCTTTGTTAAGTTTAATATATTCATTTCGGCTGTGTCATACCACACGGTTCTGTCGGCTGAAGACTATAGAATACGCCGACTCCACCTCTGCATAGGGGTAAAACCCACTTTATCTAAATGACATTGGCCTTTAGCCGTGGATGGTAACCGTTAATTCTTGACAGTCCATGATCTGGAAGTCAAAATTTCACTTTTATCCTTACTAGGCTAAATGGCCAGTCGAAGTGGCCCAATCCGATCGACCAGTCATGTCAATCCCTTGCACAAATGTGGTTTTCCCGACGCTATGCTTCAAAATCCTCTAGTGACAAACACACAACCATTTTTATCTTAAAGAGCAAAAAACTAAACTTTAAGTTCCTTTGGTAAAAAAAATAACTAAACTGGATCTCTAATGGTCAGATTCCAGTCCAGTAGTTTGTAAATCCAGAATACTCTTTCATTACCATTACTCCGAGGTCAACTCTGGCCCGGAGAGATAGTATCTGTTAGGGTCCAATCTATGAGTGAAATAGAACTATTCAATCATTTACTAAGGATTATCATTAGTTCACTGAAACCAAAGAGCCACTGGTTGGATAGGTTTATGGCATATCAACTCTAGTTGGGTATTTAAAGCTAAATCCTGTTTATATATATATATATTATTTGTAAACGAATAGTTTGTTGGTAATATTATTTTTAAACAAGCCTGAGCTCTTTTCTATGCTAGCCCTGTCGGCTGAGGCTGTAGAATACACTGAGTGCATCTCAGCAGAGAAGTAAGACCTCCATCCACGAGTGTCCTAGATATGACATTAAACACTCTGATGGCCTTTGAGATTTGGGGAATGTGGAGTGCCCTTTCATTGCCATCGCTCCCAGGTCCACTCCGACTTGGAGCATTAGCACCTGATAGGGTCCAATCTATGTCTCACATAGAACAAAATGAGTCAAAAAAACTGATGTTGAATTATAACTGTTATATAGCAAAACTTGAAACCATTTAACTGTGCGCAAAAAAGACCTCAGGCTCGTTTATGAATATTATCTACAAAATGTGTTTACAATACATATATATATATTCAATATATATGTATAAAGAGGATTTGGCTTTAAATAAAGTACAACGTTGATTTGACATAAAACCCTCCTAACTAAACCAAATCTTTTTTGCACACAGATAATTGGTTTTAAGAATTGCTAGCTAACACGAATAATTCTATTAGTTAACCATTATTTATTGGCTCATAGTTAAATGGTTCCAAATATTACTATTTGATACCAAAAAGGCAATTTAAAATTAGTCATTTGTTTGCACACACCTAAATAATTTCAAGTATAGAAAATGACTAAATACTTTTATTTTACCAACAAATAGAACCCTAATAGATACTACTATACCGGACATTGGCATGATGGTTAGAGTGTTTGTCAATGGTCTGGGAAACCTGGGTTCAATCCTAGGTCGAGAAATACCAAAGACTCAAAAGATGGTACTTGATGTCTCATTACTTAACACTCAGCAATATAAGGTAGGGATCAAGGGTAAAGTGGAGGAATCCAAGGAAAGGAGCAGCACCCTCCTCTACATCTCGGTTTAGTAGCTATCGAAAAGGGAGCATTCGGATCACCCTCGACTAAGGTCACCCAGAAACCTTAAAGGTACTACCTCTTCAGATCAGAGTGGATCTGTGAGTAATGGAAATGAAGATTGGATTTGTTTGGTTTGTTTTTATGATATATCGACGATTGTTGGTTATTTAATGGCAAATCCGTTTTATACATACAAACAGTTCTATGTCAAACAATTCCGATTAGCATAAGTATTCAGTTTTTTTCTATTAGACCCATAGATAAGACCCTATCAGGTGCTATCACTCCGGGCCAGAGTAAACCTGGGAATGATGGCAATGAAGGGGTACTCTGCATTTCCCAAAGCTCCAGGACTAGAGCATTACTATCATATGGTTAAGTGTCATATGCAGGTCACACGTTGGAAAGTCTTACTCATCTGCAAAGAGGTAGACAGCGTATTCTACATCTTCAGGGAACTGGGCTGCAAAGAGCTGTGTGCAAATTGTTGGAATTAGATAGAAATACTTAAAAAAAAGAATGACTAATTTTAAACAGCAATACTTGAATCATTTTGCTGATTGCAAACAAACGATTTATATTAAGTTGAATTATTAGTGTTAACTAGAAAATTGCCATACTTGAAAACATTTAACTGTGTGCAATGAAAAGAGCTCTGATCTTTAAAAAATGAAGTTACCTACAGAGTATTTGCTTACTAAACAAATATAGGATAGGATTTGGCATTAAATAACCCACAAGGTTTGATGAGCCAACCAAACATTGGAAGGTTTTCGACAATTTCGTGGCCGCAGTTCAGTGTTTTAATCCTTAAAACAAGAAGACTTCCCCATAACACTTTAGAGATACACAATGAATTTTTAGCCCAGTTGGCTGGGGCTGTAGAATACACCGACTTTATTTCTGCAGTGAATTAAGACCACCCACCAATGAATGTCATCGAACAATGAGAGTGAAGTTCCCGTAATGTTGTAGCTTTGAGGAAAGTCGGGTACCTTTTCATTACCATCACTCTCAGGTCCACTCTTGCTCGGAGTAGCAGCAACTGAAATGGTCCTATATATGGGTCAAATAACACTGTTTGGAATTTAAAGAGAGTGCAAACAAGTGACTTCTGATGAATTCAATCGTTTGAAATAGAGCTGTTTTATAATTGAACTGTGAGTAAACAAATCATTGATGTTTAACTGAATTGTCAGTAATACATAAAAACACTTGGAAACATTTAATTATGCTAAATTGAATTGTTTGAAATAGAACTGTTTGATCATTGAACTGTGTGTAAAAATGACAGATTTTAGGCATACATAGCAATACTTGGAACCATTTAACTTTAACTTATGCAAAATTGAATTGTTTGAAATACAACTTTTTGATACTTTACCTGTGTGTAAACAGATGTTTGATTTTTAATTGAATGGTTAATAATCATGGATCAATTTAACTGTGTTGACTTATGTTTACAATAATATATATCTAATATATGAATAAACCTGATTTAGCATTAAATAACCTACAATAGTTGATATACCATAAAACCAAACCAAACCAAAGCAAGCTCACTGAATTTATACTTATTTTAGTAAACATTTGAAAATTTATTTTCTATAATAAAAATTTATTTTCTATAATAAAATGATATGACATATTCGGATAAACTATAAAGTAAATCTGTCTATAAACTTTAGCATGGAACTAAACAGAGCGTACTTCAGTTTTATATATATTCTTTTTTTAATAAAATTTACATTTTAAATTCTCTTTTTGCCGGAAGCAATATATAACTGTGTTCCATCTGAGGAGGTCACAATATCGCCTGTAACCCGAAATAAATTTATAATGGAATTACCAAATTGAATTCTTCTCGGCACGTGAGTTTCGATATAAATTTAAACTGAAATTATATATTTAATAGCCGTTGGCATTGAGCACTCAGTTGGATAATTACATTCTCCTTGGATTATTACCTCTTAGTCTAATCCTTAGATTATTTTACTTGGATTACATGTACGAGGATCATTAAATAAGTTTCCAAACTTTTTCGCATGAGCACTTTTATTGATAGTACCCACATGAAACTCAAGTCCCCTTCGAAGTAATCTCCTCCGGCTGCAATGCACTTGTTGTACCATTACAACAACTTCAGCAAGGCCCCATGGAAGTCCTCTTATGTGAGCGTGTCAATGACCTTCGTCACAGCCTCTTTCATCACCTCAATTGTCTCATAACGACTTCCTCTGAGCTTAGGGAATTGCCAAAAGTCACAGGGAGTAAGATCTGGACTATAGGGAGGCTGAGAAACTGTCTTGATGCCCATCTTGGTCAAATAGTCTGTGACAAGGATGGAGTTGTGGACTGGTGCATTGTCCTGGTGGAAATTCCACTGACCTGATTTGAAGAGTGCTGGCCTCTTCCGACGGAATCTCTTCCTGAACTCTCTCAACATAGTAACCCTAAGCCTAACCCTAACCCTTTGGCCAATCAACTATGGTGTATTGACTTCCTTACTCCTCCCACACCTCTCATCATCCCTCACATATTCCCTGTCTTCCATTAATCTCTTATGCCCCTCAAAAACTGATGCTCGATTCATGCAAGATGGTCGAAAAGCAGTCTGAAGCATTCCATACGTTTCTGTGACAATCAAGCTTTAGTAGTGTGTTTTCCAATTGCTGCTGTAGCTGTTAATTTGAACCTGAAATCATAAAAATTGGTCAGTCATCACATAACATGTACAGCAATAACGTAGTGAATTTTCAAGAGTCTACGACAATTTTGAATGCCTGTACGAAAAAGTCTGGAATCATATTGAATGCACCACGTATATATATATATATATATATATATATATATATATATATAAATGTAAAGTTTGAATAGTAAAGATACGGATTTGAGATTGGTCTGATGATTCCATCGGCAAGAAACTGACAGTCTTCTAGCGTTGATTCTGTGTCTACGCAATTTACCCTTAGATGTACAGCCCAATCGGCTGGGGCGTTAGAATGCTCAGATGGCATCTCCATCCCAACAAATATCCTGAATATGACACTAAACTATCTGTTGGTGAGGCTCCAGTCCTAGAGTTTTGGGGAATGTAGAGTACTCCGTTATTCCCATTACTCCCAGGTCCACTCTGACCTGGAGTGGTAGTAGCAGTTAGGATCTTATTTATGGGTCAAATAAAACTTTAACCATTTATCTCAGTGCAAACAAATGACTCCCGTTAAATTAAATTTCTAATGTTAAATAGCAAAAATTATAACCATTTAACTGTGTGCAAAAAAAAAAACAAACTATGTGGTAGTAGTGTTTCGGCTTGGTTGGGTGTATTTGCCAGTATCGCTATGTCATCAGTAGTGTAGTCGGCGTCGGTAATTGTTTTTGCGGGGTGCCTTCTGCTTCTTTTCTTTGTCACCCAACCAAGCCGAAATACTACTGCATAGTTTGGAACGACCCGCCGCAGGCATTGGCCTCCATGTCAATTTACACAAAACGGAATATATGTGCTATAATCAAACAGGCGACATCACCACACTAGATGGAACCCCTCTTAAACTAGTAGACAAATTCACCTACCTAGGAAGCAGCATATCATCAACAGAAAAGGATATCGACACGCGGCTAACGAAGGCATGGACAGCTATCGATAGACTATCGATCATATGGAAATCAGACCTGACCGATAAAATAAAACGCAGTTTCTTCCAGGCAGCGGTCGTATCGATACTGCTGTGTGGATGCACTAGTTGGACGCAAACTAAACGGCTGGAGAAGAAGCTAGACGGCAATTACACAAGAATGCTGCGAGCAATATTGAACAAGTCCTGGAGGCAACACCCCGCAAGGTACCAACTATACGGCCACCTGCCTCCCACCACGAAAACTATCCAAGTCAGACGAACCAGACTTGCAGGTCACTGCTGGAGAATCAGGGACGAGCTCATAAGTGATGTACTCCTATGGAATCCCACATATGGCCGGGCAAAAGCAGGACGACCAGCTCGAACATACATTCAGCAGCTATGTGAGGATACGGGATGTGGCCCTGAAGACCTGCCAGAGGCGATGAACGATAGGGAGAAGTGGCAAGAGAGGGTCAGGGATATCTGTGCCTGTGGCACGACATGATGATGATGAACTGTGTGCAAACAACTGATGAATTTTAAAAAGAATAGATTAATCTTAAATAGAGTTATTAGTGTTAGCAATGCATGAAACAATTTAACTGTGTGCAAACAAATGAGCTCTGGCCTGTTTGAAAGAGTCACGTATAAAGTATTTGTTCATAAATCATATATTCAATATACGTATACATACGATTTAAGAGTAGGTAACCAACACGAGTTGATGTGTCATAAAACACAACAAAACAAAACCTAACTTAGATCTACCTATTCTCTATCATCCATATAGACCATTGGATTCTTTCTTAAATGGTATATCAACCATCAAGGGTTATTGAATGTCTTGTAGAAGAACAATAGTGGTACTATTTAACCCCTATCTAAGAGATTAGGGAATTCATTCCCATTCCCAGAATATCAGTCCGAAAGGGAACGTAATAGCACGACTAAAATTCGAACTTGGTTACTACGATATCGTAGTCGGGCCCTTTAGCCATTAAGCTTCAGGGACTTTGCTTTTATATATATATATATATATATATATATATATATATATATATATATATATATATATATATATAATATCAATGTTGGTTATCACAAAATCACTTAGTGGGTTTGTGGCGAACCAATTGCAATATAATATGGAGAGTGCTCAATATCTAAGATACAGCTATTATATAATGATAATAATTAAACATATATTAGATTTATATGTACATATATATATATATATATATATACATATATATATAATCGTTCCCTTATTAAAGATTATATATATATATATATATATATCTGTATCTGTGTGTCTGTGTGTGTGTATATATATATATATATATATATATATATATATAAACTTATATTATGAGATTACATTGTATGTTCCAAATGAAGATGAACTTACAATATGATATCTGATTTTAGTTGATCTGGGCTATATATATATATTTGTATATAATTCTTTTAAATACACTGTCCGGTAGCAAAAGCTGCTTGTTAGCGCCAGGAGTGGCCGAAACTGTGTTATCAGCCCTGGTTGGCGGCTGATGAGGGCAGTGTATCGCACGTGTTTTCACACGTTGTATGATGAATATATATATATATATATATATATATATATATATAATCGTTCCCTTATTAAAGATTATATATATATATATATATATATATATATAGATCGAAAGATAGATAGATAAGTCCTTAGCAATCGCACACACACACACACATATATATATATAGTTGCAGTTCGTGAATATATCGTGCCTATGTTATTGAGATATATACCACTAATTTTTCATCCTTTATAACTGACCTAGCATCCCATCTCTTTCCTCAATATCTCTTTCTCTGTCTCTCTGTCTCTCTCTCTCTCTCTCTCTCTCTCTATATATATATATATATATATATCAGTTTAATTCCTTCCTGTTATCTCCTTCCTTTTTGATCGCTTTTACTCTCTATCGCAGTGTGTCTGTCTGTATATCTATCTTTCTTTCTTTCTGATTTTCACTTTTTATCTTCCCCTCTTTCTATTTCCTACTTATTTTTCTCTCTTTTTCTCCCTTTTTCGTCTCTGTTTTCATGCTTTGCCCCAACTCTCTCACACTCTTTTTCTGTCTCTCTTTTTTTAATTCTTTCTATTTATCCATCCATCCCTTTCTTCCCTCTTTTAACACTAATCAATCTTTTTTAACTCACTCCACTAGACACCTTTTTCTTCACACCAAATATTTACATTAAGTGTTGATTAGCATTTCAAAATATCGTCGTTGGCAAATTGTTCCAGTCATTGTTTTGTTTTTTAATTTTGTTTCTCTTTTCTTTTCCCCCCATTTTGCTGGACGCCAGTGATGGCGTCAGATCAAGGCGAATATATATTGGCGAAACGGGAGGCAAATAAAATATTTAAACTGACAAACCATTCAGTTTGTTTAGGATTGGTTGATTTTGTTTTTGTTTTTTTTGTTTTTTTGTTTTTTGGTAGTGGGTTGTTTTTTTAAATTCTGTTTGTTTGTTCACTACGTTTAATATTAAATCTAACATGTTACTATTATTGTTGTAGTCGACCTCATCGAAGTATCCAAAAGATAGCCATGTTTAGTATTGGTAACACTATCAATGTTGCAACCACTGATGCTTTGAAAATCAAATTCAGCCATTTTTTTCTCGTTGAATATATCCGAGAAAAATAATATCGATAAAAAATATATATCGACACTTCGCAGAATTTGATATCAAGAAAATTCGTGTAACTTAATTTTTTTTATATCTATCAAAGACACAAAAAGGGGGGTTGGTTGCGTTGTTGGTTTTTACTGCATTCAGCCCATGTTGGATTATTTAATGCCGAAATCATTATTATTTATTTATTTTTTATTTATTTATTTATTTATTTTTTGCTGGTAACAGTATTGGACAAAAAACTGACAATAAAAAAAACAGAATGATTTTTTTTATTATTGTGAATTATTCTAAAGAATCTTTAATATCACAGATACCCATAGAAAGTGATTACTTTTCTTAATTATTGTTGCCAAAGTCCCCATAGTTGTATTGAAAAGTCATTGGCAAAAGACTAAAAACAAATTAGGATAACAAAACAAGAAAAAGAAAATTCTAAGAGATATCTCTTTTATTTCTAAAATTTTTCTTTTTAGAAAATCATTACTTTTGGTAAAGGTACTTAAGAGAACGTAAAAATCTTGTCATATATTGAAATATGATTAGTTTCTTTCCTTATTTTTATTACATTTTAAATTGTAATTTTGCCAGGCCGGTTGGGACTGTAGAATACAAAGACTGCTTCTCTGCAGAAGGATAAGATTTCTTCAATGAGTTTTTTTGGATATGACACTAAACAATCTGATGGTGAGGCTCCAGTAATGTTGGATCTTTAGGAATGTTGAGTACCCCTTCATTGCCATCGTTCCCAGGTCCACTCTGGCCCGGGGTGGTAGCACGGGATAGGGGCTAATCTATGGGTCCAAAAGAGCTAAAGTGCTTTCTTATGCAAGACTGAATTGTCTGAAATAGGACTGTTTTTGACATTTAACCGTATGTAAACAAAAACTATATTCATACTTAACTGAATTGTTTTAAACTTTTATCAAAATAACTTAATTCGTCGTTAAGTTTCCGGCGTATCAATTGATACGCCGTAATAACAACCAACCAACCAACCAACCAACAATTGAATTGTAATTCTCCAAAAGTCCTTATCAATAATCTTATTATATTTTCATTGTAATTCCTCAGCAGTCCTTTTCAGTTCTTCTCATTATATTTTAATTGTAGTACACCAATTTTCCTTAGCAATCATTTTTATTATACATCATATTGTAATACACCAAATATCCTAATCATTTCATTTCTATTATGTTTTAATTGTAACACACTAAACGTCCTTAGTAATTATTCTTATGATATCTTAAATTGTAATACACCAAATGTTTTTATTATATTTTCATCGTAAAACGTCAAATGTCCTTAGCTATTATTTTTATTTAATCTTAAGTGTAAATAAACAAATTTCCTCAGAGATTATTCTTATTATATTTCATTTGTACTGCACCAAATTCTGTTATCAAATATTTTATGATATTTTAATTGTAATTCACCAAATGTCTTCATCGAATATTCTCATTATATTGGAACATAAGTAACTGTAAGTATGCAGATTTTTAAGGCTTGCAGGCTGATTGATATAGGATAATTTTGCTTTATTTTGACTTCAGGATTACTGAAGGCGAACTTCACTCGCAGAATATCTTGATTTTTGAAGTCTCCTCATCAGATTCCGTTAAGTGCAATACACCAGATACCCCCTTTTTTAGTTGGAGATATTACCCCTCTAACGGAAATATAGTCAGCATATCCTAAACCCACCGAGGGGTGTTTTATTATCTGAAGAACCCATATAGTCATCATTCGGATAAATTTTAAATTTCAACAATTCGGTTTTTATTTTTCAGTAATATTTCTTAACCATATGTTGAATAGAATTATCCAAATTATTTACCCTATGTCCATATGGTATACCGACCAGAAATCAAATTCATACACTGAATATTTGTAACATACGTCTGGGGCTAAAGCATATATAAATACATATATATAATATATATATATATATATATATATATATATATACGCTCCCCCATGGGGGTTGAGCACTCTGGCGAAGGAATTGTCGGCCGCCGCTAGCGTAATGCAAAGCTCTTTGAAAGAATTGAGCACTCTGGTAGCCGATAGGGTATTAAAAAAATGTACACAAATGGCTGCTGCTGCTGTTGCTAAAATAAAATACCTTTAAAATTCCCTTAGCCAAGGTGGTCCGCTTGGTGGCCGAGATGTCTGAAACTTAATCTAACATAAAGTTGGACGGGTTTCGATCCCGGTTCCGAGCGTCCTGCCTGTCTAGCCACTCTGAAGAATTCTGATAGAACGAAACAGTCTGTCTGTGGATGACTATATATATATATATATTATGATAAAATTCCTGCTTCTATTCTTTACAATCGTAGATGCAAGTTTGTGTATAAAGGATTGTCTGCTCATATTTATTAGTTTCATTTGTGTTGTAAACATTTGTGATTTTGCAAAGGAGAGTATGGGGGACATAAGTGGTGAGAATATGTTTGAAGTTAATATTTTGGCGGGTAAACATCTGGATATTCCTATGAATGTTGACGATTTGACATTAATGGTAGGGACGGCAGCAGGGTGGGGGAAAATATTGTGTGGATCTGGCATTGTCTTGTACAGCCGTCGACTTGAAATATACAAATTCAGAAAACAAAAATCAACTTGAAATGCAAGAAAATAAAAACATTCAAATGAAGTAAGATTTTAGAAGCTGGTATTTATGTTTACCGAGGACGAACAAAAATCTCGGAAAAAATACACAGAGCAAAGAAAGAAAGAAAGAAATAGGGAACATAATAAGAGAGAAAAAAGAATGAAAAAAAGAGGGAACATAATAAGAAAGAAAGAAAGAAAGAAAGAAAGAGAGAGAGAACATAACGAGAAAGAAAGAAAGAAAGAAAGAAAGAACGAAAGAAAGAAAGAGGGAACATAATGAGAAAGAAAGAAAGAAAGAAAGAAAGAAAGAAAGAAAGAAAGATAGAAAGAATAAGGAAAAAATTAAAAAAGCAGAGTAGGTAGAAAGATTGAAGAAAGAAAGTTATAAAAAATGACCAAAATAAAAAGTTACGAAAGGAAAGAATAGAAAAAAAACGAAAAGATAAAAGAAGAAAGAATAGATGAAAAATAAAGGAAAAACATCAAGGAAGAAATTAAAATGTAAAAAACTGAAAGAAGGAAAAGAAATGGAAACAACAAAAAGAACGAAGAGAAAAAAAGGACAAACGAACAAAAGACAATAAAGACATTTTAGAAAGAAAGAAAGAAAGAAAGAAAGAAAGAAAGAACGTGATAGAGAATGAACTTAAAGGAACCCATAAGTAAAAACAAATTAAAGAAGTGGGCAGAGAAAAGAAGGTAGAAGAAATTTTTTAAAATGTATGAAGCAGTGAATAAATATGGAAAATATGAGAAAGAAAGAAAGAAAGAAAGAAAGAAAGAAAGTGAAAAAAAAAAACAGACAGAAAAAACAACGAAAAGAACAAATGAACAAAAAGAAAGAAAAAAGACATTACAAAAGAAAGAAAGAAAGAAAGAAAGAAAGAAAGAAAGAAAGAGATACAGAATGAACTGAAAGGAAGACAAAAGTATGAAAACATTTAGAAAATTGCTGGAGAAAAGAAGATGGAAGAAATAAAACAAATTGTATGAACCAGTGAATAAAGATGGAAAATATCTAAGAAAGAAAGAAAGAAAGAAAGAAAGAAAGAAAGAAAGAAAGTGAAAAAAAACTCAGAAAAACAACGAAAAGAACAAATGTACAAAAAAGAAAGAAAAAAGACATTACAAAAAAAAATTAATAAATAAAGAAAGAAAGAAAGAAAGGGGTGATTGGAAAGGAATAAATATAAAGAAGCCCGAAGAAATTGATAGAATGAAGGAAGGAAGTGGGGAAAAAGGTGAACAGAATTTAAAAAGGGAAAAGATGAGAGAAGGTAGTAAAAATTGAACATTAAAAAAAGAAAGAATAATGAGCAAAAAAAAAAAAAAAAAAAAGAAAGAGGATAAAGAAAAAAGAAAGACGGAAGTAAAAAGAAAGATGATAATTATAAAAGATAAAGACGAAGAAAGAAAGAAACAAACATCACACAGGATAAAGGAAAGAAAAATAAAAGGAAGAAAGGAAAGACAGCACAGAAAGAAAGATAGAAAGAAAGAAAGGAGACTGGAATGAAAGTTTTTTTAATGTAAAAGAGAACAAGGATATCCCACCCACCACCAAAAAAAGAAAGAAAAAAGCACAAAGATGAGGATGAGAATGAAGGGAGGAATATTAAAGAAATAAAACAAAAAAAAATGGGAAAAAGGAAAGAAAAAGAAAGAAAGAGATAGAAATAAAAGAACGAAGAAGAGAAGATACTCTACAGTTAGAATAAAATTGACGTCCATCAAAAGACAATCCACACTCACACGCACACACACACATACACACACACGCGCGCGAGCGAGTGCACACACACATTAAAAAATTACAAACGATATGAAAAAAAAGAAAAAGAAAGAAATAGTCCCCATTTTCGCTACAATCTCCATTACTCTTTGAGACACACTGTCCTGAAAATCCATTCAGCTTCCATTCTTAGAATGAAATTAGCAATAACTTAACACAGCTGCTTCGAAAGAATTGCTATGAATTCTTCTCTATTTTCCTGATTCAAATTTACCAAAAGTTAACAATTCTGAAAGAGATGCATTAAATTTATAAAGTTTTGCATATGTCTACTTTTCTTCTTCAGTCGTTCGAGATTATTAAACCACTTTTCCTAGCTACAAGTATATATTCAAAATGGTACGAAAATATGTTCTTTTTATGAACAGGAGAGGCTCTAATGCTTTTCATCTCAATTTGACGCACCTTATGCTTTTCTACTGTTGCGTTGTATACATGTGTTGTCTGATTTAAATTATATCGGATTGTTGTCAGACTTTCTGTCTGTGAGTACTCATGTCTAACAAGTTATTTAAGTTCGTCAATCCAATTATCATAGTTTATTCTTTATCAATCACTTTACACACACACACACACACACACATATACATACATATATACATACATATATTTGGGGGTGTCCTCGTGGTGTAATGGTTAAAGCGATGGACTGCGGAATCGTAGTAGCGAGTTCATACTCCAGTCGCACTATTACGTTCAATTTTGGGCAAATACTCTTGAGAAAGGTATGAACACCCTTATCCTCCCAGCTATGGGTTAAATAGTACCACTACTGTTCTTCTAGGAGAACAGCTTTGGCATTAAATAACCAACAAAGGTTGATATGCCATAAAACAAATAAACCAAACCAAACCAAACACACATATTTGTTCACTCGGCGGGAGCTGTAAAATACACCGACTGCATCTCTGCACAGAGGTAATATTCCCCAACGAGTGTCCTAGTTATGACGCTAAACAATCTGAGGGTGATGTTCCAGTAATGATGGAGCTTTGTCGAATGTGAAGCATCACGTCATTGCCACCGCTCCCAGGTCCACTCTGGTCTAGAGTGGTAGTACCTGATAGGGTCCTATCTATAAGTCAAATAGAATTAAACTGTACACTTAAGCTAAACTGAATTGTTTGAAATTGAACTGTTTTTGACATTAAAACAGCGTACTTATACTAAACTGAACTGTTTTTAAATATAAAAAGAACTGCGTACGTTTGTTTAACAGGATTGTTTGAAATGGAACTGTTTTTAGATTTAACTGGACTGTTTTGACATTTGTCTGTAAACAAAAACTATACATATACTAAACTGAACTGTTTGAAATTTAATTCGGCGTTTATTAACTCGAAAAGGGTTGATACACCTTAAAACAAAACAACCAGCACACACACACACACACACATATATATATATATATATATATATATATATGGAAGTAAATAATGGAGTGTAATCCAACAATATGTTCAGAAAAGTTGATAACTAGGTAATCCAAGTAAAGGAAGAGATTTACTGAAGCGCAAAGTCGACTCTATAGAGTTTCGGTTCTAGTGAACCATCATCAGGACCGTGAGCGATGATATAAGTGATGATAAATCAACGATGGATGCTTAAAAATACAAAATACAAAAACCTCGGGAAAATCTATATATCAAGAGAGAGTTTTCCCTTTAATTTGTGAATCAGCTTTTACTTTATATATATATATATATATATATATATATATATATATATATATATATATATATATATATATATGTGTGTGTGTGTGTGTGTGTGTGTAATGGTTTCTAGTTTCTGTCAGAAATGGAGGAAATCCATGATCACAGACATTGTCATATAATATTCCTATTTATATATATATATTTATATATATATATATATATATATATATATATCAAATGATCACAGTTCGTTCTTTATCTATCATTTTATACACACACACATATATATATAACAATTTATATATGCATGAGGACACTCCGTCGGTATCTTCACAAGGTATTTTTATATCTATATATCTATATATGTTTCTCTCTCTCTCTCTCTCTCTCTATATATATATATATATATATATATATATATATATATATATCAATCTATCTATCTATTTTAGTCTTTCTCTATCTAGTTCAGTCAGTCTGTTATAATCTACCCATCCATTACAGTATCTATCTATCTATCTATCTATCTATTTATCTATCTCAATAACATTCTTTATCTATGTATTCATTTATTCATCTTTATCAGTCCCTATCTTATTCAGTATCTATGTATGTGTCCATCTATCGTATCTAAGTTTTTATGTCAGTCTCAACCATTATCTATCAATCTGTCAGGACTGTAGAATACGCCGACTGAATCTCTGCAGAGATGTAAATTTGCCGAAACCTTAAACGAAGTCACCTGTTGGCCGTGAGTGGAAACCTGTAACTTTAGCTCTTACGGGTGGAATCCTAGTGGCTAAGGAATACGTGACCCGGAGACCAAAGTGGTCTTATGTATTACAATTGTCCACTTTAGCCCTTACTTGGTTACATGGGCAGTTGTAGAGGCCTGATACAGCTAATAAGCCCTGTCATGTCAAGCACTAACACCTATATGATTGTCCTGAACGTATTCTTCAAATATCTCTCGAGGCAAACAATTACACAACCATCGTTTATCTTAAAGGTAAAGAAAGATGGAGCGCCTGAGGGTCAATTGCAGTGAGATAGCAACACTGGAAACCATTTAAACTGTGTATAAAACTATGATTACAATTAAATAGAATTATTATTGTTAGTGATACTTGGAACCATTTAAATGTATGCAAACCTATGATTACAATTAAATAGAATTATTATTGTTAGTGATACTTGGAACCATTTAAATGTATGCAAACCTATGATTACTATTAAATAAAATTATTATTGTTAGTGATACTTGGAACCATTTAAATGTATGCAAACCTATGATTACAATTAAATAGAATTATTATCGTTAGTGATACTTGGAACCATTTAAATGTATGCAAACCTATGATTACAATTAAATAGAATTATTATTGTTAGTGATACTTGGAACCATTTAAATGTATGCAAACCTATGATTACAATTAAACAGAATTATTATTGTTAGTGATACTTGGAACCATTTAAATGTATGCAAACCTATGATTACAATTAAATAGAATTATTATTGTTAGTGATACTTGGAACCATTTAAATGTATGCAAACCTATGATTACAATTAAATAGAATTATTATTGTTAGTGATACTTGGAACCATTTAAATGTGTGCAAACCTATGATTACAATTAAATAGAATTATTATTGTTAGTGATACTTGCAACCATTTAAATGTATGCAAACCTATGATTACTGTTAAATAGAACTATTAGTGTCAGCGATACTTTAAACCATTTAAACTGTGTGCAAATAAATAATTGATATCAGAGAGTATCTTAGTGCTAAATAACCATACTTGAAACCATTTTAGTCCAGTCACTGTGGCTGTAGGATACGTCGATAGTAGTGCTATAGAGAGCTAACAACCCCAATCCCAAATGAGTGTACTGGATTTGACACTGAACTGCATCTAATGGTGAGGTTTTAATCCTGGAGCTTTGGGTAACATGGAGTGCCCCTTCATTGCCAATAGTCCCGGGTACGCTCAGACCTGTTAGCGTCCCAAGTATGGATAAAAAAAGATGAACTGTCTAACTATTTAACTGAACGCAAACAAATGCCTTAATTTAAATTAAAGTTTTTATGTTACATTGCAATATAGCAATATTTGAAACCATTTAACTTTGTGCTAACGAATGGCTGAGGTTAAATTGAATTGCTTTTATTATATAGCAATATTTGAAGCTACTTAACTGTGTTTAAACAAATGAGTAATATTGTATTGAATTATAAGTTTTGAATAGCAATACTTGAAATCCATCACAGTGTACAAACAAATGAATTCTGGCTTGTTTAGAAATTTTACCTATAAATTAGTCTTTAATCTATTATATATATATATATATATATATATATGTGTGTGTGTGTGTGTGTGTGTGTGTGTGTGTGTTGTTGTTGTTGTTGTTGTTAGACAGCAGTCTTTCATTTAAGTATGTTTGATTAGAATTGGAAGCAGCATATTTGAGATAAGTAAAAACTACAAGATAATTCCTCTGCTCTAATATATTATCCTTGCATACACGTAAGAAGTTGTTATATCTATCTGCATGTATCATTACATATAAAAAATATTAGAATTGTTTGTTTTATTCATATTTGGATCATCTTTGTTATCATATATTCGCTTTTGGTGAATAACAATTCTTATTATATAACCCCGTTCAATTGTCTTCGACTCCTCTCTATGTTGATTTCTACCTCATTTTATTTTTAAAGTGTCATGAACGATTTTCCGTAAGATGTTGAAGAGACATTCATGTGAACGATATATTTATGTCTAAGATATTTGAAACCCCGTCTGAGATATATTTCATTTTGTGGACTTCGTCCGGGATATTGATTTATTTATTATTCCGGATTCTTAATAAATTTGGTGGCCCGTTCGGAGATTTATATTCGGGAGCTCATTTTGGGAGATTTTATATTCCAGAATTTTAAATTGGAGGACTTATCCGTAGATTTATGCAGAACAGTTGCTCCTCATGTTCTGACAGTAATCTCGGTTCGTAACAACATATATATATATATATATATATATAAGAAAATACACTTGAAATATTCTTTGAGAATAAAGTAATTTCCAGTTAGATATGAGATTGGGTGATGATATTCTTGGGTTCCCACTCACTTAAAACTAAAATCTTAATCATCTAATTTGATGATAAAATGTTAATAAATGTTTATTATTATTTTGTCTTCCCATTTCTAGTAACGTGGTTTTGTATGGGGGCGGTGACGTCGACTATCTACTATTAATTTCTCCGTCGGTTTCCTTAAATAATTGCTTTGGTTATGATATTCTCCATGCTTTAGAGTTTTTGCTTCTCTGGTCCGTTTTCCATACCAAAACTAAAGATATCTCTATATATACACATGTATGTATGTGTGTACCCGTGTATGTGTGTGTATGTATATATCTATTCATACACACAAACACACACACACACACACACACACATATATATATATACAGTGTAAAGGTGATGGACTGGCTAAACATGTCTCCAGACTTGAACCCAAGAGAACATCTTTGGGGGATCCTCAAGCGGCAGGTAGAGGTGCTCAAAGTCTCAAATATCCGCCAACTCCGTGACGTCGTCATGTAGGAGTGGAAGAGCATTCCAGTGGCTACCTGTGAAGCTCTGGTAAACTCCAAGCCCAGGAGACTAAAGGCAGTTCTGGATAATGATTGTGGCCACAAAATATATCGACAGTTGACATGGTGTATGTTAATATTGACAACTTTCCCTAAGGG
>OY757920.1:72526178-72528678 GCA_963585895.1 Sepioteuthis lessoniana | reverse complement strand
TTATTTTTCCGGGTATTACATTTTGCATGTGTCCATAAGATAATTCCTAAATAATTTGACAAATGACAAGTATGATTATATTGAAGGGATTAGATTACATGTTGTTTTACGATCGGATTATTATGCAGTTGATATTCTGGCCGAATTCTCGAATGACAGTGATATTATTTAAATAATAACAAAACAACATACACCCCGATGCTTGTCGTAATGCCTGCACGATTGCAAGCCTCCCTTCTTCTGGTTTTCACTGTTTTTCTCAACGTCAATAGATTTAATGAAAGAAAACGGTTTCAAGCTGACAAAGGAAAAAAAAACAGAAGTATACCTGCCTAAACAATTACGGACGCAGACTACGCCAATGACATAGCGCTTGTGACAAATACACCCGTCCTAGCCAAATCCCTGCTACATAGTCTGGAACGAGCATCCGGTGGCATAGACCTCCATGTCAACGTAGACAAGACGGAATACATATACTTTGATACAAAAAGCCACATCTCTACACTAAAAGGCAGGCCTGTAAAACTATTGGACAAGTTCACTTTCCTCTGAAGCTGCGTGTCATCAACCGAGAAAGACATCAACATACGACTAGCCATGACATGGAATGCTATCGATAGGCTATCTGTTATATTGATGTGAAAACTGATCGATAAGATAAAACAAAGTTTTTCCAAGATGCACTACATGGATCCTAACTAAACGTAGGGAGAAACAACTTGACGGCAATTACACAAGAATGCTGCGAGCAATATTGAACAAGTCATTGAGGCAACATCCAACAAAGCAGGGGCTGTACGGCCACCTACCACCCATCACGAAAACTATCCAAGTTAGACGAACCAGACATGTGGGACACTGCTGAAGAAGTAAGGACGAACTCATAAGTGACATACTCCTGTGGACCCCTTCACGTGGACAAGCAAAGGCAGGACGACCAGCTAGAAACTATTTACAACAGCTCTGTGCCCATACAGGATATCGCCATGAAGACCTCCCGGGACCAATGGACGATAGAGATGGGTGGCAAGAGAGGGTCAGGAAGATGATGATGATGCTTGCCATAAATCAAGCCTACTGACATTTCCTTTCTGAAATTTACTCAGTGCTTGACTAATTTTTACGCTAGTTCAGCTATAGCCTAGGGTTATAAAATTTGAGACCTCATTTCTTTAAACATAGTTTTTATTCTATTATTTGCTAATATTCTTTAATAATAATAAATGAAAAAAGTATATATCATCTTCTTCTTCATTACTTCGCACTGGCAGAACGGAGTTCCTTGATTTTCATCTCTATTGACCATCGCTCTTTACAGGTCACCTAGACTGTGTCTGGTGTCAGCACTGTAAGTATTTGCTAATCGGCAAAAACCTGTTAGCCTATATGCTGAATTCCAAAAAGAGAAATCGCAAATGGGTTCGTCCTTGTTTCTCTAGTGGAACCCTGCCTGTCTTGTTTGTATAACTTGAATGGTTTGTGAGATGGGAGATAGGTGGCAATTCAGCTGCTGTTTAGAAGGGGTGTTGCTTCCTGGGTTTGTTCAAGACAACATGCAGCATTCTTGCGTAGTTATGATCTAGCTTGTTTTTTCGTGCGTTTTGTTAGTTTTGTAACCAAATAGTAGTATGGATCTAGCTATGTCTTGGAAAAAATCCAATAATGACATCACTTTAAGTTGATGAGATGTGGCTGCCGATGTATACGAACTGGTCTATTATCTTTAAAGCTTGGCACATAGAGTGGAGATTGCTTCTTTTTGTTTAAAACATTTGTCTTATTTTTTTGCTAATGCCTTCCACTACTTGTTCTAGGTTATACAGTATGGCTTCTGCTTTGACGGGTATAATTATGAGAAGCGATTGATAATCTGCATAGTCCGCATTTGTTATTGTTTCTGCATGATATCATCTAGGTATTGCCTTTTTTTTTTAAAATGTGAAACCATTTTATTTTATGAGATCTAGGTATGTTCAAAGTACGTATTCTAAGCAGAGTATAAACAGAAATCGTGGTAATATAGACCAACCTACAACAACGAGCTATCAATACTCGTTTACGATGTACGATGAGGCAATCAATACTCGAGTACGATACATGTTTACGCTATCAATACTCGTATACGCTATATGATAACTCTATAACTACGCATGTACTGTACTTGATAACACTATTATTACTAGTGTACGCTACATGATAGGTCCATCCATATTCGTATACGCTACTTGATAACGCAATCAATACTCATGTACTCTTCATGATAACGCTGTCTATAATTGTATACACTATATAATAACGCTATCAATACTCGTGCACTGTCTGATGATTATGCCAATAAGCATGTACGATTCGTGATAACTCTATTAATATCAATTGCTTATATATATATATATATATATATATATATATATATATATATATAAATAAATATATATATCTTTATATATATATATATAAATATATATATATCATATTTACCCAACCACTCCGCTCGAGC
>OY757920.1:72520264-72525978 GCA_963585895.1 Sepioteuthis lessoniana | reverse complement strand
TCCGCTCGAGCAGGATATGAAACAAGGTCAATTTTTAAGCGGAGTTTAACAGGTATTCAGAGTTTTCCTTCTCCTAGACTAGTTGCCTAACCAAGGCTGCCCTACTATTTATCCATAGCTGGAGGGAGAATAATTGGATTCATATCTTTCCCAAGGGTATTAGTACTATGTGAAATGCAATCATTCTCGTCCAGGATTTGAACTCGTGTCGCCATGTTCATTTCCTACTACGATAACCATTACACCACGGGCACCTCCTTATATATATATATATATATATATATATATACATTTACGATCATCATTAACACGAGAAATAATAATCCCAATGCACAAATTCTTTTAGAGAAGGGCCTAAAATTTCTGATAGCTCCGGGCGTCAGCTTTGAAAGTGAACTCTGATTTTACAACCACAATACAGGAAGATTCGTAGTGATGCTTTCACACTATTCACATCATAGCCTTTTCTTTTTTATTAATGTTTGTATCAATTCATGACCATAGACAATTGTAATATAATAGCCGAGGGATTTCGGTTCATGCCTTTGAGTTTAGTTAGGCTGAGAACTTTTCAGCTCAGCACATGGGTTAGTTAGGTGCAACATTGAGGCAGGTGTTAACGCGGGCGAGCACGCGCGGGCAGATGGGGATGTCACTCAGATGTCACAATAGTTCGAGACGAAACGGGATGACAGGGTGCGGGTGACGTCACGCACCGGAAGCGCGCGGAGTTTTGGTGTGAGAATTTGAAGAAAGTTAGAGAGTTGAGTACTAGACGCCAAACGAAGCGGTTCGACTTTTGGAGCTCGCAGACGCGAGGCGAACTTGCGCCCTATGGGGGCCGCTCGAGATGGGGGCCAAATGAATAAGACAGCATAGAAGATTGTGTCTCTCCTCCTTATGTCGAAACCTTTAACTCAAAGTTAATAAAAACTTTTCACACCTGAACAAGTAGTCGTTAAGTGTTTTCGAATTTCGAGATTCCTATGTTCTATCGTAATGAACATTATATGTTTATTTCGCACATGGCCATATTCGTGTATAGTAATTTTCCAAGCTCTTTGTTTCAATGTGGCACAAGGCCGAGTGAATTGGGCGCCCAATGAGACTCGAACTCACTCGTGTAGTTTTGCTTGTCAAGCTTGCTAACCGTTACACCACCAAAGGTGGCCATATTCGTGTATATGGATATGTAACACAATCCCTTTTGTCTTAGAAGGAAATTATGTAGTAAAATTATCTGGAATGTATCTACATATGTAATTTTACTATTTTATCACTAATCATTGCATTAAGCCTCCTTGTGGAGGCTTAGATTACGCTGATTGCTACCCTCCATGAAAAAAAGAACGGTGTCCAGGATATGACACTAATATGAGGCTCCAGTTATAGAGTCCTAGGATATATGACGTCAGGCCCACACTGACTGTTATCAACCTTTGTAGGTAATATAAAACCAAATTTGGAGAAGAAAAGAAGTTATACCATTTAACACATAGTTACAGAGTGTACCAGCCCGACAGTGAACGTAATAGCGTTTGTTCTTTGTTTTTAATGATTTGAACTCTCTTACAACGATGTTGCAATACGACACATTAGCTACTACGCTACTGGGACTCTCATCCCATTATATTATTATTATCAAATAGGAATTATTCCCGGAAAACCTATAATATATTATATAAATATAAATATATTATATAAATTATAAGGAATATTTCAATGTTTATAACTGCAAACAATTAACAATTAAGCCTAAAATGGGAATAAAAACTTAAAACTATGAAATCGCTTGCAAATTATTGATATTAGAGAGGATTACTTAAAACCCTATTGAGAGAACTAATGATGTAATGGATATCCTAGAAGAAAAAGGACACTGAAACAAATTCAAATCGTGGATGAGGCTTTTTTCATTTTGCATAGCGCTAATGCACTTAGAAAAAGTCTGCATCTACCTATTCTCCCTGCATTAAGTTAGGCAAATTGGGGTCTTTAATCTTGGTATGGCAACCGGTCAAGAAGAAAAATTCCGAATTCAAACTTGTCAAAATCCACTTAAAAACTGACCTTGTGTCGCATTCTGCTACAGAAGGGATGTTAGAAATTATATACTTAAAACCATATAACTGTATGCAAATTATTTGAATTAAGGATAGTTACTTAAAGTAGTAATTATTTATGAATCATTGTCATTGTTAAATACGAATCGTTGCATGAAATCACATGATATCATGGGGAAAAAAACTGATTTTGGTATTAAATAAAGCCACCAAGGTTGACATGCCGTAAGACCAACCTACAACAGTGAGCAATACGTAATAACGCTATCAATACTCGTGTACGATGGACGATGAGGCTATCAGAACTCAAGAGATATATTTTTATAAAGAAGTGTGTTCGTTCGTTCATTGAAGTTCGTCATTATTGTTGACTATGTTTCCGCTTATATTTGTATAATGTATATGTATGTGGCTATACAATATCATGAGTTCTAGAGATGTTCAAAGTACGATTTCTGAGCAGAGTATAAACAAAAACCGTGGTTATAAAAGCCAACCTACAACAGAGAGCAATACGTAATAACGCTGTCAATACTCGTGTACAATGCACGATGAGGCTATCAGTACTCGAGAACGATACATGTTTACGCTATCAATAATCATATACGCTACATAACTCTATTACGACGCGTGTACTGCACTTGATAACACTATTATTACTCGTGTACGCTACATGATAGGTCCATCTATATTCGTATACACTACTTGATAACGCTATCAATACTCGTGTACTCTTCATGATAACGCTGTCTATATTTGTATACGCTATATGATAACACAATCAATACACGTGCACTGTCTGATAATTATGCCAATATGCGTGTACGGTTCGTGATAAATCTATTAAAACTCGTGCACGCTACATGATAAGAGAATCAATACTCATGTAGCCTACATGATAGTGCTATCTTTACCCGTTCTTGCTACCAACTAAACGTAGCAATACACGTGTACGCTACTCGATAACAGTATCCAAAACTAGTTAAGCCATTTAGTAACAGTACCAATACTTGTTTACACTTTGTGATAACCCTATCAATACGAGCGTACTCTACAACAATATCAATACTTGTATACGCTACATGAAAACAATCAATATTCGACTATAGTCGTGTTCACTACTTTATAACGGTATCAATACTCGTGTCTGTTAATAGGTAACGGTATAACTGTGTACGTTAATTTGTAACGGTAATAATACTTGGGTACAATCTTAATAATGTCATGAAATACTCATGTACGGTACTTGATAACAATATCAATGGTCGTGTACACTAATTTGTAACGTTGACAATACTTGTGTACGCTTTTAATGACGCCATAACTACTCGTGTACGGTACTTGATAACAATATCAATAGTCGTGTACACTAATTTGCAATGGTGACAATACTTGTGTACACTCTTAATAACGCCATAAATACTCGCGTACACTACTTGAAAACAATATCAATGGTCGTGTACGCTAATTTGTAACGTTGAAAATAATTGTGTACACTCTTATCAACGCCATAAATACTCATGTACGCTATTTGATAACAATATCAAAGGTTGTGTACGCTAATTTGTAACGTTGACAATACTTGTGTACGCTCTTAATAACGCCATAGATACACGAGAACACTACTTGATAACAATATCAATGGTCGTGTACACTAATTTGTAACGTTGACAATGCTTGTGTACGCTCTTCGTAACGCCATAAATACTCGTGTACACTACTTGATAACAATATCTTTTCGCTACTCGATAACAATATCAATGGTCTTGTACACTAATTTGTAACGTTGACAATACTTGTGTACGCTCTTAATAACGCCATAGATACACGAGTACACTACTTGATAACAATATCAATGGTCGTGTACACTAATTTGTAACGTTGACAATGCTTGTGTACGCTCTTCGTAACGCCATAAATACTCGTGTACACTACTTGATAACAATATCTTTTCGCTACTCGATAACAATATCAATGGTCTTGTACACTAATTTGTAACGTTGACAATACTTGTGTACGCTCTTAATAACGCCATAGATACACGAGTACACTACTTGATAACAATATCAATGGTCTTGTACACTAATTTGTAACGTTGACAATACTTGTGTACGCTCTTAATAACGCCATAGATACACGAGTACACTACTTGATAACAATATCAATGGTCTTGTACACTAATTTGTAACGTTGACAATACTTGTGTACGCTCTTAATAACGCCATAGATACACGAGTACACTACTTGATAACAATATCAATGGTCTTGTACACTAATTTGTAACGTTGACAATACTTGTGTATGCTCATAATAACGCCATAGATACACGAGTACACTACTTGATAACAATATCAATGGTCTTGTACACTAATTTGTAACGTTGACAATACTTGTGTACGCTCTTAATAACGCCATAGATACACGAGTACACTACTTGATAACAATATCAATGGTCTTGTACACTAATTTGTAACGTTGACAATACTTGTGTACGCTCTTAATAACGCCATAGATACACGAGTACACTACTTGATAACAATATCAATGGTCTTGTACACTAATTTGTAACGTTGACAATACTTGTGTACGCTCTTAATAACGCCATAGATACACGAGTACACTACTTGATAACAATATCAATGGTCTTGTACACTAATTTGTAACGTTGACAATACTTGTGTACGCTTTTAATAACGCCATAACAACTCATGTACGCTACTTGATAATTATCAACGGTCGTATACGCTATTTGAATGCATTGTTAGGATAGGATTTTAAGTCGAAAGAGAATATTTGGATGTAAATTAGTAATAATCATTTAAACCAGACGTAAAAAATAATTTAGAAATAAAAAAATGCCTTTCTAATTGAATTGATTAATTGCCTTTTATGTCGGATTTTTCAAATGTGAGTTACGGCTTAAATAACAGAACAAAAGACATTCATCTACGAGTACGGGGTCTGGCTGTAAACGATATAAAAGACAAACAGGTTCAAGAACAAAAAGGAGAAAATATAGCGAATGGGCAGAATGAAGGGAAAAAATGGAGGTAAAAATATGACGGTGAATAGGGAATAAAAGATAGATAGACAGAGAGAGAGAGAGAGAGAGAGAGAGAGAGAGAGAGAGAGAGAGAGAGAGAGAATGACTTGAACAGATATATAGATAGATATATAGATAGATATATAGATTTTTAAAAAAATGAAATATATATATATATATATATATATATATATATATTTATATATATATATATAATGATCCGAATCAATAGATAAATAGATGGGGAGAGAGAGAGAGAGAGAGAGAGAGAGAGCGAGAGAGAGAAAATGACTTGAACTGATTGATAGATCGATTGACAGACAGAGAGAGAGTGACATAGAGAGAGAAATGAAATGAATAGATAGATAGATAGATAGAAGCCGGCTATATAGACAGGATCAGATTCAACTGATTAGCTGTTCAGTAACATATAAATGAAACAAAGAGCAAAAAGATCAACAGACTGTGCACGATACACAAATATGTCGACTGTATATGATTCATTCAAGCGTTGAACCTTTTTTCTTTTCTTTTCGATACATAACAACAAAAATAACACACACGAGGAAAAACTTGAATGATTCATATACAAAACTTTACTTTTGTAT